>VWZY01001959.1:103693-188672 GCA_013399075.1 Chloroceryle aenea
GGCAGCTGGCGGAGCTCCGTGGTCGCATTTTGGTCCTCTCCGCTCCGGAGGGTGGTAAGTGCTGGGAGGTTGCCTCTCGTTTCGAGGTTGCGGGCCTGTGGGGCCCCCCGCGGGTCCTTGCAGCGGCCCGGAGGTCCCGTGCGGCGGTGGAGGCCGGGCCGGGCACTTGGCGGTACCCGAGTGGGCAGGAGCGAGAACGCCTCGTGGCCTGCGGGGTTTATCCGGCGATTCTAGGTTCCAGGAGCGAGGCTGCAGGCCTGGCCTGGCCTGCTATAGTTATACATAAGGTATTCCTACTAACAATATTAAAAAAAAAATAAATAAATTTATGTGTTCGTTTGTTTGAATATCGTCGATGTAATCTGCATTCTTGTGATCTGATGCCCTACTCTGTTATGCTTTAGATTTTTTTTAGGTAAAAATGAAGACCAAAAAAGGAAGGAGATTGACATCTTCCTTTAAATTGAAACAAAAAGGCATTGAAGTAGTAGGAAAATGGAAAACGGTGGAAATTGACCCCAATCTATTCGCTGATGAGGATTTTGGAGATATAGTGTGCTTGGAAGAACTTACAGACTACAAACTAGTAAGTTCTTCCAAAGTGGGGAAAGTAAAAGAGAAGAAGAGAAAGGCTGAGAGTGTTTCAGAAGGTGGCAGTGCAGGGGATGAAGCACCCGTTGTCCCTCCCAAAAAGAAAAGAAAAGATTTGAGAAGCAAAACCGATGAAAGCAATGATCCTAATGGAGCAGAAAACGATGGGCCAGTCGATAAAGAGGCCAAGTGTAATGGAGTAATTGAAGTGGTTAATTGTGAGCACCATGGACAAGTGGCTGAGAGCACTTCAAGCACAAAAGATTCTCCAAAGAAAAAGAAGGTAGCTAAAAATAAGGATTCTCAAGCTCAGGAAGCTCTTCCATCAGTACCTACTTCTAAAAAAGTTAAAAACTGGACAACAGAAGTTTTATCTGCCTCAACTGATCACAAAGCTGATGTGTCTGCATGGAAAGACCTGTTTGTACCTGAACCGGTGTTGCGGGCCCTAAGCTACCTCGGGTTTAGTGCTCCAACTCCTATTCAAGCTTTAGCCTTGCCTTCTGCCATCCGGGATAATATGGATGTTCTTGGTGCTGCAGAAACAGGTACAAATCTGTTAAACTGCTTATATATGCTGGGAACTCTTCCTAACTCCCCTCTTTAAATGCAGGTCATGGTTACAATTTTCATATGTAGCAGAAGAAGTGTTTACACGTAGAAGAAGAGCTGGTAGCTTCTGCATGTCTGATATTAGTAATGATTCAGTGTGAAGTATTGAAATTGTGTAACTTAGAAACACAGGACATTCCATCTTTACAAAGTACAACATACAGAATTTTGAGGTCTTGATGAGTTTTTTAGGCTTTTGACAGAAATCTGTGTTTTTCTCAACTTGTTTCCTGTTTTGGGAACTGCTAGGTGAAACACCACAAAGAGCAGAGTTAATGTAGCAAATAGGGTCACTTTTCCACCAGGCTGCCTTCTGTGGATGTCCCTTTACCAAGGCAAAGCAGAGAACTATGTTCCCCCGAAGATGATTCAGTGCTATCTCGTAGCAATAAATAAATACTAGGCACAGTTAGGCATGACTATGGCCTAGGCCTTTCTCAGAGCAAACCAGTTACCTTATGTCACTGCTTGTCATGTAAAGCTGCTCTTGAGCATGAAGGTATAGTAACTAATAAGATTCACAGTCACTTTCACTTTTATTTTAATTAGAAGCTAGGCTGGTGCTATTAGCTTGAATAAGATTAGAAAGCTCCAAAGGGAGTGGTTTTGAAAATGGAACTGAGAATTTGAATGCTGGTTTTGTGTTGCAAAGAAGTGCCATTCTGGCAGCGCTGGAAAGCAAATCCCTCTCCAGCTGCAGCATGGAACATGTCTGGTGCCAGGTTAGGACATTGCTCTGTAAGTTTGCATAACCCTGAGGTAGTGGGATTGTGTTTTGCTCATTTATTTTCTTCTATGAGAGAAAGCCACGTCCTCTCCAGGGAGTCCAGTTGGTCACCAGCATCCCTGTAGAAACTTGATAAAATATGTAGACAGTTGTCTGTTAGGAAGTGTTGCAGCTGAAAGTGGCTGAAGCTCCAATTCTTTTTTTCTACATCCTACAGCTTCTGTTAGCATTGGGCCTGAGGGAGGAAGGTGAGAGGAGAAAAACTGTTCATCTTCCCTTTATGGCAGCACCATGGGGAGAAGGGCAAGTTGTTAATATGGCAGTAGATCCCTGTGGAGATCAGATGCATGGAATGTTAAGGCTTACTGGTTTTGCAGTGGACGTAACCATTCTGGTCATTAACAGAGGCCATTAACTAGTGAGGCTTTTGGTTAAGGAACCAAATTTTATCACTAAAATCTTACAATCTAAAACCATTTAAACCTTTTAAAAGAGCATGAATTAGCTTGAGCTGTAGTATCTGAGCATAGCAAGATATAACTTCCTTCTGGTTTTGCAGGTGTGGTTATGGTATGTCATCTGTGTGTTGTGAAGATAAGATACCCTGTGAGGTGACTGTTTAATCTGTGGGTGAATCTAGTGCCTGCAGAACAGTCCTGATTATCACAGCCATAATCTAGCTGGGTTCAGTACTGATATTTGCACCAGCCAAATTGCATTACATTTAATTCAAGATCAGCAGTGTTCTTCACCTTAAAAACTGGTGTTCTGGTAATACAGAATTCTACTGTATAAGGGTCTTGCAAATTTAGATTATAAACGTTTCCTGCTTCAAGTGCAGAAGTCATAAGAGACTTCCCAGACACACAGGAATGTGTGGAGACTTTGCATCAGTGTTGGTCAGGACAGTAACACTGGACTTAGCTGTTCATTACCTAATGTTATGGTTCTCCTCTAAATGGGCAAAACCCTGTGTTGCTGAATTTGGCAAAGCGTTATGGCTTTGTGATATGGACAAACAGTGCTCAAGGAATTGAGAAGAGATTTCCAGAGGACTGAATCCCAGCAGTTGTCTGTTAGTGGAATCATGTAATAGTGTCTTGTGTTTTGGATGCTGCTTTTGTAATCAATGAACTGGTAATTATGAGAACTTTGACTGGGGTGGATGTGCTGCCAGGCTTCTCCTGGTGTCTTTGTTAGTGACAGACAGTTCAGAAGGGAACGTGTGGCTGAGATGTGACTTGTAGGTTGGTACAGTGAACTCTTAAACTTGGTAGCATTTTTTTGTATTTGACAACCCCCTTCTCTCCAAAGTGGATTCTCTGTTTTAAATCAGGTTTATGAGTTTTGATTGTAAAAATGTGAGCTAGTGATAGATCACAAACTTAGATGGTGGAATATTTCAAAATACAGTTTCTCAGAAATTTGTAAACAGAGTACTGTAAATTGAAGATGGAAGTGAAT
Organism: Chloroceryle aenea; assembly: GCA_013399075.1. Taxonomy (NCBI): domain Eukaryota; kingdom Metazoa; phylum Chordata; class Aves; order Coraciiformes; family Cerylidae; genus Chloroceryle; species Chloroceryle aenea. The sequence continues at coordinate 107,088 of VWZY01001959.1, forward strand.
CCTGCAAGTGTATTCCAGGTTGTCCTTGGCCTCATTTGTTATTCCTTTATTTGGAGAGTGTTGATCAGAACTGTCAATTAGGGCATGCTATTCTCCTTAAGGGCATACAGTTCTTTAAAAATATCTTGAGTGCAACTGCAGCTTTTAGAAACACTTTCAGAACAAATGAATCTTCCTGACCTGCTAGAGGTTGGAAAAATACCTGTTCCCTGGCACGTAAGCTATTGGTGACCTTAAGGAGATGGATAAAGGGAACAGGAGAAAATATGCTATTGCTGTAAGATTCTCATCTTCTGAAGATCAAGCATTTTTGTCTATTACAACTTATGTTTTAAGAACAGCATGTGATTGGCTGTTAATTTTCTTATCTTCTCAAATAAATGACTTGTCAGTCCACGTTATTCTTCTGGATTGTTTTTTACAGGAAGCGGCAAAACGCTTGCATTTGCAATTCCAATGATTCACTCTGTGCTGCAGTGGCAAAAATCAAATAGCTCAACAACCAGAAATGACAGTGTTTCTAAAGAGTCCCATCAGCATCATGATGAAACAAGATGGGAAAATGAAGATGAAGCAGAAAAACTAACCCATCAGCAGGTTGGAGATAGTGGAGATGAAGATGAGGCATCGTTCACAGCAGGCTGTGTGAAGGTGCTGGAAAATTTTGCATCTGATTCGAGTGACAAGACACATACTGTTGGCTCCCATAAAAAGAGACCTCTTTTAGGACTAGTCCTCACTCCCACAAGAGAATTAGCTGTACAAGTAAAACACCACATTGATGCAGTTGCAAAATTTACAGGTATGTAGACCTTATGGGCCGTGTCCTGGATTGCAGGGGGTTTGGGTCTTGGTATTGGTGCTGAGCTGGAATGTGAGCCACAGTTTCTTCCGCATCACAAAATGGCAGTGGCTTGTTGAAGGACAAGGGTTTGTAATCACAGATAACTGAGAAATGTGTTAACATTCTGCAGTGAGATGGGTATGGAAGTAAACAGTTAATGTGAGGTATTTTGCTTTAAAATGTTTCTTCCTTCAAAAAGCTATTTCCTTGTGCTTTTGCAGTCAGGCCACAACATATTGCTGGGTAACATGCCCAGTGAAAGCAATTCTACCCTGTTCCTTTCCCTTCTGAACCAGAGGTTTAAGTGAAGTGGGTGAGGTTTTGAAGCAGTTCAGGATGGAGAGAACTGGGAAACACGTCCCCACTTCTCCACTAGCAGTAATTGTTTACCCAGTGAAGAGCATATACAGTGCAGGTAGCTGCTTGAAAGCACATCTTCCTTTGGTGTCTATACATCCTGCTGTGATCATCAGTCTACAGCTCGTTACAATGCTAATTTTAACTCCTAGCCTGAAATAATCAATTTATGTCAGTACAGTCCTGATAGGAGCAGTGCTATTTGTGTGTAAAAATCTGCTGTCCAAGTGAGATATAGTTGCTGCAGCAGAAGAGAAAGTGTTTTGATGTGGGTTTTATTCATTGTCTGAAACTCACTTTTAGAAAAAAACAAAACCAAACCCTCCTGGAAACAATGGGTTCCACAAGTAGTAGGAAGAGCATGGATACTGGAGGAGTCTTGCACAGTAGCATGGAGTTTGTCATGGCCAGTGTATTCAGGACAAGTAAAGTGGAATAAGGTATATTTCTAGTCTGTACTTATAAAGATCAGCTTATCTTAACACCTGAACAATTTGTTTAAAGCTAACAGAGTCTGTGCTACTCTGCAGTCCAAAGAATCATTAATTGGGTGGGAGCATTCTTGTTAGGATTATTCCACATCAAATGAACAGTCATTAGCAAGACAAGCATTGCTCAGCCTTATTCTTGGAGGGGCCTCCTGCTGGTTTTTCATAATGGGAACAGGCTTGTCCATGCAGATATCACTGACAAAACATGAGATTCTGAAGCACAGGTAAACAAAGCTAACAGCTATGGAGGTCATGCAGGATTCTTCCTGCAACTGGAAGACAGATGCTCTAAAAGGAAGATATTTTTGGCAACTTACTATAACAAGGATTTTCTGTAAAACTGAGGGCATTGTGAGTTCAGTGTTAGAGAAAAACCCCTGAAGTTTCCTGCCCAAAACACTTGCTAAATGTTGTGGTATAGACTTTTAAAAATACTTAAGAGTGGATGTACATAAAGACATTCACTGATAAAGTAGTGAAATTAAAACTATTACTTCTGTGTTGTAGGCATTAAGACTGCAATTCTAGTTGGAGGCATGGCTGCACAGAAGCAAGAACGTGTGCTGAATCGAAAGCCAGAAATTGTCATTGCAACCCCGGGCCGCCTGTGGGAGCTGGTTAAAGAGAGGCACCCACATCTTTCAAATCTTCGACAGCTCAGGTACAGGTGCCTTCTAGACTAACTGCTGGGTACTGAAGTGGGTGTCACTGCGTGTTGATTATGTTTACTAACTGATTAAATAATTTATTTCTTTGCCAGGATGTTTTATTGGAATGTGCAGTGATTATAATGATGGAGGGAAATGTCAATTAAAGCCAGTAGCAAGAAGCTCAGAGATTCCTTCAGAAACCTGATTTTTCAAAAAGAAATGGGGAAGCTGCTGTAGCTACCCCAGCATACCTGATGTTACTTTTGTTTTTTTTCATGCAGAACTTCCCTTGTGTATTGTCAGGAAAAGTTCTGAAGTGTATCAGATTTGTATTTACCTACACAAGTGTGTTCTTGCTTTGTATCTTCAATTTGACAGGTGCCTTGTGATTGATGAAGCAGACCGAATGGTTGAGAAAGGTCACTTCTTAGAGCTGTCTCAGTTGCTGGAAATCTTAAATGATTCACAGTATAACCCTCAACGACAGACTTTTGTGTTTTCTGCCACTTTGACTTTGGTCCACCAGACTCCCACAAGAGTTTTACAGAAAAAGAATGCTAAAAAGATGGACAAGAAGACCAAACTAGAATTATTAATGGAAAAAGTGGGAATAAAGGGCAAACCCAAAGTAATAGACTTAACAAGGAAAGAGGCTACTGTTGAGACTCTGACAGAAACCAGGATCCACTGTAATACAAATGAGAAGGACTATTATCTCTACTACTTTCTTCTCCAGTACCCAGGAAGAACCATGGTCTTCGCAAACAGCATAGATTGTGTAAAACGCCTCAGTTCTCTCCTCACAATCCTAAACTGTGATCCTCTTCCTTTGCATGCCAACATGCACCAAAAGCAAAGGCTGAAAAACCTGGAAAGGTTTGCTGAGCGAGAGAGGTGAGTTGATTTTCCTGCTTCCTAGTAAAGAGAGAAGGAAATCATATGAAGGGTAGTTAGAAGAGGAAACAGCTCTGTTAGTGCAGGAACAGGTTGGGAGAGTTAGCTTGGTATGCGAGGGCCGTGTTATTATGAAGGATGAGGTTTCATAGGGCAGCTGTGGTGATGAACTAGACCAAGTTCAGTGGAAGGCCACCAAGATGGTCAGGAGACAGTGGCCCTGCAAGGGGAGAAGCTGAGGACACTGGGTCTGTGTCACCTGAGAAGAAGACTTTATGGGGACCTAATGGCAACCTTCTGATATCTTAAAAGAATATTATCAAAAAGGTAAAATCAGGCTCTTCACAGTATTTTTCGGTGGGAGGATGAGGGATAATGGGTTCAAGCTGAAATGAGAAGTTTAGGCTGGATATAAGAAAATGCTCTTTCTCTGTGATGACAGTCAGGCATTGGCACACTTCTCATTCTTGGAGGTGTTTGAGGTTCAGTTGGACAAAGACCTGAGCAACATGGTCCAGCCTTATAGCTCATCCTGTTTCGGGCAGGAGGTTGGAATAAAGATGTCCTGAGGTCCCTTGGAGCCTGAATTATCCTGTGGTCTGTCAGCTCACATGTGCTGAAGGAGCATTTTTTTACTGTAAGGGTGACAGAGCCCTGGAACAGGCTGCCCAGGGGGGTCGTGGAGTCTCCTTCACTGGAGACATTCAAAACCCGCCTGGACATGTTCCTATGTGATGTATTCTAGGTGGCCCTGCTCTGGCAGGGGGGGTTGGACTAGATGATCTTTCGAGGTCCCTTCCAACCCCTAGGATTCTGTGATTCTGTGATTCTGTCACTTGCCCTGCTTTCAGCTCTATGCTTCCATAACTGTCCTGCACACCTCTCTGCTTCTGTGCCCTGTCTGCAGCCCATTTGATCCTTCTGTAAGTTGTTTAATTCCACTAAGCCATCAGATAACTAAACACTTTTTGCTTAGGTTGAGTTTTCTAGGTGTAGTTAGATAAATTAGCTTCCTGAGAGTCAAGATGTCCCTTCTCTTGCACTGTTCTAGGATATTTGTGCCTTTCAGCAGCACTATGCAGTCAGGTTTACCAAGCCTTGTGCCATTTTAAGAATTACTGTCTCCTGCTGTCTTTGTGAGGAGGCTGGTGGTTTCAGTGCTTCCATAATTCAGAAGCCTCCCAGTTTAGTCCTGCTGTGAAGTGCTGTGTGCTGTCTGACTGTGTGGGAATCTTTACCTTAGTATTAGACGCAGGCAGGGAGAGCAGAGGTTGAATTGCCCTGATTGATGCAGTACCCCATGGCAAAATGCAGTGTTGACAGCACTGGCCTAGGTCAGACAAGGCTCTTTTTTTAATTAATTGTTCCATACCTAGGGAGACTTAAATCTTTGTAGTGGACTGTTTATATAAAAGACTGGCTTTTTTGAGTAGTTACTCATTTCTAGGTATAAGGACAAATACTAATTCTGTCTGAACAGAATCCCTCTCCTTAAATTTCTAGCTTTTAATGTACTCAGAGAAATTAATTGATTGCAACTCAGTAGAAGATATTTCAGTTCTAAAAAGCTGTTAATTAAATCTATAATGTTAATAATGTGACTCTTTCGTAACTGGTCAGACTCATAATAATCTGTCTGCCCTGCCAAAAGATCAGTGAGTAGTTGTTATATCAAGCTAAAGATACCTTTAAATCCAGCCTGGGCAGAGCACTGAAAAATGCAGTGAAGGGGAGAGTACCCCCCTTCCAAGCTGTTGGATTAGGTTATTGAATAGCGATTTTCACTAGCATTCCTGTGACTTGGAGACAGGGAAAAAAGCACAGGAAAACAGGATCCAGCAGGGTAGTGAGTTTCTTTATTGGAATCAGAATAGACCTGCTGAAGGTAATATTTGATGCTTCTTTTTTTTTCTTCCCTCGCTTTAAAAATTGCTGTTTAGAGACTGCCTCTGATGTAAGATAGGCTATCTTTCTCTGTAAGGGCAAACAAATAGCATGTTTCCAGCAGATGATAGTACGAATCTGTTCCTTAAATTGATGTGGTAGAATTCTAGGTTGCTGTATTTTGTGTTCCTCAGCAGATGGTTTAGTCTTCAATTTTATGTTGATTAAATGTTATCCCTTTCTCAGCTGCATCCTCCTGACAACAGACGTTGCAGCTCGTGGTCTTGATATTCCCAATGTGCAGCATGTCATCCATTACCAGGTTAAGTATTTTCAATGGTTTACTTTTACTCTTTTGGTTTTGAATTAAACTTTTGCTGATCCAAACCCTGAGCACTATAAAGCTGTGATTCTCGGTCCTGTGTACAGTACAGTCCTGAGTAGAGAGATTACTTATTAGTTTAACTGTCTGTAGTGCTTTGTACTTAAGGATCTCATAGCTGCAGTGACTGGCTGTGGTAGTTCACATTCATGTAGTTCACATTCACTTCATGAATGTGTGATTATAAGTGTCTCTAGACATAATGGATCTGAGTCTCCTTGGGTTTTCCCTAACTTTGATACCCAAAGCAGTCAAATGACTCAGCCCTATAACTCTTTTCTGAGGACACATACAATTTTTTCCTGCTTTGCAAATGAAATGGCAGAGGGTCAGAATTAGGAGACTTAGAAGAGATTATTCAAGGAAGGATACTGGACCAGAGAGCAAAAGTGTCTCTAGACATCACCTTTTACTGTACCTCCAGCTCTGTTACATGCAATATACTGTGTGTTTATAAACCCCAATATTCTCTGGCAAACTCGTGGCCAAAGCACGACAGGCTGCTGCTGGCTTTCCATGGCCAGCTTCATGTTTTTTTCTGAATACTTGCAGGTCCCTCGTACTTCTGAGCTGTACGTACACAGAAGTGGCAGAACAGCCCGAGCTGCCAGTGAAGGCCTTAGCCTATTGCTTATTGGCCCTGAAGACTTGATCAATTTTAGGAAAATTTATAAAACATTGGAGAAGAGTGAGGAGCTGCCATTTTTCCCTGTTGAAACCAAGTGCATGACTGCTGTCAAGGTAAAGCAACAACAGTTTCTTTGCAGCCTGAGTAGTTGTAGTAGTTGTTTGCTAACTTATGTTACTGCATTAAAGCACATGTTCTTTCTAGGTTTCAGATGAAGTTTGTTCTTCAGGACCTGGAGTTGAAAACTAAGTTAATCACACTTTATCCTTTTTTTTTTTTTAAAGCAATATTTGTCATATCTCCTCAATCACTGGCCCAAGAAACATGTACAGATATAAGCATCACTTAGATTTTTTTGCACATTGTTATGTAGAGCTTCTCCTGACTAGATTCTCCAAAACAGTACAGAGAAGCCAGTATCTTTTGTGGCTGGGGAGCTGGGGTGGCTCTGAAGTACATTCTTTAAAGCCCCTTGTGTTAGGAACAGACTAGAGAACAGTGACAGGTGTAGAGATCTTTAGTGGTCTTCATCTGCCTCTTATCAATTGAAGTAGGAAGTTGACTGCTTTTCTAAAACTTCCTATGCTGTGAGGGTCCAGTGGCAGCTGGGGCCTATCAAACCAGGTACGTTTCCTTTTTCTAGGTTATTGCCCATTTGAAGGAGAATTCAGCCATTCACTCACAAGGTGACAATGGTTAGGATTTATAAAACAGTATATTTTAAAAAGCATCTTGTCACCACAGATTTTCTGCTGCTTGAATAAGAGGCCATTTCATGTCTTGGAATTCTCTTAACAGTTTGTGACATCAGCCATGTATGAGTGGGACTTAAATATTGTATTTGAAAGAAATCCAGCTGGGATAGGATCATCTGAATATTGCACAGTCATTGAGAACAGGAGAAAAATGCAACAGGCATCTTCCTTATGGTGTTCAGGTTCATGCTTAACCAGTTGGCCTGGACTGGGTCTGCTCCAATAGCAGCAGTTTCCTTGCCTTGCAAGGCAAATAATGTCAGCAAGTTTCAAAGCCCAGCCTTGCTGCAAATGGGGTAGTTGGCATGAGTCTTTCCGGAGATGCAACTTTCTGAAAGATGAAGAAAATCAAAGAAATGCTTCCACAGACTCATTTATTCCTCTTGGTAGTAACAAAGAGAATTTTTTTTTTTTCCATTTTCCCTGCAGCCCCTCTCAACCCACCAAATGTTTCTGGGTACTGAAAGGAATCAGTTGTTTTTAGAGTGTTTTTTCACAGATCCCTTTCTATATTTCTTGATGAGTTCTTGGCTCTTATCATGCTCTGTCAATTAATGTGCAAATAAATACTGTTTCCACACTTGTAATTTTCCTGCCACTGTCTCACAATCTTCTCTCCCAAACATAGTAGTGCTCCTCTCCCCACCAAAGATGTCTTTGTAATTGTAATTACAGAACTGCAGCTTCCTAGGTCCTTCATATGGACAGGTCTTGTTTACACTTTGCCGTGGGCTTAATAACAAAGCCATTGTAGCTGGGTCTAGTAGTGCTGCTGGTTCTTTATGTCTGTCCCTTTGGCACACTCCTCCCCTGGTTCTGTGTGACTTCATTCAGGTTCAGGGAAAGTCTGAAGGGGTTTCACACTTGAGGAATAGAATTGGTGAACCAGGGTAGAGGAGAGACCACAAAAAGAACTTGAGTTTTAAAAAGATGGAAAAAAAAATTCTTCTAATGATCTAAAAAGAAATGACTGGTCAATGGCACATTTAATTTCTTCTCTGTCTGAATCTTAATTATCCCTGCAGTTCTGGCTGCTGTGCACCACCAGACTATTCAGCTGGGGTGGTCAGGGAGTCCTGCACAGGGTTTGTTTTGTGCAACCATAGGCACATTCCAAACAGCAGAACTTGCTGCTGGGTTGATTATTATTTGCTGTCAGTGCAGGTTTTCTTTCCATAATGAATTAGTTATTTAAGACAGCTTGGCCCAGCTGGAAGGCTGCAGGTCAGGTTAGGTTTGCTGGACATCTTTGTTCCACCTGTGTGCAGCTGGGAAGGGCAGGACATTTTGTCCTGTGCCTAAACAAGGTTCTGGTGCATTTCTGGAAAAAAAAGCAAGTAGCTCCTTCCATATGGCCTGCAGGATCTGACTTCTTCAGAGCAGGATGATGCTAGGGGTGCCTCTTACTACTGACCCTAGTAAATTTAAGATCCAGCTATACTATGTAAATATGTAACTTAGAAGTTACTGGTATGTGAATCATGGTTTGTCCTTAATGTCTCTGAAGTGCTTGTGATGATTTGTTTAAAGAACAAGGAATTAACATTCAGGCATGGTTAGTGGTTGAGGTGTTTTATAAGTCAGATTCTATCATGGAAGAAAGGAAAACACTTTAGCAAATGTCTTTATTATGTGGGAGGGACATGGAGCGCTGGAACGGGCTCCCCAGAGAGGTTGTGGAGTCTCCTTCTCTGGAGATTTTCAAGACCCACCTGAATGTGTTCCTTTGTGACCTGTGCTGGATTATATGATCCTGCTCTGGCAGGGGGGTTGGACTCGAAGTTCTCCATGGTCCCTTCCAACCCCTGACATCCTGTGATCCTGTGACATCTGCTGGGACATGAGTAGGGAAGAAAAATATCTCTGCACCTCAGATGCATTGTAGTGTGTGCCCTGAAACATCAATTCTGTTAAAGTGCCCCACACTTGAACCTGATCATAGTGTCTAAAATGTCTTTTGTTGCAGGAGCGGATGAATTTGGCACGGCAGATAGAGAAGGCAGAATTTTTCAACAGTCGGGCAAAGCAACACAATTCCTGGCTCCAGCAAGCGGCAGAGGCTCTCGAGATGGATCTTGATGATGACATGCTTATGGGCAAGTAGAAATGTTTGTGTATGCTCAGTTGGTACCATAGTACTGGCATCCAGAAGCAGCCCCACCATGGCAGAGAAGCTCTTAAAACCTGCAGGGCAGAAGGGGAAGGAAAGGAGTGTGATTCCTTAGTGTAGGGTATTCCTGGGGTTTTGAGGATGATTTTGCAGTAGATAGTGCTGGAACTGAGGGAATGAGGTGTGACATTTCTGGTAAGTTGCAGACAAGTTCACATGTCTTAGGACAAGAACCTTTAGCTTCTGACAAATGTTTTAGGGTAAATTAACAGCCCAGTATGCCCTGCTTGAATCTTGTCCATTTTATCTCAGCAAACAGGTCACCCATTTTATCATTGCGTGGACACTGTGATATTCTCACACGTCCAATCTTTTCACTGTCAGTCCACTCCTTGTCACCTATAGTTCATATTTCAATGCTATACTGATAATTGAGACTACAGGTATCACCACTTGATCTAAAAGCATCTGTGTGTGGCTCAGCTAAAACTTCAGTGAAGTGTCCCAGTACTTTCCCCTGTTGATACTGGAAAAGAGAAGCTGTGTCAAAGAAAAAGCTGTTTCTCCACTGGCACTTCTCTTCCCCATCCCCTTGTAGTCAGGCAGCGGGACGGGAGCCTGACAGCTCTGTGTGGGAACACCCAAGAAGCACTAGCAAACTCCCAGAATTATGTGAGCCTTATGTAGGTTGAGTTGTGTGGGCTAAATGGCCAATAGTTACATTCTAGTTGCTGAGGTTTTTGGTGGTGTGTTAGAAGTAAATGATTTCTCACACTTTTGAAATTCAGTGTGCTGCAGGCTGTGCCTGAGGGAATGTGTAGGGCTGTGAAAGTACAGGTGCCTATTAGTTCAATGCCATGAAGCTTTGCAATGTTTAGAGGCACTGTAAAATGCCATGTTGTGTTCAGATTTTAGAAGCTGAAGGCATGATCTACCAGTTCTTTGAAGGCACACTGTATCATAGATGTGCTGCTTAGGCCACTTCATCTTAAGATATCTCTAACCTATTAGCTGCTAAATATGTAGATGCCTTAATTTTGAAGGCTGTTCAGATTAGCTTTTTTCTTTCCTGTATTCATGATTGAACTAGCTTGTTCTCAACCACTTTGCTAGCAAGCACTGATCATCTCTGTCCAAACTGTTCAAGAGTGCTCTCAGATAATTAGCACTCTGCTGTTTTGTTTTGACATAATCTGAGTATGCTGTGCTTTGAAATGAGTTCCAAAACAGCACATCCAGTCCAAGTAAGTTGTGGCTCTCGAGTAAAGCCCTCTAATTGCCACCCAGAATCGTGACAGGTTCATGTTTTCAAATGTATTCAGTCTCCAATTCTTTTATATTTTATTGGAGACCAATTAAAATCTCAGACATTCCTCCCATAAATGAAATTCTTCTTAGGCTGCTAGAAAGGATTTAGTAACGTCCTTTCAATTTACACTGCAGTAACCTTGATTTCATTTATTCTCTACAGTTCAGGCCTTTGACTGAATTAAGTATCTTTAGTCTTTTCTATGTCCTTCCTTCTCCTATGTTATTAAATCTGAGCACCTCACTGTTTTCTGTGTGTAAGGAGGGAAGGGCTTGCTGCTTCAAAGGTGTTGAAATGAGGCATGCATAAAATAATGAAACAGACAGAAGAAGCCTCTGCCTGAGCTAGAATCCCTGGGTTAATACCTCATCTTCTGGGCCCCCTTTCCTTTTGTTCTGTGTTGAGAGACAACCGAATGATTTAGCAGAATGATACCTGGGGTACAGTTACTCAGTAGTTAGGATTCTTCTTGATGTTGTCATCTTAAGGACAGTCTGGGTTATCTGAAAGTGTCACAGATGACTGGAAGACTGTATGGGAGTTGAGTGACCTGGTAAGAGAGAAAGATGAGATCAGTGTCTGCCCATAGCACTACAAAAGCCTGGTGAAAGAGGTGCTGCAAGTTCCTCTCATAACATTCTGTATGTTTTATTTCTGCCTCAAGGTAAAAAAGCTAGTGAGCAAGAAGAAAGCCAGAAGCAAAAGATGCTGAAGGGGATGAAAAAACAACTAAAACATATGTTGTCCCAGCCACTGTTTAAAGTCCTTATGAGAACCAAGTACCCAACACAGTCTGGAAAACTACTCCTGCCTCAGACGTCTGTGGGTATTTCTGCTCTGACTACTGTGTCCAAACAACGAGCCAAGAAGAAGAAATCAATAAAATTAGATTAGATAACTGATCAAGATCACTCAGTGCAACAGAAGCAAGGACAATCCTTACCAAGGCTGTCAGTGCTTATGGAGGAACTCTGTGAGAAGACACGCAGTATTAGAGGATGTTGCCTGTGTCCTGGTTGTGTAGGCACAAAGCAAATGTTGATTTACAGGGCTCTGTTAACGTGTGATTAGTTACTGTTGTATCTCATCTTGCATCTTGTTTCTTGCATTCTCACTTATGTTTTCTTACTCTTTTGGTAATAGACATTAATTAGTTTTTAAATAGTTCTGTTTATTACTCCTTTTTGTGAGATCAGTAAAAGTTACTGGGTAAAATTCCCTGTGATTGTACTCGAATGATGAAACTTAATTTGAATTTTGCTGTCCTTAAAGGAGAGAGGAAGGTAATCTGTATACAGTCTGAGTACAGTCTGAGCTGGTGCTAGTGGGAGGTTTGGCTGTTACTGCAGCCAGTTCAGTGAGAAAGGCAGCAAATACAGGTGGTGTTACCAGCAGGTCTACAATTCTGTTTATGGAAATCTCTCTCATTTTTCTTTCTCTCATTTCTCTGTTCTGTTCTCCGCTGGGTCTAATTCCCTTAGTCTTGTGTTAATATGTTTTGGAATGGGCAAAAACAGTCAAGGTGGCAAAGGGCTGGGACTGACATTGGAAGAGCATAGAATCTTGAGGAGTAAGTATTGCTACTCATTATTGTATTTAATATTTGGAGTTAAGCTTGGATATGAAAACATACTAGAATCATGACCTTTGCCTTAATCGAAAAGGGGATGGTGTAGTTTAATGTCACTTTTGAAGAGTGTTTCCTGATTATTGTGCTTTTAAATCATTTTAACTTGATCTGTGCAAATAAGTCTTAAAACTATTTTAAAAAATGTCAGAAAATTATATTATTTTTTTGTTAAATTATATCTGCTATAAAACACAAAACCTGTGTCTGTTTTCAGTACTTGAGATTTCTACACTCCTCATAGCTGATGTCTTTTGCATTTAGTAGGCAAGGAGAGGGGAAAAGCACCTGAGGTAAGACCTAGCAACGGGATCTGTATTGATAGGAGCAGGGGTAACCTTCACCTGACAGCTCTAGATGGGGCTGATGTTTTCCACCTCGTACAGTATGGGACCATTGTTGCTGCCATGATAGAAGGCTTCAGTTTACTCAACTCGTCAAAGAGAAATTTGTGGAGTTGAGTGCCCCCTCCAACCACTTGCCAGTTATGTGAGAGTAGCAAACTCTTTACTCTCATCTGTGTAAGTAACCGAAGGCTCCGCTACTCACTCATCTCTGGAGCACTTTTCTCTTGCTCCCTGGCATTACTGAAGAAGAGCTGTGATAATTTAATCATACACTGTTTCTCTCATGCCCTTTGGAGTACAGGTGGGGGAAGTCCTCAGGGGAGGGAAGAGATGGCAAGGTTCAATTTCCTCACCCATTTGAGATGACCACGTTTCTTTGGAGTGAATGTGACATCTTAAGCAAAACTTAAGGAAAGTTCCTTGTAAGGAAAGCTGAAAAAAGGAACTGAGTAAAGGTAATCATGCTTTCATTCCCTTTCTGTACCATTTTACTCACATTCTTACATTGTGGAAAGGGAACTGGTGTTACAGGATTTGCATCCCTGGAGGGACTGAAGACCAGGTGGACCTTTTCTGCCCACCTGTGTGATGTATTTCTGATCATAATTGATCAGCAAAATCAAGACTGGATTCTGACATAGGCTCTGCATCTTGCTTGTCTGAAAATCTGCATGAGGTAGGACAGTTTTGGCAATTTCTAATTGCACATGATTGTGAGGATAACTGAATTAGGGAACAGGGAGGGTATTGTTACTTCCTCCGTCATTTCTGTGTTTTTCATCTGCTTCTGTTCCACAGTTTCTAACAACCTAGTTCTTACACTACCACCCTGCTGTCTGGCCCCGAGCCCACTGTCTCGCATTGTCTCCCCAAGATGAAGCATGACGCTTTTGCCGCCCTCCTCGCCTTCCTCATACTTGCCTCTGGCATGCTCTGCTGCTGGATTTCTCCTGCAGCCTCTAATGTGATCGGCGTGAGCTCTCAGCACTTAATCTACTGATGCTGCTTACCCACAGGAGCTCAAGCTGAGCCTGGACCCTAAAAATATCTTACTTAAAAAGAATGCTCATGAAAGCTCTGAAAGCTCTCTTGTGCCTGCCTGCTTTGACTTGGCCTTACCTTACCAGAATACTCTTGAGTTTTCTACCTAGAGGAAGAACCTTGTGCTTTAGCTTAAAATAAATTACTAAACAGGAACTGGAAAATCCTACCACCTGGCTGCCTTCCTCCAGTGCGAACTAGGTTACTGCAGGAAGAGAGGAAGGCGAGGAGAACATTCTCTCCAGCTCTGATAATTTTCATGTATATCACTGGTGCAAATTGGACATGAAAAGTTTTACATCAAGTCCATCTAGGCAATTTAGTTTTAGTATTTAAGGAAATACGTAGTGTAGCATGGTTTCTGTAATGCTCTACTGGCACAGCAATTATGCTAGGGCCTCAAGTAGTCTTGTGTTTTGTGGCAGCTTATGTCTGCTAAAATACCCATTAATTAAAGAACTAATTAAGTCTATTTAGGCTGTCACAGCAACTTCCAAGCCGACTAATAAAAGCATGAGTTCAGCAGAGTGTTGGTAAGGGCCAAGCTGATCCAGAGCAACCCGTACTACGTAACGGAAAACTGAAACCTTAGTAGCTTCTGAGCTTTCATTTTAATTTTGTGAATGCGTGGTCCAGTTGATCTCGTCCTTGCCGCAGAGTTCCTGGTCTGTCATATGCCTATGAAGAGAAGGAAGAGTCCCTGTAGTTTAAGACATCTGCTGAGGAGAGAGTTTGGACAGGATCTCACATATTGGACAGCAAAGTTTCCTGACATTCCCCATCCCTTTTCTTTCCTCCCCTGTACGTTAATAAAATAGCAAGTTAGCAAAGCAGAAGCTGGAGTGCTGCCTTGCCATATGCCAGCAACCCAGGCACGTGGCTGGCCATGTGGCATAAAGGAGGTAATTTGTACCTTACCAAGAAAGGGCTGAGTACTGCACGCTTACCACAGTCAGTTTGTGTATCCAGGCCCCTAAGGGAGAAGAGAAGACAGAAAAAGAACGTGTTCTGATGATCTCACCCCATGCTGCCTGACACCAGGAGGAAAATCTGGTAAGAAACGCTGTGCTTTCTTGTGTTGAAAGACCTGTTGCTTTATGCTGTACTAGCTGGCTGCATTTTGGGTGCCTGAGTGATTGCAGATTGATGAATGGCTTGGTGAAGGAAGTTGCTCAGAAGACCATATACCACACTGCTAGTATAGCAAGCAACACTACTGTAATATCTAATACTCCTTGCAGAAAAGCAGGATGTTGCCAGAAATCATAGGACTGGGGAGAAAGGAGGCACCAGACAGAAGGCTCTTTTAGGAAGTGGCCCTTAGTCTGTATCTCTCTAAACACTATAGATCTCTTCCACTGCTTTCCCCTTCTGATACTCAGTTAGTTGTGTGAGATTTTTCTGGCCTGTGTGATATCTCCTGTGCCAGCTTCCTTTTGAGAAAGGTACTTCAAGGTTTTGGTATTTTCTGAAGTCAGTCAAAAGCTCCTCCTGGGGTTGGCCTTAAAGAGTAGACAAGAGCAAGATAACCTGTGACTCCTGAGGCAAGTTTATTAGCCTGAGCAAGCAAGTGAACATTGCTGGTATGCTTGTTTGTCTTGGAGTTCAGCAGCTCTTGCTGTGAAGCTGGAAGAAATTGTAGCCTGTTTCCAGAGCAACCAAATTTAGATGGTACAAATTGCCAGATTTCTCTAGGTGAGGGCTGCAGTTACAGAACAAGGACACAAATCCTGGGTTGGAAAAGGAAAAAGGGCGCTGCAAAGTACACAAGGATTTTGGTACCACTGGGCTATTTAGAAGTCTGATATTCTTTTATTGTTGATATAATTTTATCAGTCTAATTGATTATGTGGATGCTTTCACAGAAGTAGAGTTTAGCTTCCTCATGGGAATACCTACATCAGTGTAAAAGCAATTTTAGTACTGACCAGTGCTACAGATTTACTCACACCAGCCACCATAGCAGGGTCCAGCCCTAGGTTCCTGCTGATTAATGTAAAGGAATGTAAGGAACTCGTGTTCTTTCCAAAGCATACCTGTTGTATGACACGGTCCAAAAGTGTATTTAGAATTAGAGTAAATAGTTACCCACCAGTTGCACCCCAATCCGGCCGTACTTACTAATGCAGTTAATTCAGGCCCTTGGACACTCATCAAGGGTTGTAGAGGTTCAGCTTCAAGTACCTCTTAATTTTCTCACCCCTTATGAGCCTGTGTTTCATTTTCCATTCACATAGGATGAAGATGTGTCAGTGAAAAGGGTTAGATCCAAGTTTTCTAGAGGTTGATTCTGCAGGTCTTCCCATAAGCAACTGGGGTGAGACCCTGCCTCAGCACAATCATGATGTGGCTCACCATGGGAGGGAACAGACAGTAAAGATGCTGGATTCAAAACACTGCATCTTTTAAAAGTTGTATTATCCACATTTAAAATCATTAAGTCATAGTGACTGGCTCTTTGTGGGGACAATGCTTCTGTAGCAAGTTTCTTAATCAGGTCTCCACATGAGACATGGGTGACCGAGGACTAATGGTTTGCTTCTTTCCATGGTAGTTGCTGTTGCAATTGCTTTGACATGGGAATTATCCCCTGCCACTACAGAATCCAGTGGAGTTGAGTGATAGACCACAGGGCAGCAGCGTGGACCCAGCTTTTGAGTAAGGATTCTGCTGTCTACTCCCTTGTTCTCATGCACAAATAGTTCAAAGGGCTTGAAGTAATCTGGCAACCACAGTGCCAGAGAAGAAGCTAATGCTCCTTCTATAACTTGGAAAGCCTTTTTACTCTCTGGACCCTACTGTACAGGCTCCACTTCCTCTGCCATGGTAGCTTCTGTCAATGGCTTACTTAACTCCCTGAGCATCACTATCCAGGGTCTGCAGTACTCTGCTGCACCTAAAAATCCTTACAGTTATTTCTTTGTTACCGGTCAAGATCTTTCTACAATAGCCCAGACCCTTTCTGGGTCTCCTCATCGTTGTCCTTTTAATATGAATCCTAAGTATTTTGCTTCCTGCTGACACAGCTAAAGCTTAGAAAGAGATGCACAGTGACTTTTTTCAGCTAAGCAGTACCTTTCAAGCAATCTTCATATATCTTACTGTCCAGTAACAAATCATCTATATGTTATACAAGTATAGAACCTCCATGTAATATAATACCTTTCAAGTCATCTTTAAGCACACAGAGTATTATAGGAGACCCAGTGAACCCCTGGGACAAGTGGATTCACATTAGTAGTTGGCCTTTCCACATAAATGCAAACAGATGCTGGCTCTCTTCTACTATAGGACTGCTTAAAACCGCAGTTGTTAAATTGATAACAAAGTATTTTGCCCAAAGTGGAATTTGTAATAGTATTGTTGATGGGTCCAGAACCACCAGATGAGGTACATGATTATTATCCCGTACAAATATTCTGGATGTCCTTTATCTAACCTAATTTTGCTTACAGGTAAAATAGGGGTATTCTATGGGGGAACTGGGTGATCATAAACCCCTTTTTTAGATATTGGTTGATTTGTTTCTGAATACTTTTTTCTGCTGCTTTGGGAATTTTATACTGCTTGATTGCTCTGGGCTTTCCTGCCTTTGTTTTTATGAAGACTGGTCAAAACTGGCTGGCTAAGCGGTTGTTCCTTTTTTTCCCCATGAATCCTGGAACCAGTATGCTATCTGTTGAGAGTTGCCCCTTAGGCTTGAAGCAAGAATTTAAGACTTGCCATAATCAGTGCCTCTGTCTGCCAAAGGTCCCATCTGAACTCGCCCATTGGCACTGATCAGACAAGATGAGGGGGTCTGACAATGGTTACCTAGTGTCACATCTGCATCACCAAACTGTTACAGATCTGCGCACACTGGTGACCATAACAGGGTCCAACCCTAGAATCCTGCTGATTAATGTAAAGTCTGAGGGAAGGCTTTCAATTCTTCTTTTATTAGTTCTCAGGTTCTTGATTTGGGTGCCTCTGGACAGGGACCCCTAGCCCAGATCATCATGCCACTGAACTGTACTCATACCACCCAGCTCCTGGTCCCCAAGTCCAATCACCTAGTTCTGATTGGTAGTCTCTTGATTTCTTATTGGTTTTCACTGACGCCGGACAGGCCTTCTGAAGTTACAGTATTGTCTTGGAATTGTTTCCTTGCTCCTTATCTTCTTCATCCACTCAAATCTGCTGGATTCAGATAGTTCCATGTTAGCAGCATTGGTTTTATCAAAAATTTTACTCTTGGTCAGCTCTTGCACCCTAAGGCTTTAACTACTTTAGCTACTCATGCTAAGCTACTAATGCTAAATGAGACTGTTCAGTGAAAAGAATAGTTAATCACATTTCTGCTGTAACAGGAATATAACCCTGTTAGATTTCTGTACCAGTATCAGTAACTGCAGTGCTGTAAGGCTCAAGGTACAAGATTCAGTCACATCAGACTGTTTCTTACAGCGTAACACTCTTAGACTGTTATCCTCTTCTTGCAAGCTGACTCAAGTGAGGTCATTTCTATCCTCTCAGTTCTGAGATCACCTTCCAGCATGGTTTTCTTGGCAAGTTAAAAAATTTGCGAGATTTAAATTTGGATGAATACTTCTTACTAGTTTTATTCTTTGTTTTCCTACATTCTCAATATGTCCTATGTTCCAGATGGGAAATAAAGTTTATTCTTTGTATATATATACACATGACAGGAAAGTATGTCCCTTTCACCACAGAAGTTTTCAAAAATCTATTTTCTCTTACATCATTGTTCTATATGTGTATACACATACACACAATGTGACCTAGCTTTTAGCTAACACAACTAAACACATTCATATACTGAGGTACTGTAATTAGCTTCCTCCACCCAGGAGTTGTCTCATTCTTTAAAGAAATGAAGTACACATTTACCAAATGATAAATAAATGCCAGCTAGAAAAAATGTTGTCATCACACATTTCAAAAGAACCAAGAATATCTCAATGTTCAATACCAACTAAACATCAGCTAAAAAAAAGGCTCATCTTCCTTTAAGCCTTGAAACAAAACTCCTGGTACTGACTTATCTTTCTTCTTCCTATTTCCTACCCAAGGACAACAAAAAAATACCTTGGTTCATTAGGAAAAGAAGGGAATCAAGGCCTGATATTTGGAATGTAAAAACCAGGACAGCTTTATGAAGTTGGAAATCCTTTTTTTTTTTTCCTCCAATTTAAAATATGATCAATGATAGCATAGAAATAACATTTACGAGGAACTCTTTTATTAGAAAAGGGTACTGTAATTTATCCTACCACTTTTCTGTATGCAGAAATCTGGGTGTTACCAAGGGGCAGTTTTCTCCTTGTGATGAAGAAAATGTTCACATTTTCCCTTATACTTCACTATGCTGCAGTGCCTTATTATTAAAACAAAAAATGGAAAAAAAATACAAACCAAAAAGCACCACAGCAGGCCAAAAACCTAGACTGGGAAAACTGCCTCTTGTAAGTCATTGGTCTGAATGTGGAAGGTTTATGTACTGTATGTCAAGGGAAGCTGTCTTTGCTATTCCAGCATTTTAATTAAACTGTTCCTCATGTAGAGGGTGAAACGAGAATTCAGTAAATTACAGCTGCCCAGAGCTGCATTACGGTGTAAGAACAAATAGCTGAGACAGACACTGGTTCTACTGCTGGGCAAACAATGTCATGAATAAACATTCCTGCTCTTTAGTGTACTTATATTTATGACCATTTTATATGTTCTGAAAAGCAAGTCAGGCTCTGAATATATAGAATCATTCTTCCAGTGGAGGACTAATGCACAGGCACGTGCAGAGCTGGTGAGTGTGCTTTGCTCTACCAAACAGCTGAAGCAGAGGAGAAGGGAATTCAAGAAAAAATAACAATCTGTAACCTTGCAAGTGCTAGAACTAAATGTTCTCCTCTTCTGCTTTGTTTTTAAGCTATCAGCATAACTTTCAGATAAGTTAATGTGAAAAGTAAACACTCATTTAGAAAAATTGATCAAATACCTTAGAGTGGGGGGGGACTTGATTCAAGTGACAGCTTTACAAAGAGTGCTGCCAATTCATGACAGCTCTCCTTAGTTACTGATCCAATACTCTTAATATAACCAGAACTGCCAGGTGCAGACTGGGCTCCTATGTACTGATTGCTTAACAAGCATCGAACAAAGGATCGTCCAAGTCTTGTAAGCCTGAGCCCATTTGAGTGTCAAGTCGTTATCTTTTTAAAATCCTGGGTGTTCAGCAGACTACATTGTGTCTGGAGCATAGGCAAGCATCTTTCCCAATTAAAATATTAATATATTTATCTGGTGAATGGTGAATATCAAGCATCAGGTTTTTGTTCTCCTTGCACAAAAATGCTATGATTGTTCAAAAACTTCTCAGGTTCTAGAAGAAAACTTTGCCTTTGTGAGAAGTAAACAAGACTTCTCTCTGCTTTAGCCATTGTCTTTGTCCATCCTGGCTAATCTGACAGTACATTTTTCCCTAGTCAGCATGGATTTTTAAGTAAACAAATTAAATTTGCTGTTGGATTATAAAGTGCATGGCACACTGCAGCAGTGGATACTTTGAGGGATAAGCTGGTACAGTGATTAAACTCCAGTAGTTTCACATGGAGTTCTCTTATCAAGATACTGTTTTGTCCCATGTAGGAAACCTAACCAGTGCAGTGATTATTTTCCTTGTGGAATCCTACCTGCTCCTTTCAAGAGGGAAATGAATTATGATAAAATGAAAGGAAGAGCCTCTCAGTCATGCTTCAGCATCTTACACCTCAAAGTCACTCACCATGGGCTGTAGTTACCACCCCTTGAGCTCTTTCTCTCTCGTCATTATTAAATAACAGAACGTGAGTTGTTTCTGAGTCTCTTTCTGGTTCTTACTATGGCTGAATATAAATCCCCATCATTCCTTCTCCTTTTTACCATTGCAGCTTTCCCCATATTTATGTATTCATCTACTGCACCAAAACCATCTTGTGTTTGGTGTAATTACACTGCGGTGATTAGGACAAGGATTGCTCCTAATATATGATAAATACTCATAGTAATTACATTCCTAATAACTCACATTGTGAATAATGGAGCAAACATCTAAGTTGTAAAAATGTCTTTTGCTAAAATGTTTTTTTTTTGTTAAAAAAAATCCATATAGGACAGTGCTTTTTTAATTTAATCCACTAAAGCCAGGGAATTCCTAGCCTGGATGATGTATTTCCCTTTAGTGTTTCACTTCTCCAAGCAAGATCCTCTGTACTTGCCTGTGAGCTCATCTCTGGACAGAAACTCTTCAATGGCTCTTTTCCTGAGCATGCAGGAGCATGTTGAGGGCAGCTAAGACAGACCCTAAGCGTGGCCCCTCCTGCTAATTCAGCATTAATGCAGTAGTTGTTTATATTGCTGAAACCTGCCACATTTCCTCTCCTGTACAGCTGGTGTATCTGGCTGCTGAGGGGAGCAAGATCCCAACTGCTGCTTCATCCCCCTTCCTCTGGTGATAGCTGTGTGTCTGAGATGGGCTGCTGGCCTCTGCCAGCCCCTACCTCCACCTCACCCGCCAGGGAGAAGAGCAGAGCTGGGGAAAGCCTTGGGACAGACCAAAACATTGACAGAAAAAGAGAGAGAAGAGGCTTTTCTGGGACAGTTGGCCACTGTCGTAGTACGAGTAGGAAAGTTTCCTGGAGTTTTGCTGATTCCATCTAGAACAGCTGCAGCATCTCCTGGAGGCTCATCAGGCAGGAGTGCTCATCTTCAGCACCTCTGCTGCACATTACTAACCGCCTCAAAGATACGTTCATCCACTCTGTCCCTAAACACAACAGCCTGGCTGTACCATCTGATGGCTTTTTCAGCTGTCCTAAAAGCAGTATGTGGCATTACAGGTGTTTCAGGGTGTTGAATGTAGTGACTTTGATATGCTTTTTAGGTTCCCCTCAAAATATCAGTGCTGTTTACAGGAGTTTTACTTGGCAAGTGACTCTCCTGTTCTGCACAGGTTAGGCATAGCTCAAGGACAGCTCATCTGGCCAGATCAAAGGCCAGCCTAGGCCAATATCCTGTCCTCTGCAGGAGCCAGCAGGCCCCATATTTGAGTGTGCTTATCTTCTACAAACCCTGGGGGAGGACTTTTAAAGGTACGTAATTCTTAAACCTTTTTGTGCCTTCTGCAGCTGTACAGATACAATGTTAGATAAAATACTTCATTATTTTCTTTGTCTTGGAAAAATTTTCAAGTATCCAGTGTCTTTCTTAAACACAGTAAAATTCAAGACAACTGGAATTAGGTTTGAGGGGTTATTTTGGTTGGGAGTTTTAGCCTTCCTCTATGGTGTAGAGTATGGTGACTTTCTAGATGAGAATATCTAGGTGATCCTTACAAAATTCTCTGCTACAGCAGTAGCCACCAACACTGAAGATGCCTTTTTTCCTTCACCCTCATCTGGCCACATGTAGTACATCTTGTACTGAATATTTCAGTTTGCTGCAAACGTAAGAGTAATGGTTTTGCGGTCTCTGATCAGCACGTGACCACCTTGCCCTCCCAGACCTGTCTGATACAGGCTTGCAAAAGCTGTGATGAAGTAGGGAGTTACTAATTAGAGAGAAGGCAAACACAGTATTAAAGCATTTCATGCTTGATTTACCTCTGGAATAACAACTCCATTTTAATGCATCTCGGTGTTTTCTCTCCAGAGGGAAACATCGAAGTGCTTTGAAGCACTTAAAAACCATTGAGGGATTTTTGAACACCACCTCTGTTGAATTCCACTGTGTAGTTCCCAGAGAACAAAACTGCAGCACTTTCCTTTTCACCAACACCAGGAAAAGAGATGGGCAGCAAGAGTGATTTACCCGTGTTCACCTCTCCCTGGTGTTTAGTGACTCGATGATTGTGCACCTATGGATGCAACAGAGTTGTAGTGTCTTCCCCCTCAGGTGTATCTTTACCCAACTAAAGTTACTAGCAATTAGCCAAATAATTACTGTCCAGAACGGCTTTATCAAAGTGGGCTGCTCGAGGAGGGACTAGTGAGGAAGAACAGACGCTAGATGGCAGAGACGCACTTGCAAAGCAGGACGAAGGCCGGGCTGGGCTGAGCTGGGTTGGGCTAGGCCGGACTGGGCTGAGCTAGGCTGGGCTGAGCTGGACTAGGCTTGGCTGGGCTGGGCTAGGCTGATCCAGTCCTCGGACACCCTCCTCTCTCCCGGGGCCAAACCTGGGCCTCCGCAGCGATAGTCCCTGGGTGGGAAACACAGGGGCTGAGACCAGAGTAATCATGAACCGTCATAGTAACACACTCTGCTTCATTAGCCTTGCAAGAGGTGTCACGGGAAAAGTTTATATATCTGTAAGTGTACCTCTTTGTGGCTGGTAGGTGAAATTATGATCACTGGATATTTGCATTGTCCTATTGTCCCTTTGTTTTCTTTTTTTTTTTTTCTATCTTCTTTATGTCAGCAACAAAGAACATGAAGCAGACTAGACTTTAGCTTCACTTAAATCCTCAGCATTATGCAGCCATTTTGTTCCTGTGCACCCATGTTCATCTCCTTGTGTTCAGTCTCAGAGATGATTACAGTTGTCCTTTAAGTCTATCTTAGTGCAAAGGAAGCCGGAAAACTTCTAGACAAAGCTGTGGTGTGAAGCAAGTGAGCAGATGTGGGTCTTGAGAGCCAGCACCACTGTTTTCTAACCAGATGAACTTACCCCTGTTACTGTTCCAAAGCTGTCCAGACACAGCAGTTCTCAACTGTTTTTACCCATGTGCCTCCTGATACGTTAACTCTCCACACTTTTTGTTAGTAAATGATCTCAGAAGGAACCTCTTGTGGGTTTCTCTTTTGTGGAAATCTCATTCAGATACTTCATTCATTGGTGCTTACACTGTAGACTCTTAATAGCAATGGTCACACAGGCAGAGACCAGCTCTCTATTTATGCTGGTTAGCTGTGTGCAGCTATGGGGCAGCAGCAGGGCCATGGGAGTTCAGGTGCATGCAATGAGTCTGTTTTCCAAGGACATGTTGGGGGTGTATATCCACAGGCATGACCCAGAGGTGATGTTGCTACCCTCTCATGGGCTCCCTAAGAAGCTGGAGCAGCTGGATCCTGGTTTTCTCAGGTTCTGTTAGTGCCTATGAAAGTACAAACCCAGGGAAAAGCCATAGGGATGGGCTCTCCAGCCCAGTCCCCATGTCACTCTGGAGCACTGAGCACAGCCATGAAAGACAGAAGGGGATGCTGCCCACACCACCTGTCCTGCCCTGGCTTTAGTTTCTTGCTCTAAACACTGATGGTAAAAGTAACCCAATCCAGAAGCCAGGCTATAAACAGTGTGAAACAAATAGGGCAACTACAGCATCTGCTTGTGCCTGATAAATGCTCCCATTTTTCAGCAAACAATGATTTAGGGATTCCCGCTTCTTCTCTTAGTCTCACACTGCCATACTGGAAAACCTCTTCAAGAGTTGCAAGAACCCTTTTGTGGGATGACTGAGCCACAGCAAGCTTACAGAAATATGGGAATCAGCTAGATTCAAGTCATGACTGTTACAAATATGGGCAATATTAAATTTAAGAAGAAACTACCAGATTATTGTTCTTATTTTTTATATTTGAGCTTCATAAGCTTTTATATAGTCAGTGCTCATACCCAGTTTTTTGTACTCTTGCCTGAGAGTCAGTCCGTGAGTGCTTTTTCTGCTGTCAGTGTCCAATGTTTTCAGTAATTTTCCCAGTTTGTAGGGCAGAAGCCCTACTTAAAGTTCACAACTTCTACTCAAGTTCCTATGAAGGAATGATAGTATGAATCAAAAGTAGGCTGGATTTAATTCAGCCCATGACATCAAACACTACCCAGATTTAATTCTCTCTAACACTAAGACATTCACTGAGTGACAGTCAAGTGAAGCAACTGGGAAACTGAACTGAACTATAATTGTGTGTGTTTAATCCTATAATGTTGATGTGATAAGTACCTTGTTTTAATGAGATACTCATGTACTAATTCTGTAGTTGCCAAGGTCAATCAGCCATTTGGCAATAGGCTGTTTTGTGAAATGTAGGAATTGCTGTTGCAGGTTGCAGCAGTAGACCAGTTTCCATCTCTGGCAGCAGTCAGAAGGAGCTGTTGAGAAAGAATATTGCATGAAAATCGAAAAATTGGTGGATGTGGGTTAATCAGTCCTCCACAGAGGTCTTGTACTGATTCTACAAATTAGAGATTGGAGTAATCTTTAAAACACAACACTCTTTGCATCTGGTGTATTTCATCAAAGATTGGTTCATATCCTATTGTCCTCCCATTCCTTTCCATCTCTTTCCCTTGTCTCTGGAGAATATGTTTTGGCTGGAAAGTATATGGCCATCTGATGCAGAACACGTTATGTGATGGGGAAAAATCTCTCTTGAGCATGATTGTCTTGCTTTATGAATACAAACTTTTAGGATTGGGAAGTTGATTTGGGATTGAAGGGAGGTTGTGTTTCCACCAAGGAGACAGGGCCACTAGCACCCAGCCTTACATGCAACATGCCCCAGAATAGAGCAACAGTCACTGGTTTGTTTAAAGCACTGCAGCACAAAACACACGTTCATCTCTTTTTAATGGCATGGTGATAAGTAATGAATTTGCAGCTCTTTCACTGTCCTTGGGTTGAGAGGTTGAAATTACATCTCGTGCATCTCATAGCAGTGCCTGGGCAAGAGCAATGTGCAGCAATACCAAGCCCCACTTTGGCAGATGCCCAGAGTGGAGCTTGGGATTGACCAGGTAAGAAGGGAGCAGGATCTGTAGCACTGTGATGGGACATTTTGGAGAGCATGTATGAATCTGCACTCCTGGCCTTTGGACCCAGCTCCACACCTGCCAGAGGAGGCACCAGTGCTAGATATTACCAGTGCTTGCCTACCTGTCCTAAAGGTTTACAACCTTGGCACCAGTACCACTCCTTGTTGAGTTTGGCAGTAAGCACAGGGCATGAACAATACCCATCTGCTATCCCACAGTGCTTTTACCAGGTGGATAATTCTTGGTTACTCAAGATGGGCTGGTCTTGAGGAGTGGTATGATGCCAGAGCTATTAAAACTGATGCTACCTTTGGACTGAGACAAAAGATAATGAGTTTGAGGCTAGATCTGAAAGAACTTGATGCTGCCTGCAATGAGTGCCTGTAGCTTCATCAGCTGGTGAGTCACTTAGGAGTGTATAATTCAATGACTCTCAGGAAATAAAACTTTAGCAATGAGCTGTCCTGTTTAGACTGGTGTGATGGTGAAGTCAAGGGCTTGGTTCACTGCAGCCTGGTGCAAAGCAGTGTTAGATGCTTCCTTTTCAATTTAGCAGTGTTTTCCACCAAGCTTGCTCTAGTATAGGGATTTGGCAGCCTGTGGGAGAGCTGTGGATGGAATGTACTCTTATGACATTGGAAATCTTGGGCAAGATGTTCACCAGGCATAGGTAAGTAGAGCTCCTGTGTTTTACAGGTAATGAATTACCTCCCATACAGAGTGATGGAGACTGTGATAACAGAGAGCAGAGTGTGTGACTGACCGGTACCAAAGTACTGCTATGGTATCATGGGATCTGCAATGCTGGGTTAGCATCCTGCCCTTTCTCACTCCTCCATTTCTGCACACATCAGCTGGCCCTGGAGAGCTTCTGCTTCTGATGCTCTTCTCCACCTCTTCCACCTCAGACCTGAGGAGCCCCCCCCAGGGCTGGATTGTCATCAGGGAGGGAGCATAGGAAGGAGGGTGAGTGAAAGAGAATTGCACCCCACTCTCCACTTTTTACTTCTGGTACTTTCAGAGCTGCCAGGTGGTCTCAGCCTTGAATAATGGATTGTGGAGGGGACTGTGTGCACTGAGAGGAGGGAGGGGTGAGGGCTGGACTAGTATAAACCCCATGGGCAAAGTGAGCTGGGTAGAGTGAGGAGGTAGAGTGGAGAGAGCAAGAGGTCAAATGCCTCTGAACCCCACTGGCCTCACACTGAAAGTGTTCTGAAGTATCATGATATGATTTTGGCACTGTGATTCCAGTAGCATCACTTACCAGTGTTCCCACTGTGATCTTGTATGTAATACTCTGTCCAGTTTGTAACCCTTTCTTTCTCCCAGAGAAGAAGGAATGAAAATATGGGGTTCTGCACTAATTTCTAAGTGGATGTCCTGAACTGGAGTGCACCAGAACATACACTGATCCCAGTCATTCCCAGCACAACCAGTGTCATGTCAATGTGTTTTCATTAGGAAGCAGTTACACCTATTTTTACCAAGCTTGAAGATGCAGGGAAAACAAATGAAAAAGAGCATTAGTAGAAGAATTAGCTAAGAAAAAAAATATCTAGCCTGATGCTCAGGTTCACAATTTTAATCTATAGAAGCAGTAGTTCAGAATAGCACCTTGTGGGTGCTTTCCACTTATTCTCACCACATTGTGTTATCCCACCACTGTGCAGGGGTAGCTTGTTTTGTGCTTTCTTTGTAGCATCTTGCACTAAGTCTGGTCTGCAAACCCAGACTGCAACTTTCCAGATTCATTGGGCTGTGTCACTCAGTGTATGATATGTATTTTTTTCAGAATTTAATCCTTGTGATGAAAGGGATAGTAAAACAATTGCCTTAAGTCCCCTCCTAACCTACAGGAGCTTACAGCTCTGCTGTCCTTGGTCTGTGTCCTCAGCATAGTCTCATCATAGGGCTCTGCTGCCCCTTGCATTCACATGCTCTAGCCAGGAATTCAGGCACAGTGGACCAGAAAAAGTGGAGAAAGGAGTCTGTTTCTGTACCCCGTTTCATATTCTTAGACAGTACTGAGATTATTGATTGTTATTAACATATCCTACCTGCAGGATTTCCTGCCCTCGCTATAAAATGCATATAGATGCACATTTGTTCCACAGTCTGGGTTCTGAGACCATAAATTGAACTGATTTCCTCCTTCCTCTTTATTTTTGCAAGGTAAAATAGTTTGTCTCATCTCAGTGGAGCCAGGATTTCAAATGAGGACTGTATGAGCTGAGGCAAGTCTCAGACCCAAAGCTGTAACAACTTGAGAACTGCCTTTGTATGCTACTCTTGGCCCTTTCCCTGGCTCCTCCTCTGACCAAGCACTTCTCTGTGTCTTTCTTATCTCTCTGCTAAGACAAGGTTATTCTGCTAAACCACTTTAATACAGGGCTTTGGAAGAGACTGGAGAAAACCCTTGAAATATTGATGGAAAAATCATTGCAGTTCTCACTTTCTAGAAATGTCCATATATAGCTAAACTTCAGCAGTCTCCAATGGATTTATTTATCCTAGCAGATTGTGTGCTCTGTGGCTTTCTCTAGTGATACTCTGCTCCTCAGGTTTACATTCCCAGGGGCTGAATCCTGAAAATATCAGCTTTGAAGAACATGTTGTGACATATCTTGGCCAAGCAGTACAAGTCTCCATGTCCTGGCTGTTGTCCGATCACCTAAAAGGAGCCTAGTCCAACATCATTGCTGTTACAGACTGGCAGCAAGATGACACCAGTAAAGCTTTGTGCAATGGGCATGCCACACATGCATAGGTGGATGTGCTGCTGGTGATATACAGCCCTTTTAAACCTCTTTCCCCCGGTATTTCTGTTGTTTAATATACCTATTAACTTTCAGAGAAAATGTGAGAGGTGGACAAATATGTTTGTTTGTGGGGAAAGAGAAGTGTGGCATTATGTGTTTTTTTTCTCCGTTTCTTCAAAACTTGCTGGTAGGGCTGAGGGACAGTTTGGATCTCTCTGTCCCTGGCTGTTTGTGCAAGACGCTGCTGCTGCAATACTCCTCATCTTGTCTGTGGTGCTGCTCAGCTGGGTGGCACTGCATGTGCCAGAGTGCTTTGCTGGGGTCACTGGGAGTTTAGCTGACCATGGGGGTGTGTGTGCTCCTCATGGAGAAGTGCCACACCTGTGCCATACCCAAAGCATGTTTGCTACCTACCTGCCTCATGTCCAAGCTTGATAGCAATCTCACCTATTGCCAGGACCGCATGTGATGGGGTGGCTGACAGCAGACTGCCTTGTTCCTGATCGTGCCCTGGCACAAAAGCCCTGCGTGAATTCCTGTCCCCTGCAGTGATTGCCAAGTTCCCAGAAAAGGCCATTCCTCCTGCAGAGACAGAGCAGGACTCCAGCACAGTACAAATCCATTTGGGAGATACTCATTTTCTTTTGGGAGCTTCCCAATGGTGCTGATGCTTTTGTCCCTGTCCCTGTTTCCTCCCTATGAGTCTGGCTGGGCTCTGTGCAACCCACTCACCTGCTGTCTCAAGTGACTTTTCTGCTGGGTGATCTGTAGTTCCACTTTTCTATTTGTTTTCCATGAGCTGTTGCATGTCATCTGAAACAGGCAAAGCTCATTCATCAGCATTTGGATGAAGAAAGCACAAAGCTCACCTGCTGTTGTGCTCCTCCCTTGCAGAGAGGTGGCCAGCCATGATGGCTTTGTTACCATGTGGCTATCCAAGTGACTCTAAGTGTCTTTGCAAATTATCCAAGCCTTCTTCTGGGCCTGGGCCAGGACAAATGTAGGCTTGGCTGTCCCATACGCACCAAAGCTCTTCTAGGGTCTGTGTAGCTCTGCCTTTGCTCATAGAGCCACCTTTTTCTCTTACCGCCAACACCAAAGTAAAGCTCGCTCAGCTCCAGTGTCAGCATTTGGCCTTTTCTAAGCAGAAAGGTCAGTACTGGGAGGAATGTCACCCAGGCACAGCCCAAGCCCAGTGGGTGTCACCTGAGCTTTCCTGGGACCTATCCTGGAGTATCAGATCCAGGGTGATGATCTGAGGAAACAGGATTTGTGGGACTGCTTTCTTTTTCCAGTAAGGACACAAATTCTTAATTTATCCCAATTAAAATAATAAATCAGGATGATTGATTTAACCAAAAATATCAGGAGTAATCTTTTAACATTAGAAATTGGCTTTAACATTTTGTAAACATGTCTCAAAATTAGGCTTCATTCACCACATCTGCGTATCACTGTATCACTGTGACCTGGATTGCTCTTGGCCCCCCTCCAGGAACCCACTTGATATCCATGAGAGACTTCCAACAGGGAGGGAATCCAGGCTGTGCACTGGCCACTGACACCACTCCTTTGACAACAGAGATTTGTTTCTAGCCTGTTCAAATGAGGGGGATATATTTTATATTTACAGTCAGCAATAACTGGAGAAATGGGCCCCTATTCAGCTGTTATATGTGAGTCTGGGCCCTAAGGTTTCCTTGCAAGAAGATGGCATTCAGCACCATGAAGAATTTGATTTTTAGATGGTGTGGTTCTGCTGACCTAAATACCACCCTATAATCCATAAATAACATGCTTAATAACATTATAATTATTGTGGTATCATATTCCCATATCAAGACTTCAAGGTCATGCTGGCTTTTTTTGTAGTCATCTGACAAAATGACTAAATTCTTTATCAAGTTCAGGTTTGTAGCTGAGAGAGTCTCGTGCTTCCTGGTGATAGCTATCATCACGAGGTCATCACCATGTTCCAGATAATCAGTAGAAGGGCACAAGTGAAATGGACCACAGAGTGGGTATAGGTACCACCTACCATCTATCATGTATATCTTATTATCCTTTCGTTGAATGGTAGGGTCCAAATCCTACAGATTTCTTCCTGCAAGATACATTATTCTGACTGCTCGTGGACCTCTGAGGAAGTGCCTGCACCTTACAAAATCCGTCAAGGATCAGGACCTCTGGGTAACTGCTTAATCTCACTCCTGGGTAGTGTGTCTAGCAGTGGGAATTGATTCAAGATGAATAGCTAGGAGCACTCATATCTCAGCACTCAGCTTTCTCCCCTCTACTGCATCTGGAGGGTATCTCAACAATCATGAATTCCAAAAATAGAAATTTGGAGTACTTTTTGTTTTACAGTTTTTAAAGGTGGGAGTTTTGCATTTTCAGGTTCTTTCCCTGCAACTTTGAAGAGTCTTGAAACAGACTTCTTAGCAAAATAACACACCGTGCCTCCATCACCACCCCTGCCTGGACAGTGGAGACTGCTGCCTAATCTGTGGAGACCAAAGCATCAGCCAGTCTGAAGTATAAGAAAATTATGTAAACTGTTTCTGCTGGTGGATGTCTGACAAAAAGAAATAACCCTGCTTTTCTCAGAGAACATGTACAGGTAAGAAAACAAGGTGACTGAAGTGATTTAATTTCAAGGTTTTGTCAGGGAAATGTATTGAACTTCATACGGTTGCTACTGAGGGCTTTAAACTTCTAAACCCAGAGAATCTAATTGCTGGAAAACCTTGTGATAAGCATGGAAAGAGGGAAAATTCTTCACCGATTAAGGTGTTCCTCCATGAATAGAGACAAAATCTGTAGTTCCCCAGACAGGAAATTAATCCAGTGTGAGACTTCACACCAATGAGTGAAATGGGTTTTGAAGACAACCTGTTTATTTTGAGTTTTGGTTTTGTGTTTTGGTGGTTTTTTTTCGGTTGGTAGTTTGTGTTTTTTTCTTTAAAATCTGCATGTTGGTTTCTGTGTCCTTTAAACAGGTTATTTCTTCAAAAAGACTTGACCTTTTAATGAAAGCAAGGCAGTGACTTTTTATGGCTCAAAGTCTTAAGTGTTGCCAAGAGATAAACTATTTATAGGCTTAACACCTGACTAGGTGTTAAATAGCTCTTGCTGATAAACCTTTTGGTTCAGAATTATCACTTCAGACTGTCTGGACTGAAAACCCAAAGACCTGGAACATTTAAAAAGATTCAGGTAGAACTTAAGGTGCCTTTAAGAAAGTGTATTCTATTCATCTTCTGCAAGGTATGTGTAACTCAGCAGGATTAGAGACTTTGATAATGACAGACAGGTCCTTTAACTGTATTTAAACAACACGTCAATAAATTTACTTAAAAGAAAATCACCTAAGTTCTTAAATCCAGCATTAAAACACAAATGGATTTATCTACACCAAAAGGGCCTTCTGCAAGCTGGATCTGTGTTTAACAGCCTCCACTGGGTGGTAGACCCCCTCATTCTAACACAAATATTCCCTTGATGGCAGTATATTTGTTATAAAAGCAAGAGGAAAAGTATCAAAGCTTGTTGGAGTGATTTGCTTGTTTGGAGAAGCTGACAGAGCATAGTTGACCTTAGACATGTGGGGGGTGGGGGGTCAGGGAGCAGGACTCTATTCATTTTATAGTGTAACAAATTTTTCAACATATCACATCTCTCTTGGTTGCCTTGCACAGGACTACAGGGGTCACAAACAATTTGCTGAAAAACACTGAGCTATAAAAGAATCTTTAGCCTCTTCTGCTGCAACTCTAATGTTCTAATAAGTAAGTGGAGAAAAACAGACTGTGACACTCACAAAAGGGTAGAACCAGAAGTTCAGTGCTGTCTCTGACCCACACTGCTCCCATGAAAGCAGGTGCTCTGGAGCCATTTTATTTCAAGCTCCACAATCACCCGAAGGGAAACAATCCGGTCATGGTCAAAACCTTAGCCTGGGGGCTAAGGACATAACTGTGTGGTCTGAGATAAGTGCTAAGCAAGGCCAATAGGCTGCAACTTGTCCAGGTAGTTTTTTTCAGGTTTGCTCTACCTGAGTGTTGTATGGTTGTGTGGAGACAGGAGCACAAGAGAGCTAACAGCCAAATGGGAAACAAGGGGGTTAGGGGGCTTATTAAACACTTTCAGTCCAGGCTATGCTTGCAGTGATAGTATTGTGGAGTCATCCAAGCAACACTTCCCTCTTCATCAGGCACAGCAGCCTTTTTAACCACAGTACATCGTGGGAGTCTGCAGGTCTCAGAGCTCCCTGTGCAAGGGGCATGCTTTAGTCTCTGCCTTCAATAGCAGAAAAGCTCATTGAGGTGGAAATGAAACACATACTTTGTGAATCCTTTCAGCAACTTCATGTTATCTTGGCCTAACCCAGTTCCTGAGCAGACAACATAATCAGTTAATTGTTGTCATGCTGCTAAACTGCACTATACAGTCCTGACTAACCTTCTGCACAAGCACAGTTGTTTTGGTACGTTGAAGATTTCTGTCCCTTGTGCTGGTATGAGCTGGAAAAATCTCCCTCCAGCTGGTATCAGCTGTGTGCAACTAGCTCCCAGCCATGCAGATCCCACAGTGAAACTGGGCTGCAGCTATTATGGAAGGGATCTAATCTGGCTCCCTTGTCCTCTACTCCCAGCTTGACCGTGCTGAACAGATACCAAGCTCAGCTCCAGGAAAGTGGGTCTGACTCTCTCCCTATTCCTGCCATCAGCTGCCAGCCACACTCCAGCATACCTCTCTGCCAGCAGCTCCCTGGTAACTGCATTTACTGGACCATAGTTCAGGAGCAAAGGAAAGCAATGATAGTTGCTGTTACTGCACTAAAGAGCCAGCAGGTGCCTCAGAGGAACACTTAACTGTCAGGTAATATGTCACTGTTTTTTGGGAGGAAATCTTCATATGCTTCATACTCAGCAACTTTCCTCTCTAGCTCCCTGCAAAGAAAATTAAGAAATACACAAGACTATTTTAGAAGACTTAGTTCAAACAGTGAGAATGAAACACGTTGTTAAAGGTTTCCTTTGGTGTCAAAGGAGATCTAATTGTGCTATGCCAGACAAAGAGGATTTCCATGATGTTGAAGGAGTATAGAAAAACAACCACCATTTGAGGGGGAAATCTGGCAGTTCTGACAGTTCAGCATCTCAATGGCCTCCTGAAATGATAGTAATGCTAATAATCATTGTACTTAGTAATAGCAAATATTAACATCCCATAGTACCAGACATAACGAGATATACTCCCAAATACTGTGTGAGGTGTTCACAAAAGGCAGACTCAGACAAAACAGGTGCAGGCAGGAAGAGCTGAGGGAACTGAGTTAGGGGAGTAGGGGAACTGAGAGTCAGTCTGGGACAGGAGGAACTTGGCTGGCTTAATGCTAGCTAGAAACTATCCCAGATACCAGAGCTTTCTATAAATAAAGCAAGGGCATAACACCAGGGGGAATGAAGAGCGAGTTAAGCTAAAGGACAGAGTTGGCAGCAAAAGGAATAAAGGGCCACAAGTCAATAAGAAAGTTTGCAATCAGAGAGGGGTCTTGAACTGGGTGTAACAGGCACTCAAGGCTAGAGGCATGTTGGACACTGTCCCTTTGCATACTGTCATTGCAAGCTAGAGCCTCTTGAAAGCCCTCTAATGCTGGAGGTACCTAAATTCCTTAGCACTCTCCCTTAGGCATTGAGAGTCTCCTGGGAGCTACAAGATCTGTGTACCCAGCACTGCTCAGTCTGAGCAGCTTCACACTTTTACTCACACCCTGTCAGAAGTGGCTGATCTGGTGATGAGCCCCAGCTGATGTCCTGGGGGTTAAACCTTGAGGGCTCCTCATCTTGGGGCTGCAGCAGGCTCTCAGGTCCAAGCCCTCAGCAATATTCAGCAAGAACAACTGTATTTTAAACAAAACTGGAGGAGGGGGAGGAATTGTTCTGCTGCATTTTTACACAGCTTCCTTATTGACAGCTAGGCTAAATAACAGGAGCTGACTAACACTGACTGCACAAGGAACCTGAGCTCCTGAATCTCAAGTCCCCGTTGGTTATAAATCAGGATTTGTATTGTTCAGCACAGTGGTTCTTGCAGCCCTTTACTGTGTCTAGCCCAGGTCTCCTTGCTCATTTTTGATGGGTCTCGTTATACTCTGAATGAGGATTGTATGTAATATTTACTAGCAACAGCAGGGGACAAGACTTAAAGATGTAATGAGTCCCTTTTAGTACCTTGATCCAATATTGTGCTATCATAATCATTTGTTTTATTAAATGAAAAACCAGAACAATGAGGATATGTGAAGCTGGCTGAGATCCTGTGCAGACAGAGGCAGCCCTGTGCCACACAGTCCAATACTGTGGCAGGGGAAGCTTAACCCTTACCTGACTCAGTTTTTCAAGCTCTGCTACCAGTTTATTTTTATCTCCCTCTGTCATTCAACTCTACTTCTGCTTAGTAGTTTGGATTCTCATTTGCTCTTCACACCATTAACATTAAAAAAACTTATCAAACTTGCCCTGCTCTGGCACAAAAGAAATGGAATGGTGTATTTAACAGGAGGATGAGGCAACCCATTCAGAGACTTGGTAAACTGCTGGACTATCCAGTGTCCTGGGTAGATATATTATCTTCCAGCAGATCAAGTCCCAAATGATTGAATTGTCCACACTGGGAATGTAGCATGGGAGAAAACACTCATGTAATAACTGGCCCCACTGTCATTGCTGAACCCAATCCAAAGGATTTTACAACACAGGCAAAGACCTAGGCTTCAGCCTATGCAAGCTGCAGCACTGATGCAAAGGTCATGGTAAAATATGAAAGTCAGTCCTGCCACTGCATGCAGGACGAGTACTTGTGAAAAAGGCAAAGAGACAGCAATCCCACTACTCCCCCTTGGAGAAAAACTATTGCTTGCAGCTCTTCCCTTGCTCCAATGGACTGTGCCTGTAGCTTAAATTTCCTACTGACTGCAACATGTGTGAATGTGCAAATGCAGAGAGAGTCACCAAAGGATGAAGCAGGACTGAGCCCTGATGCCCCAGCTCTCCTCTCCTAGCATGAAATGTAAAGGATGCTTACGTGTCGTTGCACTTGGCAGGCAGTTCTGCTCACCAGTGGGATGCAGCATCCATCCTCACTTTCATTTCTTGCCTCTTGGCAACAAGCTATACTGTGACACAATTGACTTTGACCTCTCTTTAGAAGCAGAGTCTTCTGAAGTGTGTTTGTATTGCTTTCCAGCACCTTGCTGAGAGCCTATCAACAGAACTGGCCTTGCAAGTCCGTTAAAGGCATATAGAAAATCCCTTTGTGCTTGCATAAAGCCAAGTCAGAGCACAAGAACTTTTTGTCTTCAAGCTGGCCAAAATGCCAGGTTCTACCCCTCACCCTCAAAGTAGTGCATACATTTTATGTGGTTACCCCAAACCTGAACAGGAGTGCAACAGTTTTAAGAAGTTCCTGTTTTATCAAAGTAAACCATGAGACTTCCTCAGTCCATGCTAGGAGCCACCATGACCCAAGGTACCATCCTGCCCAGCCCCCAAAAAGTGGAAAGTGGAAAGGAACCCTTGATCAGGGGTGCAGCTACGCAGCAGCAAATGGGATGAGTGGTGGGCTGGGCTGAGCTT
The DNA here is from genome assembly GCA_013399075.1 of Chloroceryle aenea. Taxonomy (NCBI): domain Eukaryota; kingdom Metazoa; phylum Chordata; class Aves; order Coraciiformes; family Cerylidae; genus Chloroceryle; species Chloroceryle aenea. The sequence goes on from VWZY01001959.1 coordinate 142,588, forward strand.
GCACTATTATGGCTGGTGAGGCTGCTGGGACACTGATACCATAAAGCTAGCTAGGACAAGGTGAGAAATGCCCAGACTGTAGCCAAGCATCACTCTGTGCTATCTTTTTGCTGGTTTTGATGCACCTTGATTTAAATTAATAGTAAGTTGTCACACACTTGCTAGATATGGGCCTAACCTCCAGAAAGATTTAACTTTGTGTGGGGTGTTTAACTGAGTAGAGGGCATCCTGGTTATCTCTAGGCATGTCAAAGTCATCATCCCTGGAGGTGTCTAAAAAATGAGTAGACGTAGCACTCGAGGCTATGGTCTAGTGGACTGATAGATGTTAGGATGAAAGCTGGACTTGATGATCCCAGAGGTCCTTTCCAACCATAATGATTCTACAATTTTATGATCTTCATTCCAGTCTTGGACTCTTTTTGATGGCAAGTAATGTCACCAATGTGGGACAAGGTGTCTTCATCAGCCAGGAAATTACTCAGTTGATAGGGTTCAAAAAAATTAGCATTACTTATTTGCTAGCAGACTGGTCAGGCAACAACTTTCATCAAATCTTTTGGTAATAATTATAGTTGCTGACTTTCTGTTGAGACACAATTATTTAACCCTTTGGCGAAGTCGTAAGTACAATGATGCTGATGTAAATTGAAAGGGAATCTGTTGTGTTCATTGGTGTTATAATCAGGTAAGTTAGAAGAGCTGAGGGCAGGATTAATCTCCTTGTCTCTATTAGATTTGTCCTCAGCATACTGAATGCAGTGATGGTTTGAAAAGATCTTAAAAAATTTATGAACTGATGACAGGCGAAGTTTAGTATTCTGGTTTTAATAAAGCTTAACTGAATTCAAAAGCAATTACACTACTTGGAAATTTTTATTTTATGAAGCGAGGTCATTTCAGTGATTTTTGTTATTTTAACATTTCTTTTATGTTCAGTATTAAGTTAAATGGAAATGTAACAAGAAAACTTATGTATTTTATTAGATTTTGCTTTTTAAAGAAAGACTACACTGCATGTTTGCAAACAGATCAAGAATTTACTTTGGAATCAGACCTTGTATGAGAAAAATCAGTTTGCAGTGATGAGATCTTTTTCCTAATACATTTCCTAACAGTGATAATAGTAATGCTAGGTGGTGCATTGTCATGGCATACAACCACACAGCCCTTCTCAGTAGTGCATGACAGCAGAGATGAGAAAGCATTGTGCTGAGACTAAGAGAAGAGTGTCTTCCATTGCTCTGGCATCAGCACTTTCAGTGCCAAAGCAGTTTAGGTCTGAGTGTTTACAGAGATGACTGTACTTTGAAATGAATGGGTGTTTTTTATAAATATATTTATCTATATGGGATGGGCTTCTTGGACTAAATACAGGTTGAGGGAATATAAAACAGACTTGTCCAGCTTCTTGACAAGTTGGTGCAAAGATGTGTGCAGTGCCACACTCAGGGGCCAGGCATCATATTGCACAATGGAGAAAGGCACTCAGGAGGCAGGCAGGTTTTCAAGGAGGAAGATTCAACCCAGAAATTACCAACATGACAGCCTTTATATCACACTTCTATTTGAATTTTAACATCAGTGTTTAACACTGAAGTTTTGAAATTTTATAAATCTGCAAGCCCAGATCCTGATAGGCAAGATTTGCATATATATTTCTATATCTATATATGTATAATTCAGTGTGATGGTCTCTTGAAAGGATCCCTTTGACGGATGTTAAACAGCTCCTGAGAATTTTCTTCAGGTGCAATGTTAGTCCTGCCACCTCTGGAGAGATTAATTCAGTGGACACAACTGTTGGAATCTTGGAGAAAGTACCTGATCTCATAGTTTTTACAAATGGGAAATTGCTACTGATTAAATGTAGTCCTAGCTGCTGATTTTTCACTGGGCATGGAATAACCCTGACAGATATGGGATGAAAAATGAGTCTTCTGTTCCAGAATTAGTCCCATTCTAAATGTCTTACATGTTCTTATGCATTTGATTTGTTTATGGTTATAAATTTTGAAAGGTTAGAGTCTTTTATTACTGTCAGTGGAGGTCTTTGAGGGCAAGCTGCAAGAGAATGGCCTTGAATTGTGCAAAACTAATGTGCATGTCTGGTATGTTGTTGATTCTTTTGAAGAGATGCTCTACTGGAAAACAAAATGCTGCCAACACAGATGGGAAGGACTGTACCCCTCATATTTTATTGCACCATTTTGAGAAGGCCAATAGACAAGTCAGACAGATGTAGGTATCTAGGCAAGTAGGTTTAGGCAGTAATTTAGATAAAGCAGTCAATGCATGTATGTATCCAAGCTCTGCAATATCTAAACAGATACAATAGTGGTGGGCACAATACAGTTGAGGGGTGGATTAGATGGACTCATGCCTGAGCAGCAGCTGCACATACTCAGTTTCCCAGATCTGTCCTAGGCTTTTCTGGGGCTGAGTCAACCAGTTGTACACATCTGTGCCATATTATGCATGGTGTTGTTCTGTCTTTTTATTTTCATTGACTCCATATTATCTGCTCTAAATTCTGATTTTGCAACGATGAATCATCTCACTGCCTTCTGCAATCTCCCTTCCTCATATTGCAAGACAAATTTAAATTCAGTCAGTGCCTACTGACATCATCCCAGTTTGTTTTGATTTTCTGGGATGCCACTCTTAAATGCACAGCACTAAGTTTAGAGATAGAGCTTTTTCACACGTGCAGGAAATTTACTATTCAGTCATTCCTCCTTTTTTATCTTAAATTCTTTAGAAACACTGCTGTTTCTGAAAATCTCCAATCAGCATGTTTCTCATAAAGGTTTTGTCTTTTAAGTTTAAGGGTATGATGGGGTTTGAATTTATCTACCTGCATTCACCCAGCTGGGTCAGCAGCACACTTCTTTTGCTGTTCTGCAGCTGCAGCCAATACCTCATGTGAGATTGCTGGGGAGGTCCAGTTGCTCATTATGAGTTGGGAGCCCACTAGGAGTCTTTCCCAGCACATAGTGCTCTATGAACTAAGCCACTTATATTTTGATGACTTCTCCTGCAAAGGGAGGGAGTAGAATTGGGGGAGAAAAGTTTTTAACAGCCTCTGCCTGCATCAACACAATCCAATCCCCTTTGTTTTAATTGTACCCAGCTATGATTTTGAGCAATATAAAATTCAAGATGATTGTGAATCTCCTGCTGATGTCCACTGAGCAGGGGGGAGCTGCAGGGACCTTCCTTCCTGGCCACAGTCGCAGCCCATGTTCCTCTAGAGGTCTTGGTCATGCCCAGGCAGGTGATCACAGGCCTCAAGGCTTGCCCTGGCAAGTTTCTTCTGCATGCCACTGTGCAGAGATCTGCCAAGTCATGTGAACACCCTTATCTAGACAAATGTCCCTTCCTAGCCACAGATAACACCTCTGGAGAATTTCAGCCTGAAAGCTTCAATGTGAAATGCAAAAAATTCAATATAATCAGTTCCCAGGATACCACCAAAATACAAGCACTGCAAAGAGAGTTTGAGGGTTAGGGTTGATTTCTTTGTTTTCTCAGATGCTGCTCAGCTAGCTTGGTGCTGTCCTTATCGACACAGTCCCTTCTTTGCATCTGTGTGTGCATGTGTGTACATCTACTGCAATGTATGCTGAAACAGACAAATTTTATATTTTTATCTTCCTCCAAACCGCAGCAGTCTCAGCAGTATTGTGATTTGCACAGCAAAGTGTGGGTTTCCTCTACCAAGGAAGCAAAAGAGGTGCAGACTCCCACACTTACATCTGGGTTAAGCCATTTTAGTTAAGTGTAGTTGTAGCTTTATTTTCATGTAATATCTTTTGGTTGTCTGCTAATATACATGCTGTGCTGCTAATTTTTATTCATATTATTAATTTTATTAATGATTATTTTATTATTTTTTTCTGAGGATGTTCAGCCAGTGCAGAACTCTGCCTTGTCCACTCATGATGGTAAAGACCAATACTTCCTAAGACAAACACTTCCTGCTTGCCCCAATTCAGCCAAGCCATCTGCATAAGGCACATTTATTTTTCATATTTCACTGATGCTCTGCTCAGACAGAGTGGTCCTTTCCAGGTCTGTTTACAACTGTAGTTGTCATTTTGCGTCAGCAAATTACCCTGAGCCATATGGGATCAGCAGAGAGCTTTCCACTCATCTCCAAAGAGCCTGGAGTCTTGCTGTTTGTTCCTTACTGGACATAGGATATCACTCTGGAACTGAAATGGAAAGTATTAATATGTCATGAGAACTTCCTAAGGCAAGTTGGTGTGTGCCATTTGCATGTCACTTTGCTTCACATATCCGAAACACAGTTTAAAATATCTCTTGATGGAATGTACATGCCTCTCCCTGAAGTGCTGCTTCTGTTCCTCAGCCTGAGCTGCATCTTATTTGGAAACAAATAAGTAAACATCCACTAAAATAAACTGGATATCCTACTTTTTGATAACTAAAGATCAGCTCATTCTTTACATCAATAAATGCAAACCACTGCATTCCCTGGCCTTGACTGTCAATTTTGCAGGATACAGTGAAGAGCTTAAGGATGGGTGGAAAGCATCTAGAGGTAGAGTTTCAGCTGTGTGAAGAAGTTCTTTATCAGAAGAAAGCTGCAGAAAGCCCATACTTTCTGTAATATTTTCCCCTGGCTACTTCTTGTCACACTAATTTGTACATGGAATAGCTATCTTGGGTAGAGGACTTCACCCTCTTCACTCAGGTACAGCAGATTTCCAGGCAGCTATCTGTACATGTGCACATATACATGTGAAGAGAGAGTGAGTGTGTGTTTTACATGACAGGAGGGTCAGAAGAGATGGTAATAGTTTGTCATAAATAATCAGGTGTAATTACACTAGGGACAAAAAAAACCCATTGGTAATGCTTGGTTGGTCTGATCTTTCTTTGCATATTTATGTGTTATGAGACTGTAGTGAGTGTTGACTGGTTGCTTTGTCCTCACTCCAGTGTGACTCTGTTAGCTTCCCTGAAATTGAACTAATATACCTGAGCATACAACAAAACCAATATAGGTTCTCATGCTTAGTTATACAGATGTGATGCAGAGCAGAAACAAACTGATCCTGACACAAAGCATGTGGTATAGATTGTGGTTACAAAGATCAGTGATGAAGATAGTACCCTCCAATTACTGCAGTGGCTTCTGGCAAATCTTTCTCTTAAAAAACAAATAAAATAAATAAAATTATTGTTAAACACTCCACTCCTATTCACATCCTAAGCACTGAACCGTTAGCCAGAGACATTTTATAACATCAGTGAAAATTTACACTACTGATTATTTTTTTGTGGTTGGATTGTTGCTCTGCTGGTGCCAATGTGCTGCACAGGCAGCCCTGGTGAGTGTGCTGGCACATTCACTAAGAGCTGCTGCCTGCAAAAGTGAAGTCTTGTCTGAGGTTTTGAATTTCTTGTTTGGTTAGGTTTTTTTCCTTTGACTATGTTTTGAAGCTAGCCACAGTTTCCTGTGCAACTTGAACTCAGTGTTCACAGCATGCCCCGGTGTCATTTCTGTGTGAGTCAGTGTGTCAAAAGTGAGGCTGGTGTGGGCTGCCTTGCTTTCCCCTAGTGTCTGGGTCACAGTGCCAGCATCCGTCAGTGGTGGAGGTCCCTGCTCCTGGTGTTCAAAGCCACATGTGGGTCTCTGCAGGTACACAGTAAGAGATCAGCAGAAGTGTGACAACAATAGCACAGAAATGGGGTATTTGTGGCTGTGGAACTCATTGCTTCAAAAGGTCACGGAGATAAAGAATTTAGCAAAATTCAAATTTGGGTTGTTACATGAAAATGGTACTGCTGGGAAGTAAATAATCAGAAAAAAATATTTAGAAAAGTTGCAGTGTCGAGCTTTGAATATTTAAACAAGTCTTTATGAGGTAGCAGAACGCCTCCAAGGGAAACAATTTATTCTGCTAGAAGTTTCTTGCAAAATCTCCAAACCCACCACTGTCAGACTCAGCCTCTGTGGTCTATTTAAGATAAACGCTGGCCTGATTGATTTTTAGGTGCCAAACAACAGAAAATAAGATTATATTAGAGTTTAATCCATGCCACATAACTGTGACCACAACTAATGTGACATACATGATGTACAGTCACAGCAAAGAAAGTAAAACCATTTTCATGAGAAATAGAACACGTCAACCAAGAAATGACTCAGTCTTTGCAGTATTTCGGTATCAGTATCTTTGATACTCTGCATGCACCCAGCTACACTCATATATAGTGTGATACAGCATAAGATGTTTCAATTTGTCTCAGTCTCAGGTCAAAAGGAAATCACTTATTAAAGGAAGAAGGTATTATTTAAGCCCTTCTGAGAGGTGTTGTGCTGGCATGTCCCCACAGCAAAGAGCTTTGATATCTGGAGAGCAAGCACAAAGTGGATGGATAGATATCCATACACTAACAAGTAATGTGTCTCATTCCAGTCTCCAAAGACTGTCCCTCCTGAGTGTGAGATTTTTGGCTGAGGAGACCAGGCAGTACCTGCTAGCCCATGATGTGATCAATCATCCTACCCCCACCTCCAGACCAACCCGGCACGTTCTCCCATCAGTTACTGGGCAACTGTCAGGTATCAGCCTCCTCAGCTTAGGCTGGACCAGCTTTAGCCTAGTGACCCAGAGAGCTGTTTGTATCCCATTTCCACTGTCTTGAAAAAAGCCCTCTCCTTGCTCAGCTGCTGCATCAGAACGTCGGTTCCCCTCACTCCCCTAGTGTGTGCTCAGCCACACTGCACGCTGCTTGGTGCTCTCACTGCACCCTGATAACAAGTTGATTTGCACATTATGGCTGTTGGCCCCTCTGATTGATGGCCAGTAGCATTCAGCATTTTCTGTCTCATCCCAGTGACCTTCTCTCTGCCAGGCTGTAGCTTCAGAATCACAGGTGGTTGGGGACTTTGTCCACCAGCTGAGGACCTACGAGGATGCTTCTGCAGCAAGAAGCCATGGAAGCTGACAGCTCCTCACACCAGAGGGGAGCTTAGCATTGGTATCCATCACCCACATATGGCCTGAGCGTTGACAGCTCCACTAAGCCCTCATGAAAAGACCCTAACCTCTCCTTATCAGCAAGGTAGGCCTAGATAAATGCCAAAGAACAGAAGCACAGCAGCACCTAAAATGGAGAAAATGCATCCTGTTCATCATTACAGCCCTCAGTAACATCAAGGCAGCCTGGCTGAAGTTCAGCTCTTTACTCCAGCCCTCCTCTGTGCTGTCATGCTTGTTCTCATCTTACCCGTAAAGATGTTAAACAGATTTTCCATCTCACTTTGTTGTTTTGACACTTATTTAACAGGTTTTATTTTACTATGCTCAGGTTTTCCCTCAAGCTACGATCTCCAAACACAGCTCAGGAAGCTAATGATGCTTAGTTTGGAAATCTGTGTGTCCCTGCCTCAGCTGTTCTCACTGGTGTCATCTATCCCTGTTGCAGATGATGAAACCATGTATGTAGCAAGCTACTTCTTAACTGTGGAAGAATCTGTCCTCTTCTAGGTTTAGAGAATGAGTTCTAAGAGCCATGTAACTCTGCTTTTGAGATCTCTCACTTTGGTAGGAAAAAAATACAATTCTTTTAATAATTCCACTCTAACTTACCTATTCACGTCCATTTTTAAGATAATGTAGACTGTTAGACATAAATTGCTATGCAATAGTAATTACTACTTGATACAAAAAAAAAAAAAAGAGAGGACAAATACAGAAAAAGATGAGGGGTTTTTGTCTTTTTGCTCTTAGTGATGTGTCTTCCCTCAGTGTACTTGTGACTCTTATTATTGCACTGTCTGCTTACCAGATCAGTAGATAGAGTCCAGAAGCCTGCTGAATTAGGTAAGTGTACGGTTATTTTTAACTGAGTTGAACATTACATGTTCTTATGGCATGTTGTGCAACAGATACATGCTGGTGTCATATGACATTCTGTCCAGACACTTGCCCTAAATTTAGCTCTAAATTTAACCTGATAGATGTAGAGCAAATAATTAAATGTCAGCCCTGCAAAATAAACCTGTTTCATTGTGATTTGAGCTTAAAGGAGACGTGAACCTCTATTCCTCTCTCACGGGTGCTCAAAGTAGTCAGTGCAGGACAATGAGGCTTTCTCAGTGGAAGCATAAAGAACACTTTATTTATGGTCTTCTGATACTGTATTTATTACCTACAAATTTGCACAGCAAAAGCAGCACTGGGTAAATAGATATGACAGTGCAGTGTCCTTTAACACAGTCTATTCTGATTCTTTTGTGGTTCTTGTCTGCACAGCAACTGATGATGTCTCAGGCCTGGCCATCTCGTTGGGGAGAAGGCCAGCATAGCATGGCAGGAGTTAATGTGGAAGACAGCTTGTCCTCTGCTTTGGGTTTCTGAGCCCTGTGGCAGCAAACCCACTTCCAGTTGGAATGGACAGAAATCACCTTCAGCATTCATCCCAAGCCAGACTGGAGCCCATCTCTCAGGAACTAAAACCAAAACCTGGTTTTGCAGAGAAGGGTCCTGATCCACCTTGCCACTCTGGCAGCAACTGCTAGCCTTATCTATTATCAAACATATAGAAAGTCATAATTCCTTGGACTTCATTGTGCTCCAAGTTACAGACATTTCTGCAAGCTGCTGTATTTAGGTAGGGGCATCTTTTGTTTTTCAAGGACTATTTATCTGTGGCAATAGCAAAGAGGGATCCATATCTAGAAAGCCTGTTTTTCTCATGTCATTGTGAGAAGGGAAGGACAGCAAAGCAACAGCTCTTATGGCATACAGAAGGCACAACAGTTAAAAACAAGGTAAATGCCCATTGTATATTTCCAAAGACTGCTTAAAAAAAAAAAACCCAAAACTGTAGAAAGTCTGTTTCCCATCAAAATCAATTTCACTTTTCCATCGTTGCTCTTTTGGAGTCTCTGTTTTTCCTAGGACCTTTGCTCTTCATAGCAGCTTGTCTCTCTTGTTGCCATTCTCATCATCCTGCTCCCTGACAAGAGCCTTGGAGCAATGAGCTTGCAGCAACATCTCTGAATTTTGTGGATTTTGTAAAGGTCAAGAAAAAGACAAGTCTTCCATTATAATACTTACTAATATACATTGTAACGTAAGATAAATGATATTTGCACAGCAAAGAGTAACCAAAAGATAATGTTTATGATTTCCCACTTCCTTCAAGAACATGCATTTGTTTATACAGTCTTCGGGTTGTGTTCACTTCATATTAGCATTTCATTGATTGATTCCTCTTTCAGTTTAAGTCAGTGGATGTGACCTTATGATGACATTTGCAGAGAGGCAGTGATTGCAGTAGCTGTACTCTCTTCCAAAGCTCAATGGCAGGGCAGGTCCAGTCTGAGTCATCAGATACCTTAAATGGGGCTTAGGACCTTGGATAATGGGTGTTCCCCTTTGTACTCATGTCATATTTCCAGAGCAGTAAGGACTTCATTTTGATTGCATCAGAAAGGTAAAATTTTTCAATGAGGAGCCACTGTGCAAAGGTAAAAGTCATACACTGAGACAAAGTTCACCCTGACTCATGGATATGAGTAAGCAGCCATTAGAGTGGGCTAAATTCCCCCTGAAAGGGGAATTACATTCTTAATACAGTGATCTCGAAAGCCCTACATCTTTCCACCACTGAAGTATTTAGGCAGTAGAGTCAGCAAGTTATAATGTATATTGTATTCCTTACCCCTGGCCATGTGTGACATCCTGCACCTTTTCCCATACAAGTGCCTCTGGCTCCTTGCCTCTCTCGGGGTACTGTGGCCAAAGCAATCATTAGTTCTTGCAAAGGAAATTGAAACCTTCTTTCCCTGTGGGAGTTTCTGCCTTCTTGTTACTTGAATGTGGGTTGTGTAGCAGGAGGCAGAGGAGAGCTGCTTTGGATTCTGCTGTTTGCATTTAATCTTTGGGAGTGTCCGATGGAAACACAGCATGGCAACACTGAATGCAAAGCTCTGCTCACTGCAGTAAGACTGCAAAAGGTGCAGAGATGAATGCCCTAGGTCTACGCTCAGTGAAATATGTTGCTGTCTTTCTACAGTAAAGAAGTTCAGACAAGATATAAGTAACAAGAGGACAGTACTGGGCAGTGCAAAGCAGTATAGTGTTCTGTGGCAAAGGATTATGAGGATTTTCTGTCCAGGGGCTTTTACTGTCAGATCTAATCAGTATTTTCTTCCTTTCAGATCAGCCAAGTGTTTGGATGTGTAGAGTTAGTCATTGTTGGTAGCTATAGGCTATGGACAGCAATACAGTTTGTGCTCCTGTCCATTCTCACCTGCGTTTTGTCATGTGATGATGGCACATCTATGGCAGCTTTGTGCACAGCATGAGTGTAGCAAGATCACCGGTCTCCCAGGATGCACAAACGAGCTTTGGGGTTTTTTTCACCAGCCTCAGTTGCTTGATTCAGTTGCATAGATGACTGTGTCTGCTGGCTATTTTGAGGAATAAATTCCTGAATCTTACTGTTCATTTCACCATTTGTTCTTTTCATATGGTCATCCTTCTTTGTCTTCTCTCAGATTCAAATCTCTTTTATTGTGCCTTGTTTGTGAGACCATAGATGACTCCCCATCAGCACCAGTTGGCTATTTCCATCATTTTCTATTTAAAGAGAAAGCAAACAGATTTAATATGCAGTGTCTGTGTTTGAAATCTGCCCTAGAAAATAGCATAAATTCATGTATTCATTTTTGCAGGTGATATTTTGTAATCTCTTGGAATGACTTGTGGTTTAGCTGAAAATGCAGATCTCTAACTCTGCATGCCCCAGGGGAAATATTAGCAAATCTGATGCAATGTTAATAAATCATAATGATTGTTATTACTATGTTTTGGATGTGTTGTAATAAAGCCACAACATTGTTTTATTGGAAAAAATATCAACCCACAAATGTATGATTTCATTCCTGTATAGTAATATTTCTGTAATTAATATTTCTAACTTCTATAACGTTTTCCTCTGAGGATGCCAAAGTATTTCACAGGTACTAATTAAATAAGGTCTTATTCAGCTGGATTCCCATCTGTAAGGAAATTTGGACTCTTCTCTGAAGCTAATGCATTTGGTTATTTCCACTTCACTAATGTAGAAAAAGAGACACAGAGGAGTTAAATTATTTACTCAAGACAAAAGGGAGAGTTAGTGGTTTCTGAAAATAGATCTGAAGCAGAGTCCTTCCCTTCTATTGGAAAATGTTGCAGCAGCATTCACAAGAGCTCCAAATACATCAAAAGGGTGCAGAGGGCTTCGCAAGGAAACCCAGAGATGTGGGAGGGAAGGGAAATGCAGTGTGCTTGGTGTGAATGACATGGGAATCCACCTCCAGTGTTCATAGCTAATAGGATCTTGAGCCCCAGCATCATTTTGTAATCAGAAAGTCCATCCTGGAAGATGCCCTTGCCTTTGTCAAGCACAGATCTGCATGACAGGATTGGTATATTTCCTTGAGTTCAATGGGACACCAAGCAGGCCATAGGAGTGCCAATGGTGTGGATCTGATGAGAGACTGCCAAAAGGCAAGCAGAAGGGTTAAGTGTGGGAGATATTCACTCTTGGGTTTAAGCCAAGGCTAGTTATAATCTTAAAGTAATATCAGGGGAAAAAAAAGCACTGGGTGTTGTCTGAAAATCACAAAGGGTTGGCTGATGTTGTCAAGGGCATAAGAGTTTTACGCCCTCCTGGTGAAGACATCCAGGGCTCCTTTGCCTGACACAGTAACTGCTGAATGTCCTCAGCTTTGGGCCAAACGGCAGCCCTAGCACTGGTTATGAGAGGCAAATGGTTTTGTGGGCATCAGGGAAGAGGGATGTGTCATGTACTGGCCATCCTGTCACACCAGAGCAAGTCAGGTTGAGGAACAAGCATGGGGAGGGAATGATGCTGGTCCTGAAAGACCCTACAAGTGAAGCAGGTGAGTTGGAAGAGGTCACATATTAGTGTTATATATACTCTTGCTAAATTGGTTCACTTCAAGATTGCTCTTGCTAAGCCTTAGATGGGGGTGTTTATGCACTAAGAGGGTGAGTACAGCTAGCCTGAGGCTCAACAAGGTACTCAGAGAGGAAACCAGATAATCTTCAGTCTAGGCTTTATTCTCTTTATGTGCAGTGTTTTGTCATGGGAATCTGTGGATTAGGAGCTGAAGGAAAAACTATAGGCATCATTTTGATACTGTAATATAGTTTCCCTTTATTCATTGTATTAGATGGACAAATATACAGAAACCTTCCTAAACTGAGTATTATCCCCATATTCCAGATAATCCAATTGTCAGTCCTCCTGTATGTGCCTGACTTTTCTTCTAGCTCATCCCTGAATCAGTGTTATCTCTTCCTTGGCCAGCTTGCCCTCTGCCAGGTGTGGGGAAGATGGCTACCATTTCACATTTATGTCCTCAAGGAGTCTCAGAGAGGGTCTGTCGTTCACATTTACATGGTACGACAGCAGTTCTTTTCCATTAGTAAACTCTTACAAATACTACTTGGAACAGATTCACAGCTGCTTTTGTAATCGTTTGGAATCCTGAAGTCTCACACTTGCAGCCTTAAAAATATAGGAACCACTCTAAAACATCAGTAAATACCCATGTAATGTTTGGGTTTGTTTAACAAGCGGCAGCTAAGAGAAACATAAATGGATCTCCCTTCTCTCCAAGTAAATAAAACTCTCCAGGACAACATATTTTACTTCAAAATTATATGGCTTTTTTTTTTTTCCTTTAGGTTCCAGAAACATATCCATATATGGTCTACTTGTCAGGGATAATAAATAATGATGTAATAGAAAGGTCAACTTTGTGTCATTTAGCTACAGGATGCTTGATGAAGTGAAGTTGTTCAGATAATGCAACAAAGAAGAACTTTAGGGTGGGTAAAAGTTTCTGCCGTGCATCTTCAATCGGGAAATCTGAGATTCAGTACAACTTATATTTTGGCTTGTATTCGGTGATCATGGGGTGATCCAGAAATAAACTCCAGGCTTCAAAGGGAGAGTGTTTCAAATCTGTCCTGCAGTTGATCGAAACATCCAGGCAAAGCAAAGAGATGAATACCAGCAACAATTTTCTGAATTAAGATTTAATCAAGGACATAACCCATTTCAACAGTGCTATTACTCTTATATTTCAGAACAAAAAGGTAATGCAGATATGCATGTTTTGAACTTATTTATCATTTTTCAATCTGTCAGTTTGCTATGTCTATGAAAATGTTTATTACTATAGCAGTTTGCTACCTAATAAACTAAGCAGTCTTGGGACTTTTTTGGGTTTGGGTTTGGGTTTTTTTTTTGTTTGGTTGCTACTTTGGTTGGTTGGTTGGTTTGGGTTTTTTTGTTTGTTTGTGGGTGGTTTTTTTTTTTGATTGTTTAGCTGTTTAGCTGTTTTGTTTTTGTTGTTGTGGTTTTGTTTTGTTTTTTAAATAAGCCATAAAATGCTCGCTGGTGTTAAGCAGAACTGTAGTTCAAGTCATTTCTTTATTTTTCTTTTACTTGCAGGTAATGCTTACATCTTTGTCCCTCAGAAATAATTGTAGTTACAACATGCCAAGTATGCAAGGCACAGTGTGAAAGAAAAAATGACACCACCAAATGATTTCTTTTATTTACAAATTTCCAGTTGATATGACATGAGGCTAATATTGCACTGATTGCTGTGTGAATTAATGCTTTTAAGAAGAGATAAAAGCTTGCAGGTGTATGTATTTCCAGTACAGAATTTGCACAGAATCATGATCTGATAGCATCATAACATATGCTGGCCTGATAGGTGACCTGTTTTGACAGCTGGGGCTGGAGAGGGGATTTGTTTGCTTGGAGGATTCCTTTGGGAAGCCTGGCTTTGCTCCTTCAGCACTAGGCTAGAACTTGAGCAGTTTGCATAAGCTGTCATTACAAAATATGTTTGCCTCTTGCTGCAGCCGGACAGCTTGAGGTGTCATTCTTCCGACGTCTCAGCTCTGGCAGATCTGATGGGCACTGAAATCTTTCTGTTTTTAAAAAGCCATTTGCTACCCAGAAGTAGCTATCCAATATAATATCCTTGGAGAACTGCAGAGATTTATTTGGAAACTGATCTTAAAATACAGTGAAAGTGTGAGCATTCTAAGTGCTGCAAATTGGTCTAGTTTCCATTGCCAGCCCAGGATCTGGCCTGAAAGGTTCTGCAGCAAGAGCTGAAGTGGAGGCTTACAGTTTACTGGGACGACTTCCAGCCATGTTTACCTTCCCCCTGTGTGTGCTCCTGCTGCTTTCAGAAGTAAAAGCAAACACATGGAAAGGCAAACGCGTATCTGCAGAAGCTGGGGCTTAATCATTCCTTGCAAAAGGCAAAAACGAACAAGCTGTTCATCTTCTCTCTCTTTTGCAGCCTCCAAAGACTTGTGGGGTTTTTTTTCAAAATGTGGTTTATTGCACCCTGAGCCATAAATACTGAGGTCCTGTATTGAGTTACAAGCTGACTGGGGTAAACTCAGTGCAAAGGCAGGCAAAGTCCCTGGCTCTGCTCCCTTAATGACCTTGTCACTCACCTGCCAGCCTTCTCTGACAGCAATAAGTAATTCTGCTAATTCTGCTCCTGGGATCTATTGAAGGAGGACAGGCAGCCTTGCTAAGCTTTTCTTTAAGGCAGTGCTATCAATGGGGACCAGTTGTTTCAGATGCTAATGGTATTGAATAGTGTGGTTCTGCATGTTCAAAGCCAGCTGTAATCCTTGTTGTTTATTTATGTTGCATCAGGGATCAGAGGCCTATTCTCCCTAACACTACATGTTGACAGAGCCTGTAGCCAATAATAATAGCAACCTAATTGTGTTTGTCTGTGGCTTTTGCCATAATGGGGGTGGTTGCTGGCAGTCATCCTGGTGAGTAGTACCTTTGGTTTCAGAGATCTGCCAGGTACAGTTGCTCACTAACACAGAGCAGAGTGTCACCGCTGGGCCCTGGCACAAGCATTTCTTTGCTAACCTTACCTTCTGGCTGCTGGATGCAGCTAAGTTACCTCTGTATGCCACAGGCCTGAGTTCTACAGCTAAATAAGCAAATTCTAATGGAAATTGGGATGACAAAATTAAGAATCAGGATCAGGCCCTATGTGGAAACGATGACAAATTTAGATCCAGAAAATCTTGTCAGATTGAGCTATTAAATGGCAGCACAGGCAGCAGTATTCCAAGATGTGTCTCTGCCAAGAAAGATCACCAGTGAAACCATTCAGCCCTGAAGGCAAAGGGATCTTTAAGGAATAATAAGAGCACTATACCCACAGCTTTAAAAAACAGGTTTTGCTCTTAGAGTGGATGCAATGCTGTGTGCTGCCTGCCTGTGACGATGGGCGCTTGGGCTGCCAGAGGAATGCAGGCCACAGCCACACATTAAGCCTCCCACCAAAAATCCCAAAGTTAGGGTGAATAGGAAACACAGCACTTAACTTATAAATCTGACTCCAATATTTTAAACCTACAGTAAGCAGGCTTAGAGAAAGCAAATAGATTCAAGCTACGTTTAAAAAGACCACTTTGGCCAGATCTTACTTGTTCAGACTGGTTCAACCATTTCTAGCAACAAAGATTGATTTTTTTTTTCCCCACCTTTGTTACAGGAGGAGGAAAATTTTAGTTTATAGTGCAGTAACCTAGTGGGCTTTCATAAGGTCATGGCTGGTAGTAGATCACTGGCCTCAGATGGTGCAACATTAGCCCTGCTGTGTCAGCTGAGCTGGGATAAGTCTGGGTGGCTGCAGCAGCACCCAGCGATGCCACCAAGCTCAGCCATGGTGACAGAAGGTTGAACTGAATCAGGCTGCATCACATTAGCCTCCAGCTGAGGGCTTGTGCTCTGCCTGTTACTGCAGCTCAGCTGGCTCACCATGTCTTGTTACAGAAATAACTCAGATCACTGCCTGAGCCCGGTGCCTCTGCAGCTTCAGACAAAAGCATCTCCAGGTGGAAGAGGAGAATGGAAGCGCAGCTCTGCTCTGCCTGCTCTGGGCCGTCTCACAGGGAGCTGTAGGGCAGAGACTTACACTGTGCCTCCTTCACAGCTCAGTCACAACACACGGGCCAGTCTGAGCAAGGGGAGACAGGCAATGGAAGGCAAGAACAGCTTCAAGTTCATCTAGAACAGTCTCTGCAAGGGTGCAAGACAGCCAAGGATGTCCTAGGCTTGCAGGGCAGGCACAAAGGTTCTGCAGCCCCACAATGTGACCCTCACACCTTCATCGATGTTGTGTCAATTAGATGAGCAGAACTGAAAGCTTTCTCTATTTTGGGCCCTACGAAGTTTCTTCCTGCAGGATGAGTCAGTGGCGGAGCTGCAGCCAACACTGTTGTTTCTGCACTCTGTAGGACTCCTGACAAAATATTTAGATTAGTGAGGATCACCAACATGCAGGGGAGGTTCTCCCTTTTCTCTGTGAGTGGGTGGAACCCAGTTAACCCCTAAAAGAGTAAGAGAGTGGAATAGGAGTGATCCTCAAATTCAAAATCTTCTTTTTCCCTCCCTGTACCTTCAAAAGGTGTAAAACTAAAGAATAAGGGAGGGGAAGATGTCAAGAAGTGGCCTTTATATAGAAAACCATTAGGAATTTAGTGAGACAGCTGAATCTGTTAGCTCTCTGTGCCAAAGTGTGGAGTCACATTGTCAGTGGTCTCCTATACACTCCTCAAAGCCCTGACTGCCCATGAAGGAACTCTGACACCCAGTTCAGAAGTATGGTGAGGCTGGACCCACTGCCTGCTTTGCCTTCTGTGCAGTCAGGATGCCAGCAATGGGGTAGGGAGGATAAAGAGGAGGGATCTGTGTACCAGGCTGCACTGGTGCAAGTTGCCCTCAGAGAAGAGTAGTTTCATCTTTACTCTTGTGTATTGCAAAGAGTCATTGTGCCTCACCTCCATTAAGAGCTTATGATCAGATCCTGCCCTCTCCACTGACTGCTTAGTTTAGGCCACTGAGTCACCACTGGGGTCAGGTCCTCACATTTAGACATTCCAGTGCTGGATGCTGCAGACAGGCCCTCTGACTCCAGCTGTGGATTTCACACCTCTGCAATGCATCTGTTACTGAGTACCTAGCCTGATGGACTATGAAAGTGCTGCCCATCATGCCAGGAGTTGAGCAATCCAAGCAGCAGCAGAAGCTGTTGGGAAAAACAAGTTATGTCATGGCTCTTGGCCAGCCACTGTTTAGAGCACAGCCAAGGACAGGTACTTGAGCAGCTGGGGTATGGGGCAGGCAGTGGCTCCATATGGGAGCTATCAATGGCTTGGTTCCTTGGGACAGCAAGAGGCAGAGCAGAGCTGAGGCACACTAGTTCTCACTGGAGAAAGTAACTGGAAAGGAAAGGAAAGGAAAGGAAAGGAAAGGAAAGGAAAGGGGAAAGGAAAGGCCTTCACAGAGCCCTTCTGCTGGCTCACTGTCCTGTCCTTGTCCTCCTGGATAACTTGTACTCATTTCTCATCATCCCAGCGTTCTCCATTATTTTACATAGTTCTTGCTCAGTGCTTATAAATAGCAAACCTATTCGCCCCGGCTGTAATCTTCATAAAAGAGACAAACTTTTCCATCTCCTCTCATGAAATCAGTTCTTGAACACTGGTGTCCAGAGCGCTCTCTGGCATTTGAATGAGATCCTCCAAGAGCATCGTACCATTCATGTCATCAGTCCTTCCCTATCACTGCTGGAAACACTGCAGTATTTTGGATTGTCTTTACCTTTTTTGAGTTCACACTGTAGTGATGGTTCACAGTCATTCTGTGATTGCTGAGTGTGCCCTGTTTTCCCCTTGTCTCATTTCCAACTCCCAGCCCCCATTTTTTTGAATTTTGTTCTGTAAAAAGTAAAAAATCAGAAGTGAAACTGAGCAGTGTTGTGTTGCTCTCCTAGCTGAGTGAAACAAAGTCACTTCAAAGACTAGCTTTGCACGTTGCTCAGAAGATCTCTAGATAAGGTGGAAAAAATTGCTCAACAAAGTCTCTTTACACTTTGTGGTGGAGAACCTGGCCTTGCAGAAAATCAGCAAACAGACAGAAAAACCTCTTCCCTTAATTTTGTGCAATTAGACCAAGAAATAAAAAACCCACAACAACAAAACAACAAAAAGAGATGTCCATTGGCATTATTCTATATAGATTAATTTCAAATCTGTAGCTTTTTACTCTTATGGGAATCTGCTTTACCTTCTTTTTTCTTGAGTTGTGGTAACCAGAAAAAGTAGATAAAGAACTGCCTTCCTTGAAGCAGCTGACTTCCCTTTTTTAAACACCAACTAAATCAACTTCTATGTGATAAAAAGGACCTAATTCATTAAGTTAACATGCAGATTTTAGCTGATAATGTTCTCTCTGTGGTGAAGGGTTTCTGAAGGGGTTTTCTGGGCAGTCTAATCAAGAAGTAGAGATGAACAGAAACAAAACTCAATACATTCTTTCATTTTCCAGATTTTGATGATCACTATTTCCTTTTGCAGGAAAGAAAAAAAAATAAATTAAAAAAATGGCTACAACAGCAGCAAATACTCAAAGACAAACAATAGGCTGTGAGGAATACAGTCTATACAGCAGCTTAAGTGAAGATGAGCTTATAAAGATGGCCATTCAGCAGAGCTTGGAAGAGGACCCCGTGGGTCAGCCAGCTGCCCAGAAGTCGATGGTGGCGGGTCCCAGTGAGGTGGCTGCCCCCAGCCGTGGCAGCAACCACCACCCACCCTACCACATCTACCCTTGGCAAAGGTGAGTGGAGTGCCTGCCTGAGCTGCGCCATCCCATCAAACACCCTGCCCAGGAAGAGAAAAACATCTTCCCCTGTCAAAACACGTGCTTTCTAATTAGCTTTACTGAGCGACTGCTCTGTGAGCCTGTCATTAGTTTGAAAGCCACAGTCTGCTATAAATCTGATGAGGTCAACAATTTACATTCTCACGGTGAAATTAGTGAAATTAGAATTTGCTTGATGTTGTCTGCTTTAAGCAACAAATAAAATAAGAAAAGGGGCATTGCTAAAGCTTTCCTAAATGACAGAATCCTTCCCAAAACCGGTGTCTCCTTCCCACATTGTATGACAAGCTTAGGTGTCACCAGCGAGGGAGCACAGCATTTGTTATGGGAAAACATAGGAGACAGGCCAAAAATAGGTATATAAAACAGTGTGAGCTGGCTACCTTGTAGATACCACAGTCTTTAAAGGATGTAGTTATTTCAGATCAAAGTCTGACCTCTAACACACTACTCTCAGACAAGAGCATCTCCTGACACCAGTGCACGGTGGCATCCCCTTCCCCTGCGATGCTGGGCTGTGGGTTCCTGAGACCCGCTGACAGTTTCAAACCCAGACACGGTTCTCCTTTCATTTTGTAAAAGGCAGATTTCTCAAGGGGGGAGTGAAAAGGTTACGAAGTCACCGCAAAACCAAGGAAAAAATCCTTTCAAACTATTTTTTTTTTCAATAAGCTGGGAGTAACTTTTGTTCCTCCTTCTTTCTCATTCTCTACCATCCTCCGACTCAGTACTGCCTGTAATTGCTTGGTTTCCAAGGCTGGGGAACTGGGATCAGTTTGATGAGCAGTGTGTTTCATAGCTGCAGAATCAGGATGCTCTACAGCAGGCAATCCTGCTCCCACCAAAAGTCATGGCTTCTCGGTGTTGTTACCATGTGCTTTTACTGTCAGCTCTGCCACAGGGACCCGATGTGGAGGAGAAAAGGGCTTCCCTGGCTGTTTTGTCCTGTCCTCCTTGAAGATCCTTTGACACCTGCTATTTTGGCAAAAGCCAGCATCTGCAGTTCTGCGCATTAACTGTTCTGCCTTTGCCTCAGCACAGCAGGCTTTGACCCCCCAGTGAGGGGAAAACCTTTGCGGCTTGTAGCTCCAGATCTGTAGTATTGTTGAACTCTCCTGCCACCTGGGAGAGTCGAGCTGGAAACAGAGTTGGCACCCGCAGGCCCACGGTCCTCCTCCGCCTCCACCTCCGTCCTGCTTGCATGGCACTTCAGAGGTGATGAATATCACCCCACCTCGCCTCGTGCCTGCTTCCTGTGTGGTGGTGGTAGGGTTAACCTCACTGTTGTCTTATATGGTCATTTGAATCCCCTGACGCTTCCTCAGAGGGCCAAAAATAATCTCAAGCTGAGTGAGCAGCTGAATCCAGCACAGAGCAAGACGTGGCCATCTGCTTTTGTTCAAAGCCCTGACCGGCAAGCTTTCTCGCTCTGTCTCTCTGGATGTGTGTCTCTGTTTCTGCCTCAACATGACCTGTTTCTCCTATTCGGAGTATTTCTCTTTATTTCATTCATGTCATCGCCACTCCAGATTGGCGGCCCAGTCAAGAGGCCGTGCTCAGCCGTCCAGCTCGGGGGCAGCCTGGGGGGTCAGGCGAAGGTACGACAGCAGCCTCTTCAGCACATCCCAGCCTGTGTAAGTGCCTTCTTCTCACACTTTCCACCGCGGTCAAAACAAGCCTTGCTACCCACTCTCCTCCTGAGCCAGCTCTTCTGAGTGGTGATGGTGTCTGGTGGGGGGATATGGTGGTGTTCTTCTGAAGGAGGTCTTGCTGATACCTGTACCACACCTTCCCTGCCTTTCAGGTCTTCCTTCCAACCTTCCATCTGCCCTGGACCATGCTCAAACTCTTGTAGGTGATCCACCTCAAACCTCCCTTGTTCTCCTCTCATCCTTCATCCCTCTCCATCCCCCCAGTGCATGTGTCCTGGGGAGTCTAGGCTATTCAGTAGGTCTGAGGTGACAAGGACAGCAAGGAAGGTATTCCTGCGCTGTGGTTTATTTATATAGGCTGGCTCCTGTATCAACACAGTAGATGAGATAGCAGGTGCTGATAGTAAATGCTTTGGTATTAAGTTCACAGTTTAGTGGTGGGGAACAGTGGGGAAAACAAACATTTTGTTGCAGTATATAAACAAGGTGAGAAAGTCCAGGGCTTCAAAGTATTTTATAAATGCTCCCAAGATGCCAGGCCTGTTCCCACTAATACCCACACCGTCCTGCCCCACTGAGGTGGGCTGCTGGGGAGCCGTACCACATTTTACCTGCCCAAGAAGGTAACCAGCTTAACTGTCTTTGATCCTCCTGACCATGTTTGTTGTTAGCAGAGACCATAAATAAGCTTAGGTGAAGGTAGTCATGGATGAAGAAAGCAGACAGGCAAGGGGGTGGCCTGCGCTCTGCCCCAGTGCTTTTGTGTAGTGAAGACATTTGGACCATGATAGGTTTATCACAGCTCTCTGTGAGGCAAAGTAGATGCATGCACCTGTCTTTAGCTATCAGATGAAAAGAGGGAAGTGGTGCAGGCAGCACTTCTGTGTCCTGCAGAAAACTATTCCCTGCCTTTTTTATCTACCCAGTTCAAATATATTTTATCTGTCTTACAAGTCCCACCCTGGATGAACAGTTGCAGCGACCACCCCTCCACCCCTCTTCTTCCTTTCATCCCTGTCCTCAATCCCTCACCCAGGTCTACATTCTCCCCCACCTCACCCTGCACCCTGGCTGTTCCAGGCTCTGTCCATAGGTCTCCACTGACATTGCTCTCCCTGACACTGTGAGATGATTTTTCTGCTGAATCATGAAGCCACTCTCATCCCTGTCACGGGCCAGCTCCCCTTGGCCACACTGAAACTGCATCCTCTCATTAAGTGCTCTGCACACCTTGCATGCCTCTCTGCATTCTGTGTGCAATGACTGGAGAGCAGGCTTTTCTTCTGTGTTATGTAGCTCAGTAGAGTTCTGTCCACAAGAAGGCTGGGATAAGGCTAATAAGCTAGCCCTCCTCTGCTGCCAGGTGAGAAAAAGAGTGTGGCTGGGAAGCCACACAGAGCACGATGGCATGACTGTTTTATAGCCTGGGTCTCAGAGCCAGGCAGGGATGATAGGTTGGCTTCTCTGGGGGAGATGTTCATTCATGTTGCGTGCATCTCACCATGCTTCCAGAAAAGAAGCAGCTTCCTGAACCTTTCTGCACTCCACTGAACCTCCTCTGCAGCTCCCACTATATATCTCATCTTCAATGAGTATTTATTATCTTGGCTACTGGCCATTGAATGTAGCAATTCTTTTGAGTTGCCTATAAGGTTGAGTCCATCAGATCTTCAGGCTTCCTCCATAGTTTGATTTTTTTTTTTTCCTGTATCTGACAAAATCCAAGCAGCAGAATGTGTTGGGGTTTTATGATAGCCAGCTATGACCCAGGCAGAAAACAAGGATTTCACATGGAGTTTTTTTAAACTTTCTGTACTGATCTGGAATTTGCTTGGCTAAAACATCTACAGCCTGGTCCAGCAAACCCCCTCATCTTACTCGGGAATCATTTAAGGTCAAGAAGCCTGAGAGAACTTTGCTTCATTCAACATCTGAAGGCTTAAGCAGAATAGTAACTGATTCTTCACACATATTTAACCCTGCCACAGATCCGAGGTACCCTCTGCTTTCACCGAGGTCTCTGCTAATGTGATTCCCCTTGCAACTGTTGTGTGCCAGCCCCAGGCACAGGCTCCCGCGGTGGCCCACCTGGCGTGCAGTAACTCACGAAGCTGGTAACTCTATCGTGTGCCCAAATGCTGAGGTCGCAGTGAGCAGCCCCGTATGTGTAACGTGAACCTTTGCAGGGAACAACAGATGGTTTCAGCAGCCTCGTGCCAAAGGGTTTTAAAGATGAAGATCCCTCACCTCCGCCTCCTCTCCCAGCCACACTTGCCAATTGTTGCTGTCAACAGACATCAACAAAATGCTCCATTTCAAACATCTATATGAAAATCTATTATCTAGAGAAAACTAACGATTTTAGGTTTAGCCCCCAGGGTACTCTAAAAAGTATGGAGATACAGCAGTGTCCCTGGGACCTCAGCCTGGCAGTTACCATAAGGTCAGTTGATTCCCTCTGAGTGGGCTGTGGCTGGGAAGGCAGCTGCCTGTTCAGGCTGTTATCTCCTCAGGCAAAATGCCTGCCTTTGTTTCCCATATCTTTCTCCATTACAGTGTTGCTATTTTTGAGACTGCTGTCTTGACATCAGTGCTTCCAGCTATAGAGAAAGGAGCAAGTGGCACAAAGTACTTTTTCACCTGGGAAATGGTATCTTCTATTCCTTGGCACATGTTGCATTCACCTGTTCCACTCCAGGCCCTAAGGTTACCCTCAGAGAAGCAGCTCGGTGACTTTTCTTTTAGTGCTAATACCAGTGTTTATGGCACAGGCTGGGTAACTCTGGGCAAGCTGAAATTGATGATGTCTGTGTGAGTTTCAGGCTGTTGGTCTGTCCAACTCCTGCAAGGCAATGAAATCCACTGCTTATCCTGTAACTTGCACTAACTGCAGAGGTGTTACCTACGATCTGCTTTTTGAGGGCTCCTGTGCTGAGCTACCCATATTTTAATTTCTCTGATCTCACTCTGTTGTGGCATTTTAGACCTCCTGCAATAAAGTTTCTGGTTCTTCCCATCATCACTGCCCTGCATGACCTTCCCCACAGGCTGTCCTCCTCCCCTGGTGATGCCAACAGTCTCCCTGAGACTCGCACCTCCTGCCCTTGTCTCTCTGCCTTCAAGGCTGGAAGATTTTCTCTGTAGTGTTAGTTCAAACCAAAAGCTCTCCTGTTTCCAACATCCTCTCATTTTCTGCCGCTGAAAATATAGCCCAAGTTCATTTTTTGCAAGTTCCCATTAGAACCCCAAAAATACTTGTTCCTTTTTGATGTTTGCGGTCTTGGAGCTTAGCTAGCTGGTGCCTCAGAGTAAGGAAGCAGTGGCTGCTTTCTCCCAGCACAGCTCAGCAGGAGCATGAACAGATGCTAGCACTGGAAGGCACAGCACATCACCATGCACAGAGCTGCTGACTGCCATGGGCAGGATCCTGACTGAATTGGCTGCATCCTGCCTACACTGCATGGTTGACAGTCTCAGACAGGGTGAAAGGAAGGAGACAGTCCCTGCTGCAGGCATGAGTGATCAGTGGTATGGTGGGACTTGATGATCTTGAAGGTCTTTTCCAACCTAAATGATTCCATGATTGTCAGGCAGCTTTGTGATTCCCACTGTTCAGGGTGTCCCCCAGCAGCTCTTGCTGTTGCTGTGCAGGACTGGTGTGCCCAGGTCAGCCCTGCTCTGCAATTGATTTTAGAAAGCTTGGAGAAGTGGGTTGCTGCCTGGACTATGAAGAATGCATGTCTGGACAACCAGAGGTTTGTCAGAGAAAAGCTTACTTGTTTGTAGGCTGCACATTTTGTCTCACTTCTGAGTGGCATGGAGCACTCTTTGTGCTTTTTGTAGATTTTCAGTGAACCTCTTCTTGAAAACTTCAGAATTAGGTAACACCAAAAAAAAAAAAGACATGACTTTCATGTTATTTTTGTTTTCTCTTGTAAAACCTTGAATACAACTTTTTTTTACAGTGATTCTACACATTTCAATGACTCTTTGCTCTGAAGAGGCTTTAAAATATTCCCCCTCTCTAATATTTTTCCATTCCTTTTACCCCTTGCACGTGGAAGTTACTTTGCCCTGTGGAGCCTAACAGGGGTTTCCTGGGTTCAAATGAACTGGAACACAAACCACTTCACGGCTTGGCACCAGGTCCCAGTTGTGGTTCCAGAGGCCTCTGACTGATGCAGTTACTTCAGGAACTGATAAATTGGTTAAGAAGTTTTCAGGAATGGACTTGTCAACACAGCTAATTGGTCTGCTCCTGAGCAGGCTTATAAAGACCAGATTTTCAGAAGTTTCCAGCATCTTACTGGAACACTGAAGACACATTTTTGAAGGTCTATAATGTCTGAAGTGGTTAAGATTCCTGAAAACTGGAGTACTCAATGCTGAAATAACAGCTGAGGATCTCTGGGTTCGGTCATGAAAGGCAGCTCAGAATTTCATATGGGTGGGTGGATATTTTTTAATTCTGCCTGGCTGAAGAAAGGAGAGCCCAAACCAACACCCTGATGTTCACACAGTCCAAGTAAAGCTCTCCCATCTTCATAACTGGATCAGCTCATTTCTGTAGACAGGCTTGTGTAAGAGAAATTGGAAGTATCTTTAAAATATTAGAACAAGATTTATTGAGAATTTCTGCATTAGGGCTAAGCCACCCATAAGTCAAATTTTAATTTTTCTTCAGGGGTGAGCAGGGGCAATTATCTGCAAAATTAATCTTATTTAAGAGATCTCATATGGAAACACCTTGCCACATGGACAGCAAATGGCAGGGTGATGTAATTACCACAACCATGGACACTCATGGTAGTATACAGAGCAAGGGTAGGGCTATACTTATCATATAGGTTGTAAAGATTCACTATTTTGGCCAAATGCTACAGTGATGGTTCTGCAGAAGGCTTCTCTATAATGAAGGAAACAGTAATCTAGTTTTAATCTTGTTTTAAAGAGAACTTGACCCTGTGGTGGCAGCAATCAAGGATGGAGATGAAAAAGCAGTGTGCAACATGATGAAATCAGGAAAAGACCTTTCCGAACCTAATAAAGACGGCTGGATACCCCTCCATGAAGCTGCATACTATGGCCAAGTGGGTTGCCTAAGCCTATTGCAAAAAGGTCAGTGAAGTTAAAACTAATTAATTACAAAGGAGAGAAGAAGAATATGAGTAAACTAAAAACAGAATGAGCAGCAGTCCAGTCTGGGACTGTGTATGAAGGTTTTTTCCAGCCTCTCTGAGTGCATATTAGCTCCACCTTCTCTGGGAGAATAGGTTTCTATACTGAAGCCTCTAAAGGCTCTAATAGGTTTCTATACTGAATAGGTTTCTATACTAAAGCCTCTAAAGGCTTCAGTATAGGTTAAGATCTTCAGGAGGAAGTTCTATCTGGATAGAACTGCCAAGCCCTGGATTTCTCACAGTGAATCCTTGTAGCTCTCAGCTTACAGCTGTTGTGAGCTGCTCAGCTGCCACTGCTGATGGCAATTACTCCACTTCCCACTAGCTGGAGATCCAGACCAGCACCTCTTTGCTGGTGCTTGAAAGTAGTTAACTGCTGTAGTTTGTTTTCAAGGTGCTACTGAAGAGCAGTTATTCATCAGCCTTCTGCATCACTAGTGGTCATAGCTGAACATTTTAATTTAAGTCAGTAACTGATTTTGATGGTTGATCTGAGTTATAGTAACTTTATAGTATATTATTAATTTATTTTCATAATGGAAAAGGAAAAGAAAAGAAATAAACAACAAAAACTCACCCAAGACTCCAAGGATTTTGAAAGGTGTTGATTCTGCAAATATCTGAGTGGTACCTATCACAACAGCTTTGGGCTCCCTGTTTCTTCACAGCATACCCTGGCACAATTGACCAGCGCACCCTTAACGAGGAGACAGCTCTCTACTTGGCCACCAGCCGGGGCAACCTGGACTGCCTGCTCACCCTGCTGCAGGCTGGGGCTGAGCCTGACATCTCCAACAAGGCCAGAGAAACACCACTTTACAAAGGTAAGTGGCTGCTGTTCCAGGGATGCTCGGGTCTACTGGTACCACCAAGGCAGAGCTGCAGGAGCACGTGTGATATGGGGTTGAAACTCAGCAATTAGCTCTTGCTTTCTACCTCCCTCCAGCAGTCTTCTGTCTCCTATGGCTGATGTGCCATGCCACAGCCTCTCTTCTCATCTGTATCAGAGACAGGACTATCGGCTGCCTTGAAGTGTGCAGGCTGCGATGAGCTGAGGATAGGGGCTGTGATGCTTAATGGGGCCCTACACACAGGGTGTCTGCACAATGTCCCAAATCTATGGAAAGATGGATAGTACGGGAATATATGTGCTTTTCTAAACAGTAGGAGCTAAATAGATGTTAGATGTGGGAGTACAGTGTAAACATACCAATGATACATATACCATGTGGGCCAGGCCAGGCTACTGTCATTAAAAATATGCTAGTCTTGATGCAAAATCTGCCAGCCTATCCTTCAAGAAAAAAAGAGTGAAAAAAATATCATAACAAATTAGTCATCCCTAGTATGTGAGCAAATTAAACTCTGCAGAGTTATGCATAGGTAATTACAGAAGTGTCTAATCACATAGTTGCTTTCTGTGTGCATGAGTGACACCTGTGTATAGGAGAGGAAACCAAGGAGATATCCCAAGAGAAGAATCAAAACCCAAAGGTGGGACCTCTGTGAGCAAGAGACACTATTATTTCAAAGAAAAACTCCAATTGCTATGGAATGTGCTGACCTCTCTCTATATACATTGTGCAACAAATGTTAATTGGGCTTTGTAAATGTAGCTGTTTATTCTATGTACCTTCAGTGTGAGGTTCTGCCATAAAGGTTTGTAGGAAGCCTCATGATCTGGTATTCAAAAAGTAATGGGTCAAAATGGTAGAATAAAAATCAATAAAATACTGTTATTTATCCAGAAATATCTTCAGCTCAGGATGGTCCTGAGCTATAAATTGTTGCAGGCTGAGACAGTGCTGCTGACTCACACTGTTACTGTTTTTGAAGGGTAAGTTCCTGGGTAGAGTTGGTTTGAGCTTCTTTAAATCTCTTGTCTATATAGAGCTTTATCTGCAGCCCAAGGCAGTAAGATGCAGTCAGTATGCACAGAATTCGGAAAGAATGTGTTCAGGTCATGTGATTTCTGTAACATGTTTGTTCTTCTTCAGTTACTCCCGCATTTTGTCATCTCCCTGTGTCACTGTGGTGTCCAGCTGGTACAAATGTGGTGGACTGGATTCCCCTCAGCACCAGGCTTGGCACAACTCCTGCACTGGACACTTAACCTCCTTCAGGTCCTGGTTGATCACTGGCTTCACTGCCACACCTTTACAAGCCCCAGACAGTGTCATTTGGCAACAGTCTTGTCCCTCACAGTGATCTAGATGGATCTTTGATCTTACTCACTGTGGTCTAGTTATATTATATTCCTTTCTGCTACATGAAATGGATACTGCAACACCCAGCATTTTTCCAAAGCCTGTCCTACTCAGTTACCTGTTTTTTTTCCAAAACAGCTTGTGAGCGCAAGAATGCAGAGGCTGCAAGACTGCTGGTGCAGTACAACGCTGACACCAACCACCGCTGCAATCGAGGATGGACTGCTCTCCACGAGGCTGTCTCTCGAAATGACCTGGAGATTATTGATATCCTGGTGAAAGGGGGTGCCAAGATTGAATCTGCAAATGCCTATGGGATCACTTCTTTATTTGTGGCAGCTGAGAGTGGGCAGTTGGAAGCATTGAGATACCTTGCAAAATGTGGTGAGTACAGCTGTGGCATTACATGCCTTCATGCCTTTAATTCTTAGTGTTTCAAAGTTCCCATTAATTCTCCCTTGCTCAGTTTTTCTGTCTATGGAGACAAGGCTTAGCCTGTAGAGCTGCTGAATCCCTGCTTCTTCTGATGGCTGAATTGTGTAGAGTTTTTCAGAGAGTGTGGTCTTTCAGAGAGCATGTGCTTCTTAGCATTCATACATGGCCACCTTTTTTGGTGTTCTCTAAGTGCATTGCCTGACAGCTTTCAAAACCCATAATGGTGCACACACATAGTCTGAAATCTAATCAGTCATAAAAGACAACTGTAGGTAGTAATAGAGGGCAGTAGTTGAACAGTAGTCAGCCCCATCAGTCGATGAACATGTGCAGTGGTGAGCAAGGTTAGCTTTCCTTCACTAATGAATCCTGCTGAAAATAAACCACTATTGTAGAGTTAATGGATTTACACCAAGCAGAAGCAGACACACTCTACCTATGTGTATACGTTCAAACATAAACAGAGAGTATTTGATTCTAGTTTACACTAAACCTATTGTTTACTGGTCTGCTCATGTAAAACAGCTTTACAATAAGCATAACATGCTTTACTAATATTCTGAGACATATTTAATTTTCCACGCATGCTAATGTCTTCAATGTAGGTAGGAGGTGGGTCCTGTACTTGTGAAACAAGAAATAAACAGTGATGAAGATAAGAAAAACTTATGAAGCTCTTAGTATGGCTAAGAAAGATATGAGAGTTGGAGAACAAAAAATGTGCTCTGCATTCCAGAGAGCATTGTCAAGTCAGCTTTATGTGACCAGTGAGTCCATCATACTACCTATGATTTTAGAAACTAAGCCAGAATGTGATTTGTGTTTCATCTTAGATATATATTAGGATTTCCTTAGAGTTCATTTTTAAGAAAAATACACAGGAGAAAATCCAATAAAACTGTCCAATTCTTTCAAACCCTGAAAAGCTCCTCTGAGAATCCTGGGAATGATATCACTGCATTGTTTACAATGAGCAATGTTCATCATAAAAAGGGTTTCTTTTTTATTTCTTTTTCATTAGGAACGTAGCCCTGTGTTTTGTTTTCTCACTGCAGTTCTCCTGATGTTTCCAGCTACAGCATCTTCAAAGGGCCAAACACAACACAGATGTTTCAGTTTGGAGTGAGAGGACAGGGAAATGTTCTCTTTGGCAGGGAGTTTTCATGATCAAATGGGAGACTGGCTTCTTTATTGGAGTTCAGAAGCAAAACTCCAGTGAACTGACATTCCCATTTGAGATACACATAGAGCAGCCTTCCTGAGAACACCACGGTACAGTATATTATGGTCAAAACCCAGGCTTTCAGGCCTTTAATATTAGCACAGAAAAAGCTAGGCCCCAAATTGTGGCCCAAAAGTTTTGTCTCTGTTTATTCTTGCATGTTGTTTATTAAGATCAAGAAAAAATGACCTAAATAATTTAGTAGCTTATTAGTAATAGTTATGGTTTTTTGGTAAGCCTTGGAGTCACTCATGAAGTGAAGAGAGATAGCTTCAGGTGTTGAGTTTTGGAATTAAATGTTCATTAACTAAGGCATAACCAAAGAAAACCCAGTTAGCATTATTGCTTCGTACCACACAGAAGTCATGTTAAAGAGTCCTATTTTAGCCAGGGTATCTACTAAAATTAAAATATAGTATAAGTAGTATAAATGTACCTATGTGAATATATAGAGTTTAAATATAAATAAATATGTATCATAAATCCATAACCACATAATTTTGGAGACCACTTATTGAGATGTCTAGTCCAAACTCCTGGCTAGGAATAGTGTATTTACATAATGTCAACACATAAATATTAATGGAATTATTGTGTCTAAAGATAAGGCCATGCTATATAAAGAACAGCACATGGTTTATGTTTTTTTGCCTTTGAGCTACAACTGAATGGAGCCTGGATTGATGATTGGGAGCAAATGTTTTTCACCTACATTAAACTATCCCTCATAAAACTTACATTATATTAAAAGCCACTGGAAGTCTATGATACAAGTGTATATAACTGATATGATTGTATCACCTCTGGTATGACCTCACTCAGATCCCTCAATTTATATCCCTCAGTCAGCACTTTTTGTAGCTCCAGTGTCATGGAGATATACGTGCTCATCCAAACTATGTTCCTTCCATCTGAATTTAACCTTTTTAGTAGAAAACTACAAAGTTTTTTCTTCCTTCCTAGGTGCTGATATAAATACTCAAGCCAGTGATAATGCCTCTGCTCTTTATGAAGCTTGCAAAAATGGGCATGTACATATTGTGGAGTTTCTTTTATCCCAAGGAGCTGATGCCAACAAAGCCAATAAGGATGGCCTGTTACCTCTTCACATAGCAGCCAAAAAAGGGATTTGTGAGTAAGTATTAGTTCATTTCATAGTTTCATCTTTTAGACAAGAATCCAAAGTCCTTATGATAACAAGAACGTAATTTCCCAGATCTAATTGTGAGCATTGCAAGCAAGGGAGCTGACAGTTGAGAACTGGCTTTCCTGCTTGCAGAGCTCAGGTTGGAAAATATCAGCTGGAGATAGTGTTTGTGGGATGGGATGGGATGGGATGGAATGAGGTGAGCAGAAATGTTCAAGATTCCTTTAGCTTTACCAAGATACCACCTATTACAGCTAAATAACCTCATAATCATTGGAAGTGGATTAAACTGAGCTCCACAAAATATGCTTGAGATGGAATAAAAAAGCATCTCTGTGTGTGTGTGGTGGTGGTGATGTTAGTCCTCAATAACTATAGCAGTATAGTTTGCAGTCATTTTCCTACATGAGCCCATTGTGATCCTTCTGCACAAGCAGAACATGCTGTGCTCATCTCTGTTATGTTCAGGTCTTATCAACAATAATTCAGATGCTGACAGCAGGAAATGGTTAAGTGACTCTCTAGGGCATTAGTGAGATTGTTGCTAGAATATGGTGTCCAGTTCTGGTATTCTCATTTTCAGAAACCTTTCAGGAAATTGGAAAGGCTTCAGAAAATAAATGCAAGAATTACTCACAATCTAGAAAACATACTGTATTAGCAAGTGATTAACTTTTAAATGTAAAAGACAAATACATAAGAGGATCCTATGGTTTGTTTCTGAAGTGAAATTTGTTTGGGATATAGCTGAGCACGTTCTTTAAACTGTGAGAAAAGTAACTAATTGAAAGAATAACCAGGAATTGAGTATATTTACTAGTTCTCTCAAGTAGAGGTATTTATAAGGAGGGTGAGAAACTCTACAGCTTATGATAAAGGATATGAATTAAGAAGATACTGTCTGGGGATGGGATCGTTGCACTGTCATGTAAATAGTGTTTACCTAGCTCTTTCAAGACCTGGGACATTGCAGCATGCTTCTGAGCTTGAAGTGCTTACCATTGACTTCTGATTCTAGGGCAAGCTTTAACCCCTCACTGCCGGAAGGGTTTGTGGCCCACAGCTGTTTTTGCAAAACACAGTCACACCTTGTAGTGACAGACTCTTTTGGTGACTGTAATGAATGCTTCTGGCTGTTGCATTTTCTATCAAAATCCTTTCATCAATAATCAAAGGAGAGAGTACATCCAGCTGCAAAGACTGTTTATGGATAGGAAAGCTATCTTTGCAGACAATTGCTAGAGCTGATTCTTACATATTCTTACAAGTCTGAGGAATGAAATCTTCTGACTGCGCTACACCTTCTCATAGTATCTTTTACCATAGCATTTAGGTCTGATTGGGAATCCCAGTTAAGCTTCTCAAATCACTTTGATAGACCTGAGGATATTAATTTTCTGTAGTTGGAGTAGGCCTGCTTCTTTGTGCAGCTGTGTATTCTAGAGGGCAGCCCAGTGTGAATTTATGTAATGTGTTTCTGTGTGTACAGCAGGTATATAAGTACCCTGAATAGGCTAATGCAGGCATGATTCAGCATTTTATCTGGGGTTTCATTTACAAAGACATGTTCTTGAGATTAACTACATTTTAGATAAGAAATGTGCCAGAGACAGAACCCAGATCCAATTGCTCACTGTCAAAAAAGCTCATCTGAAATTACAGTAAATTGATCTGAATCTAATTTGTACACAGAGTCTGGACCAGCTCTCTGAATCTTTTGCTCCCCTCAATAGTTCCACATCCTAACCTGAAAAGAAACTCTGCAACCTGAGTCCATCCCCATGTTATGAATGAAAGGGCCTGATTTAGATCTCATATCTATTATTCCCAGCACCCAGAAGCATAAAAGAGACCATAACTCAGCCCAAACTCTGAGTTCCTTTACTTGTAAAAGACTGTGCACAATTTTTTATGCACAACTGCTGCAAACTAAGTGCAAAAGAAAAAAAGGATGAAANCAACCTGAAGAGAAATTTACATGGAAACTGCAACCTGAGTCCATCCCCATGTCATGAATGAAAGGGCCTGATTTAGATCGCATATCTATTATTCCCAGCACCCAGAAGCATAAAAGAGACCGTAACTCAGCCCAAACTCTGAGTTCCTTTACTTGTAAAAGACTGTGCACAATTTTTTATGCACAACTGCTGCAAACTAAGTGCAAAAGAAAAAAAAGATGAAAAAGATTTTCTCCTATAAATATTTATCTAAATGACAAAGCCGTAGCCCAGTTGGCTGATCATTCTTAATTCCTTTGGTATTCGGTAAAATAACACCCTTCACGGTGACCTCTCTTTGTATTCCTGCAGATTTAATACGTAATTCTGCAGGAATTCCACACTTCAACATTTTGCCAGAGCACGAAGGCTCCCTACCATCAAAAAGCCAAGAATGTGGTCCCAAGGCTCAACTGTCAACTCTTGTTGCTTGGTGTTTGTTTATTTTAAATGACACCTTGTCAATACTGACCTGAAATTCATGAAGGTCATCTCATCAGCTGTAGGACAACCACAAGCAGTCATTTAACTCCTTCCCTCTTGGCATGGAGATGTCGAGAAGGGAAGTGTGAAGTGAGAAGGTGAAGTGGGGGCAGATTTATTAAGTAAATACAAGTCATTAAACTCTTGGCACACTCATACAAAAGATTCTCTGCCATCTCCATATAATTTCTAACAAATAGAAATTGCAGAAGCAGGTGTCAGGGGTAGGGGGAAACTTGGCACTATTTTGAAAGTGTACATGAAGCTCAGCCCAGTGGCAGATGTTGGATGTGGTCTGCTTTGCCTGGTCTTGGCCTCCCTCACTTGAGCTGCCTTCCTCCTCTAGACAGTCAGGAAAGACTGCAGAGGTGGAGGCACCGTATTACTGAACAAACCCACTCTGAAGGATGAGAGACAAGTTCAGGCTACAAAATTGAACTCTCAAGCAAATTTGATGCTTCCTGCTTTTCCTCCCAAAATAAATCCAGGGTACAGGTGAAAAACTGAGGTCTGTGACACTGCAGCATTTGGATGCAGGGCCCCAGTGCAGCACACCACTGGTGAGGTTCAGATCCCCCTTGAAGACAGAA
This sequence comes from Chloroceryle aenea, assembly GCA_013399075.1. Classification (NCBI taxonomy): domain Eukaryota; kingdom Metazoa; phylum Chordata; class Aves; order Coraciiformes; family Cerylidae; genus Chloroceryle; species Chloroceryle aenea. Next base: position 176,296 of record VWZY01001959.1, read on the forward strand.
ATGACGCAGTACCTCTTTAACTCAGATGCAAAGAGCTGGCTGAAGCACATATGCTGAAGAGAAAGAACAAAACAGACCCTTAAATCTTCAAAACAGTTGATCACGGGATGACTAATGCTGGTACTTGGCATGGTGTCCTTGCAGTGCTCTGTGCCCTTTTTGTTATTATGGCTCTTACAGAACATTTGCTAATGGTGAGGAGTTGCCAGCTCACCAGCACCCAAACCTCCTGCTCCCTGGTGGGTGTCACAGTGCTGGAATATTAGTGAGGCTGTTTGGAGAGAAAAAAATCTGTGCTTAATTTCCCAAGATATTTACATAATTAAAAAGGCTTTTTGTTTAAAAATTAGATGTCAAAGTAACTTGGAGACATCAACAGACCATCATGTAAATAGGAACATAATCCTGTGAAGTGTTATGCATCTTCAACTCTTATTTCAGCTCCGTGGAAGGCTCAGTCTCTCACAGAACCATTCAGTGTATCACAGACAAAGGTTCTTCTGAGACTGGTGTCTATATTTAGCTTAATTCATTATGTAAATATATTTTTGAGGGCCCAGTGTTGGGATCAGCCATAGCACTCAAGCTGAAGATATGCAGCAATTTAAAGCAGACACATCACATGGTAGGAAAGTGAGCTTTGCATGTTTGTGTGTTAGAAGAGCTGTTGACTGCTAGATAGATGAGTCTGCCTGGGAGGAAGAAGAGAAGAAAGTGTACTTAGCTTGCTGGCTCCCAAAAAATCCTTTTTAGCTGTCCTTGCCTCTACAGGCATTATACAGAGAGCATGGGCATCTCCTGAGACAGTAGCAGACTCAGGTTGCACAGTCCCTAGTCTCTTTCTGGAAGCAGGTTAAAGTGACTTGTCTGCATTTATATAATCAACCTAGTGCCTTGGCTAAACCACACAACTTTATGAGCAGAAAATGAGGGTTTAATCTATGGTGCTAGTCATGCAGCTCCAATGACACCTATGGAGACATAAAATTGATCATGGATTTGTGACTGCAGGGCTTCTCTACATCATATATTTGAAATTCACATTACATCATGAGAGTAGTTTGATTTATGTTGCTGTGTTTAAGGCCACATCACACTTTCCACTAGCAGTCCTTGAGTACTGGGGTTTAGGACTTGGCTGTACATTTTTTTCTCCCTGGGCTAAAGCATGGAAATCAGCCTGGAAAATATTTTTATTTCTTTTTCTCCCATTTTCTAATTCTCTTTTTGGCTCCCCATAATCTGGGATGGATGTTGATAGCCCCATGGATATGGCCAAAAGCCACATAGTGAGGGCCTCCAGGTTGGGGACCACTCCAGGGTAATGATTGAGTTGTAAAATTGGGCAGGGAGTCCTGGGTAACAAATATATAGTTTATCCTAGGCTATTCCTACAGAGGAAGGTTTGGTTTCACCCCCTTCCTGGTCTCAACCCTCTTGCTGTGGCTGTGAACCATGAGGTCTACCAACACCTTGTGTTGGCTCCTTTCTAAGCCGAGCCATAAAGCAATAAGGATGAAGGTGAGGAGTTACAGCCTCTCTGCTGGCACCTCTGGCTGGAAGCCATGAGCTAGTTCACCAGTCCTACCCACGATGTGATGATGAAGATGCAGAACATCTGGGAGATCCTAGCTGAGTGTCTGCCATTTAAGCTGTGGCAGACAAAAGAAGCTGGACAAAAGAAGGCCATCTCTTCCATTGTAACTGCCCCTGTAGCTGACTTTACCTCATAGAAACTGGGTGATAATTGAAACAAACCTTAGTTCTCCATGAAAGAAGGGGCCACACAGCTCACATTTCTGGCAAGGTAGGAGCACAAGGAGTTGTTGACAGGTTTCAAGTTCACACCCTAATTTCTCTTGGAAAGAGTTGGTCCTATGCCCAAGTTAGCAGTCTCTCTCTTATGGTTACAACAAAAAAGCTATGCTTGGCTCTATGGTTGTAGATCCCTCATATCACCTAGAGCTCACTGCCATGCACTGACTTCACCCGGCAGGATTGTCTCCATGCTGATCCCCGTGACCAGCCGCACCCGCATCAAGCGGAGCGGCATCAGCCCCCTGCACTTAGCAGCTGAACGCAACAATGATGACATCTTGGAAGAGCTGATTGATGCTGGCTACGATGTCAACACTGCCCTCTCCGACGAACGGTCTTGCCTTTACGAGGACAGACGCACCACTCCCCTCTATTTTGCTGTTTTTAACAACAACATCTATGCCACGGAGCTCCTGTTGCAAGCCGGAGCCAACCCCAATGTTGACCTCATTAACCCATTACTCATCTCTATCCGCCACGGCTGCCTGAAGACCATGAAACTTCTCCTTGACCACGGAGCAAACATTGATGCCTATATATCAAGCCATCCCACCACGTTTCCAGCTACCATCATGTTTTCAATGAAGTACCTTTCTGTGCTGAAGTATCTGCTGGATCTGGGCTGTGATGCAGTTTCCTGTTTTGAGTGTCAGTATGGAAATGGCCCACACCCTGCATTAAATTACAGGCGGGACAGACTTCACGATACTCAGCAGTCCAAGGAACCAGCTGTAGTACAGGTAAGCATTGCCCAGTCTACCTACAGTACTTCTGAGGATGTCTCCTACCTATCTATCTTGTGAACATTAATGTATCTTTTTCTCCCAGCTTTCCTGTGAGAGAACATGCCTTTATTCCTACTTTATTTCCAGAAAAGAAAGGCTCAATAAGAGCCTGTGAATGTTGCAAGTCCACGTTCAATGACAGAATGATGGTAGGCAACAGCTGCTGTGGCCCTAGTTTGAATTTGCAGTGAATTATAACCACTGACAGCCTTGCTGTCAAATCTACAATACTCTTTTCCTCTAGACCTGTGGTGCCAGGAGTGAAGAACGTCTTCTTGATAGGCAGTGTCATATGGGCAGTAGCATATGGGTGGTAGAAACCTACTTATTTTATTTGTCCTGTAATATTTGTTTCATCTGATACAGAATTTAAGCTCCTAATTAAAATAAAATTGTCTAGTGCTTCACTTTATGAGGGTAAACTAGTGAATGTAAATAGGTGCAGTTTCTGAGTCTGCTGGATAAACTGGAAGTGGATTTGAAAAATGCATAACTATAAATCAGTAGAGTTGCTACAAAATTAATCTGTTCTGGATAAAGCGAATGCAGAAAACTGGTTGCTGTCTGACCCCAGATTTTCAGAACTGCAGTGTCAAAACCACGAACATGGGGAGTGAAGTATCCAGCTGCCACGAGAGGGCATTCAGGGCCCTACCGACTGCAGGCTCAGAGTCACTTTTTCCCTGACTATATCCCATTGTCTGTAGTTGCAAGTTCGTGTTATTTCACTTTGTTTTGATGTGCTTCTTTTCCTGCAACATGTTTTGGGACATTTTTATTTCAGAAAACGTTTTTGTAGACTCAGCTTGTGAATAGGGAAGAGAGAAGAATGCATGCAAGGTCTCTGGTGGAGACAAGAAGAGGAAAGCAGCAGGATCTAGTGGTTTATTGCCCTACATGTCCTCATTTAAACTTAGTCAAAGTGAAGTTACTTAGAGGTGATAGTGCAGATCCCCAGTTTGCATGTCCCGTGGGTATCTGCATGGTAATGGCACTGAAAAATGACACACAGCTGTACTAAACTGAACTTCCTGTAAGTGGTCCAGGTAGGAAACTGTGGGTTGTCTGCTGGTATCCTCCAGATACTATGGTATCTAATTTCCCTGGGAAACACTATATGGTGATGTTCAGTGAAAAAAAACCCTCAGAATAGTAGACACGTCTGTGAATGCTCTCACCTTGAATAAAATAGCCTTACCATTTTCTGCAGCTTTATTCTTTCCTAGGTGAGCTAATATAATTTTATTTGTGAATAAGAGTATCCACACAAGAGTTTAATGCATTTAGAGTTAGGGCTCATGCATGTATCATCAAATTTGATCTAGTTACAGGAGCTCAAACTGAAAATGGTTTAAGCTGGTGCATTTTCTTTCCTGTTCAGGGTAGGTTTGAAGGGTGCTTGCAGACAGTCTCAGTGACTAAGCTGATGGATGGTGCTTAAGCCACCATTATTCAATCGATTTTGGCCATGTGCCTGAGTTCTTATCCACAGAGAATGATTTAATTCATGTTATACTTTCTGACTACTCACATGCAGATAAGTCCACAGATACCTTTATCATATGCAGCACACTAACAGAGATAGATGAAGCTGTCTGATATAACATACATATTTAGATTAGAGTGGGAAGAGAAATCAGTAATTTTTAGAAGTGAGACTACTTAAAGTCGGGTCCTCAAGCCTGTTCTTCAATATCTCTGTAAGCACCACTCCGTGCAATGGGTCTGTGTACTCTGCAGCCTATGCTGGGGGCAGAGAAAATTTGCCTGATCCATCACTGAGTAAGGAAGACAGCTCTCTATGAGGCCCAGGACAGTTTTCCCATGAGTGAGTAAAACTGCCTGGGATTCATCTGTGCAGAGACATCCCCATATTTATATCTAGTAAGGTGCTGGGGTCCCCAGAAGCTGCAGATACTGGTGGGTTCAAAGAAGCAGAAGGTGCTGTGCTCTGTCAAATCTCCTTCTTTCTCTAAGCCCCCTTTGTGGACAGTTGCCCCATGTAGCCCTTCTCCAGAAGGGAAAGAGACCCAGCATGATGAGTCACAGTGCCCTGGGATGCATGGACCTTTCAACAGCTCCTTGACTCGGTTGAATCAAAGCTCCTCCACCCTCTCTTTTCTGTGGAAGTAGCACCTTTGGACCCTGTAAACAATTCAGCATCCACACTCCAGAGCTAGGGCTTTATCAAGGGTTTGTGTCCTCCTGCAGTTGCAAAGAGGGGGTTCTGCCCTCACTTGCAAAGAAAAGAAGAGGCTTTGGTTGAAGTTTTCTGAAGGAAAACTGGTAATTGCCCTCACAGGTGCTAAAAGGGTGGTACCACCAAGGCTGTTGAGGCTGTTCCTATCTGCAGTTTCTATGGGTGCATTCGTGTCCCACTGACTGTAGTCACTGTTTTTCCTTGAAGTTCTGTGAAATGGTGTCTACTCCAGAGATAAGTCGCTGGGCTGGGCCAATCATCGATGTTCTTCTGGATTATGTGGGTAATGTGCAGCTCTGTTCCCGGCTCAAGGAGCATATTGACAGCTATGAGGACTGGGCCGTCATTAAAGAAAAAGCAGGTATGATCAGCCAGGAGAGAATCTGGCACAAATAGCCCTGCAACATTCAAAACCTCAGTCACCACCTCACTTAGCATTCTTCCCTTAAAATTGATAGGAATTCCCTACTGAGTCTGAATTATGTTCTGGACCAGTGTGAGGTACTAGAAAATGCTGGGGTGCGGCAGAGTCTGTGATGTTAAATATATACCAGTTTTCCATCTGACCCACTGGGAATGAGCATTGCCAGTGCAAAGAGCCCCATGTGGCTGCACCTGGGGTGCAGTCAGAGCAGGACAGGTGGGCAGTGTGACCGTTTCCACAGTAGCCCAGAAGGCCTTTAAAGTTTTACTCATACTCTGCTCTCTAAATATCCTTTTCTTCAGGATCCAAAGTCCTCCATAGACATTATCATCATTATTTTTCTGGTACCAAGGTAAATTTGTTAGGCATTACATGTATTTGGCGGGGAGGATGGCTGAGCACTGTGAAGTGGGTTCTTTAAATCTTCCTAGAAAGCCCATTGCTAAGTCTTAGATGGAATACAGCAGCCTATCCTCCTGCCTCACTTCCTTCCATATATCTTGCCTCAGGATAGATAAGTTTCCATCAATGCCAGATGCATCATCCCTCCATTTCAGAAAAGCCCCCTCTATTTTCATTCCTCCTTCTCCAATTTCCCTCATGCCACTGACCTAGATCGTGCTTTTGCATGAACATTCAAGGCTGGACTAGATGATCCTTGAGGTCCCCTCTAACCTGGTATTCTATGATTCTGATTCTATCACCTAGCCAAGCCAAGCTGTCCCTCTCAAGTATAAACCTAATCTGCTCATGTTTCTGCCTTGGCTGTCTTTCAGAGCCCCCACGACCTCTTTCCCATCTCTGCCGTGTCAAGGTACGAAGCCTGGTTGGAAGAAACCGCATTAAACTTCTTGACACCTTGCCTCTCCCGGACAGACTGATCCGATACTTACAGCACGATTACACACACTGACCCCAGGCACACTGGACACGCAGCGGCTTCTCAGCATGGTGCCCAGGGGCATCAGCATAGAATGGGTGCACATCATGCACCCTGGGGAGGAATTGCTGCTGGCTTGGTCAAGAGCCCTCCAATGACTAAGAGAAATATGCTTCTGAAACATGAATGAGAAGAAAATGGACAAGACAGAGAGAGATAAACATAGGACCATTGTCAGGTTGTCCGAGAGAAAATACATCTGATTCACCTCAGAGCTTAGTCTGCAAAGAACAGGATGTGAAAGCCAACACTGAAAAATCAGTAATGCTGAAGCAAGTAACAGTGAGAAATTCAAAAGCATCCTGGGATTGTGGTGGAGCTTAGCACCCTTGCTGTGATCACAATTCAGAAATTGTCAAGCATCAATGTTTTTGGGAAAACAATCATACTACCTTCACTGATGGAGATTTTTATTTTAGTTTCTATTCTCCTGTTCGGATTTCTGCTAAGTGTGCTGATTGCTAGCTCTCTGATCCTTTGGCACCATCTTGCCAACACTTTTACTTTCATTTTTTGGACCTTTCTTATTCTGTATGTGATTTCTGAACATTCAAATCTCAGAACATTTTAAAGGACTAAAATCCAGAAATGTCAATTCCTTTAAAAGTCAAGGAAAGGTTTATTTAAGAAGGTTGTAAGAATGGTTTTTGCACATAGTGAATACAGTTCATTTTGTATTACATTTGCAATAACAAGTAGGTGAAATTCTTCTTGAGAGAATTTCCTAGACTGGGGATTTGAAAATAACTCTGAGCTCCTTTTTTGGTGTAAATTAGAAGTAGCTGCACTGTAAACAGCAGGTTTACTCTGCCATGAAGCAGGTGTCACAAGAGAACAAAGCCCTAGAGGAACAGGAGGAGAAAGTAATAGGAAGGAGAGAGGTGAGGTATGTAGGGAGAGGCAACACTGCTAAACCAACTTTATCTGTTCGTCCTCTGGTTCTGGTCCCTACAAATCCCAGCCTCTCCTGCTTCCCTGAACCTCTGTGGATATAACAATACCATCACTGGAAGAAGAAAGATCATTTCCAAATTATGAAAGCCAGAGTTTGAGATTTATATAAACAAATACCTAGAACTAGGCTTCCAAATCCTTATTCAGTTGCCTAAACAATGCCAAGTTGCTTGCACCAGGTGTAGTTCCACTTAAGCCAGTGGGATCACATTTGGGTTACTTACTGAGGAAGAATAAAAGTTTTAGGATTTAGCCCTGAATTTCCTTATTATGGAATTTTGAATAATCTATTAGTTATTATCTCAGCTTCTTTGGAAATTAGGTCACCTATTTACAGCTCAGATCCACAACTGATTTATGGCAGCTTAACAAGTTACCATCTATCAGCTGAAACACTATAATTGTCCGTGAAATTCTTTTATTGAAGTTTCTAACAAGTCACATTCCCTCACAGCTGGTGAGGCCGAGGAGCCCATGAAGGGTTATTGGCAGTGACTACAGCTCAGTTGACAGGTGTGACTTGCTGAACCACTGATCTGATGAGTGCCTCCTTCCTCACTAGGCACCTAAGTAAGGATGGAAGAACCTAAATTTGGAAGTATATCTTTGAAGATCTTATTCTAGAAGCACACTCATTCTTGCCTTAGGTGACAAAGGAGCTGTGCATCATGGTTATTTTGGATTTCCCACCAGAGACCTGACAGAGCTGGTTTTGTTTGTTGGTCTGCATACCATCCATGGAATCAGATAGAAATGTAAATAGGGAGAATGCATTGCACCAAGTTTTATTTTGTGTGGAGTTTTAACACAGGACTGTGTGTTGCACGCATCCAAGTCTGTCTGGGCACACAAATTCAGATTCTGTGATGGTTTTGTGTAAAATGTGTTCAGCACTTGTAGAATAGGATGTGATCAGAAGAACTGGTTACAACTAGTCACTCTGTCCATAGCTGTCTCCTTCCCAAATGCAAAAGAAGTTGAAAAAACAAGAGTTTCAATTTACAGTGAATAGCTTTGGAAAGTCAGGTGAGATTCCTCCACTGCTGAAAGTGGTCCAGTGACTTTCAATACTACCAATTTAGGATCTAGCTCCTTGTCTCCTGCAGTGTGAACAGGGAATTGCTTCAGGTTGGAAAATTACTGGGTGGAGAGAAGGAATGGGGAACAGGAAATCTTTAGACCAGTTTTGCAATGAAGGCCCTACATTGGTAAGCAATAGCTTGAGAACTAGAAAATCATGCATCTCTCACTCTATGGGGCTGAGTCTTACTCGTATCGATATAAATCAGAAGAAAATTCCTTGGAATTAAATGAGTGTAACAGAGCAGAGTCATAGAGGGTGATGGATACAGGTATAGTTTGGTGGAGACCATTTACTTCAGCACTTGTTTGATGTGCAATGACAGCTCTGGAGACCACAGGGTGATAAAGGGATTCACAATCATCAACTGCATGTATAACCAGAGGTCTGGGATTTCATAAACTATCCCAAACTGTGACTTTCACGTGAGCCAATACTATAACATACAAAAAAGTCTTGCAAGTTGCAATTTCTTTTTATGTCCCTGGAACAGCTGAAAGTGGTTTGACTAGAGCAAAGATGGAAGGTCCATTTCTTCTTTCAACCAAGAGACCTTCATCTCTATTGGGAGACCCATGTCCTTCTTGCTCTCAACCATCTGTCCTGAACAGGAGTGGGTACTGGTCTGGTGGGAATGTACTGTACCTGCGGGAAGTATAAGGGCACACTGTGCACAGAAACTGAGCAGAGAAGAGTCTGTTAGCAGGGGATTCTGGTAATTATAATGTTATTAAGTCCTTTCTGCTTGAACCTTACAGCAATCTTCACACACTCAGTTTACATTTATTTGCACTGAAATGGAGCCCACTACCTCTCCACTCCAGTTGTTGACGCAATATTTAGTGCGCAATACTGAATCTGCACAAACTCAATGTGCCTTCAATGCATCTATCTAGAATCTGCTGTAAAAAGACATAACCCAAATCCCAAACAAACCAGGCTTTGTAAGCAGGTCAGTAGTTCTAGTGCAAGGTAAAGTAGCTTGCTTTTACTGAGTGTGATAGATAGAGTCCTTCAGAGATGATGACTTTATATGAAATGTTCTAGGAATATTTCATGACCAGATTACTGTATTTATTTTGTTTTTCTAATGCAACATGTGCAATTCACTTGATGTTCTTGTGCACTTTTTTGATTTTTTATTTCATTTTGTATGAAAGCTTTTTTCACTTCTCTCTCCCTTCCCATTATTTATAAAAGCTATTGTGGCTTTAACAGTTTAAATTTGCATTGTAGTAGTTGTAGTAAATAGCAGCTCTCAAATGTTATGTTTCCATCTTTCAAACAACATATGAATAAACAAGCAGTTTCTGAAGGTCTATCAGCTGTCTTGAATAGTAACATCGAACAACCAAACACAAAAATAGCCAGAAGAGTCTGAATCAATCCAAGGTTGAACAGTTAACAATTTTGATGTCAACCTCAGGAATGACAGAACAGTAAGTATTGCTACAAAGGAGATAGACATGCTATTCTTTGCACACTTTTTGAGAAGTCTCACACATCCCCATTCAGTGATTTTTGAGTATACTTAACAATTGTCTTCTGTTCATTTGTGGTTTACTTCACTTCTGTTCCAGTTCAGAGGCCCAGCAAGTGCCAATGCCTGCCCTGAGCTGGGGAGGGAAGTTCTGTGTCACACAGGATTTAAAGAATTTTAAAAAGTAACATCATTTTAAATCTCAAGGTAAGTGCAAAAAATCTGTGTGTTCAAGGTCATTTTGAACATTACAGTTCAATCCTTCATCGTAAATTAATAACATGTTATTCTACCACAAGGAAACTTCACAGCAACATACATTCAAATTAAAAAAAAAACAAACAAACAANAATAAAAATTCTTTACCAAAGCAGAGAAAAAAAAAAAAAAACAACCCAAAAAAAAACAACAAGCAAAGAACTTAATAGGTAGAAACTTGATTTAAACTCTTTCCTTTCTCTGAATTTCTTCAGAAATAACGTTTCTACAGAGGCTATCCACTTTGCCAAGTATTTTAATTTTGATAGAAATCCATATTCTGGTGTGATAGGCAGCACTTTCAAATTTCCCTTTGAACCCAAGCAGGAACACTTGTCCACAGCAATCACTACAATACCTGTGGTATGTTCCATAGCCTGCTCTGGTCATCTGGATGGAAATCCAGACCAATGTCAGGGAGGCTGCTCCTCACTGAAATGCTGAGACAGAGTCCAGCATCTGCCTTGTTCTGGATTGCAATAGTGACAGAGAGCTATTAGTGTGAGAAAGCATCCCTATTTCCGTGTAAAAATATTCTTGCCTTCAGTTCTGCAAATTAAGAAAACATAGTTCTCCTCCCAATGACTTAAATGGGGGTACTGCCTCTGGTTTCTTTTAAGAGTCTTCTCCTGAATTTTTCTTCTAAATAGAGAAAAAATGAAAGACATCTAAGTATATTCATATCTTCACTTCTAGATCATGATCTAACCTGATGTGTTTAACCCTTAGATCAGCTCTTTAGCACATTGCACGCAGTTGCAGGTATTGCATACCAAAGCCATTTCCTGCCCTCATTCCTATGGGAGTAGTCTATACAGACTTGATACACACATTAAGTACTGGAAGCAAGGAGAAAGCAATGAAGATATTTCTGTTTCTGCCTTTAGCTTGCTGAACTAACACGTTGCAGAAATGTTGATGGGATATACTGTGAGGTTTGGGGAAAGAATGAGCTACTTGTAGCCTGTGAGTAGTTCATATCCTAATAAAAGTTGCCACCTGGTTATATAACACCAAAGCCCCATCAGAAGATCCAAAATTATACTCTACAATTGCATAAGATATTTTTTTTATGACTGCAATGTCATCAAAAGAAGTGTTGCCTGGTTGTCCCCTTATAGAGATACCAAGAGTCATAGGGAGCTATGCTGAGAATACTGAGAAAATCATTTGCCCCAAGGTCTTGTGATAGCATCTTGAAATCAGGCAAAGTAAAAGATGTATGTAAGCTAGAAATCAAGGCAAGCTATTCTATACACATTTTTCTTCTATTTTATGGTTTTATATTCAACTTATACAATTTCTCTTTTGTTCTGTTGATGCAGAACAATTCCTAATGTGGAATCCTGCTTCCATTTGCATCAGCTTAACACTAGTTAATTTCCCATCCCCAGAAGAATTGCTTTTGATTTACATCTTTCTGAATAGGCAGAGATTTCAGCCCTCATATCTACCCACAAGTTGCAAATCAAACTTGTGTCTACCCAGTGGGGTAAAAATAAACAGACTGCATGTGCAGAATCACCAAAATAAAATTACTTCCTTTCTTCCCTTTTTTTTTTTTTTTTTTCATTTAATTGTCTCAGTATTTACATACAAGAAGAGCTTAAATCAATTCACAAGTGTGGTTTCTACATTAAATACTGTCCTTCCAGTCTCTTGGATGCAAAAGAAAATGACCTGAATATCTTGACTTCTCTGGAATTACTTTAAAGTACCAAAACTCTTTGAATGGGTTTACTTCATTTCATTTTACTGCTGCTGCCGCAGGGCAACCCCAGAAAGATGTTCCCACATGGAGGAGGTCTCCTAGGTGTTACAAACGCGGCTATGAATGGCCCGTAGCCCTACTCACTGTGGCTCAGACAATGCCTGGGGATGAAAGAGCCCTGGGTTGCCTCACGCACTGTGCCACCAGCTTCGTAAGACTTATTCCCAATTCACACCCATGCACTGCGTGTGGAGCTTGAGTAGCTTCCCAAAAGTTACTAATTTTCTCCAGCCCACCCGTGAGGAAAAGGGTGCGATCACCAGCCTCCTTCCTCCCCGCCACTCCACGCTGTCAGCAGCTCAAGCCCCGTGCCCAGCTGGGTGTTTCAATCCCCTCTCAGGATCTGTTGCGTTCAGCGTGACTCCAACACCCCGTCCCAGCTAAAGATATCCAAAAACGTTGAAGATTGGTGAGGGGATGGCAGGCTTGGTGGGGATGGGTTTCAAAACCACAGGCCTGTAGAGTTTCTGCCCTGTGCCGTCGGCCTCCTTGCAGAAGTGAGGCACCTCTGCCGGCAGCACAGCTGCACTCTTCCTCCACAGACCCAGCCCCGGGAAGGGTGAGGGGGCCAGTGTGCCTGGGGGCTGATACACCCCCGGCCCGGGGCAGGGAAAGGGGCAGCAGGTCCAGGCACCCACCCGGCTCGAGAGGACCTCAGTGGGGTCC
>VWZY01001959.1:198622-230318 GCA_013399075.1 Chloroceryle aenea
CAGCCTGCGGTGGTTGTTTTGCTCCTTGCTGTGATCCTCCCGGCGCTGCTCCCTGGAAACACTATTAGTCCGGCCAGAAAAGCCAACCCCGGGGTTTTAATTGTTATTCGTAACAAATCTAGTGGGGAACATTCCCTTACTCTCTTCTCACCTTTCACACCATGATGCTGGAGTGTGCTTGGGAAGTGCTCTCCTGATAAAAACAGTACTGCTTCTTAAGTGATACGCAGTAGGAGAAGCTATTGCAGGCAGACAAATGAGCCTCTGTATTCAGGAGTCCCTTGCACAAGCAAAAGGTTCTAAGATGCCTGAGCAAAACCTTGAGCAGCCTAAAAGCTCCTGCAGTTCAGTGGAGCCTGACTGTGCTCAGCACCTCCCAGGTGCTCCAGTTTGGCTCTTTGGGACCAATCTTGCATTCAGAAAGTATCAGGAAGTGTTTCAGGGGAAAATGGGATTTGCAGTACGTATTGCAGTATTGCAGAAGAAATTGAACAAATCACAAAGCCAATATTAAGCAAAGCATCAGTGATCAGTCTGCTGGAGCTTGACTGTATGCTACAGTAGTTCTGGGTTCATTACTTCTGCTGAAGCCAAATTTCAGTTGAGCATGGATTTCTACAGGTGCCATATTAGATTCCCCCACAAATTTCCCATTACAAACACAAGATCTGGGTGCTTGGAGCATATTAACACCCTGCCTGTCTAGGATATCACAGTGTTTATGTCCACTGTGATCCTGTGTATGGGTGTGTGGGTGTTAAGGGAGGCAGCAGGGTTTGGTATGGGCTCCTGCAGAATGAAAAGGGCTTAGAACTGGAGATGAATATGCTGAAGTTTAAAAAAAAAAAAAAGGTGCATGGGCCCTAACACACTCTCTTCATCTTTTGAAGAGAGAGTCTAATAAATAAACACAGACGGTATTTTATTTGTTAATGACAAATAGCAATAAGAGTATATTGCCCAAGCTGGGTGACCAAACCAATTTTTCTAAGTCTGATGCCAAGTCTATGATTTGTCTTTTTTTCTTTCTGCCCACAGTGGATCTGGCACATGGGAAAGTCTGTCAATGTTGCATAAGCTAGACCTGAGCATCAAGCTTCCAGGCATGTGCAGAGTTCCATATGAGAGAGCGCAGGACTGGTGACCCTGGTCTGATCCATCGTGGGGACTATGGAAATTAATCCAGACAGATGATGCTTCTATAATCAGTGGCTCATGGTGAGTGAGAAGTATTTGTAGTTATTTCTAATAGTAAGTAGCTTAAATGTCTATTACTTGCAGTGTGATTTGCACCTTAGCAATGAAATCTAATAGGCTCTTATATCTGAAGAGACTTTTACACCTCAAATACTTAGAATCTGTATTATTTTCTTCATGAAGTATATTGTGAAGCCAGGCTGCAAGGTCAGCAGAGAGTGGTACAAGCACTGGCTGAGGCTAGTCCCTCTAGTAGCCTTTTTCACACCTACAAGTTGATGAATAACCATATATGTGTGTTGCTATAGATCCCTGTTCAGGGGAGCACACAAGTACAAGCTTATGTGCACCTCCACAGATGTCAATACAGACTTATGCAGATGGACTCTACTAAATTAACGTTTGATTAGCAGCAGTCAGTTCCCCCTACCCTCCTCTTTTTGGACAACAGATCTCAGAATGACATTACTCTTTTGTATTACGTGCTCAACAGAATACTAATTACAGCACTCCAGGTTTACAGTGAAGTATATTTAAAAGAGTTCTCCAGTTGTAACTGATAGAACTTAAGTTTTGGTTACTGTAGGAGTCCCCAGCTGGTGGAGAAATCGTCCTTCCATCTAAGAGCTTAACCTAGATGTACAGGACCCTTCTTTCAGGGATTAATTAGCTGGAAGATGAAAAAGTTTGACATTTTCAGCTAAACAAGTCATTCCACCTGCAGTATTCCCAGAAATGGAGCTTTGAGGGAGAGGTGGAACATCTCTGGTCAAAGAGAAACACAAACAGCCTCTGGAAAACAGACCCTCTTGGATAAATTGACATGGATGAAACCACAAGAAGGAGGAGATGGCATCTGAGTGTGCTGAAAGATCTCAGATATGAAATGCATAGCTTACACCAGCCTCCACAGCAAAGAACAAATGTGAGTAATGAGATAAGTAGTTGTATGAACAAATAAATAAATAAATAAACATTTCCTTTGGACTGGAGGCAGAGTTACCAGAGGAGAGCCCCAAGGGCTTATGCTGGGATCTGCACTGTTCACCATCTCTGTATGTGGCATGTCAAAGTGGGTAAATACAGGCAAATTTCACAGATGATAGAAAATTATTCATAATAATCAAAACTAAAGCTGACTCTCACAGAAGGAGCTTATAATATCAACCGACAGTGAAGTGCCAGATGAAATGTAGTATTGACAAGTGCAAAATAAGGCACTTAGGGAAAAAATAACTCTACTTATACATCTGCAGTGATGGGCTCTAGATAGCAACACTCAAGAAAGATCTTGGGTAACTGAAATTAAGGTATGAGGTTTCTGAAAACATCACTACAACAGTCAAAAGGCAAATTGGATGCTAGGAACTGCTAAATGGGAGAACACAATAAAATAGAACAGAAAACAGTATTACAGCACTCACTGAGCTAATATCTTTAGAAAAGATACAGAACAGGTAGCAAGGATGGTCAGAATTTTGGAACAGTTTCTTTTTGCGGAAAGACTAAATTAGAACTTTTCAACTTGGAAAGAAAACTATCAGAGGGGACTTGATATAAGTGTATAAAATCACCAGTGGCATGGAGAAGGTAAAAAGCACAATGTTCATTTGTGTTTTTCCAATGCAAGAATTAGGGGTAACAAATTGAATTATCTTACAGTTGGTCTAAACCACAGGAAAGGGATTTTCATCATGGTGCATTAAACCATAAGACTTATTGCCAAAGTATAAATGAGTTTAAAAAAGACAGGCTAAGTCATGCCATATACAGCCTTTATTAAGCTGAAAAAAAACCCTTCAACCTGTAGCTCGGGGAGCCCTGAAACTCTTGATTGTCAAGAAGAGTATATCAGGTACAGATCTCTGTGTACCTTTGCTATCCTTGTGTCATTCCTTAAATATTCTCATAGGCTGTCATGTGAGGTGAGATGCTGGACTACAGACCCTTTCATCTCATTCACTAGAGCATTTGTTATCTGAAGGAACAGGAAAATACATCCTGGGTATGATTGTGCAGTGAGTGGCAAGGAAAGGATATATTGGAACCATGTGAAAATCAAAGTCCCATTTCCTTCCACCTACTATTTACAGTTTTCTTTGGGCTATTCTGCATTCATAGCAATTTTGTTTTGATGCTCATAAAAGGAAGTCTGCAACTCAGAGAGATTTACTTATGATACTTTTTTAGAAGAAAGATGAGATTGATCTTAGGGGAGCTAACATAATTCAAAGTGTCATGAAAACCATCATGAAAAATTACACTATTTTTCAAGAAGATTTTGTTTCAGTTGCTGTTGCATTATGGTCTCAGTCACAGCATCTTTTCTTACACCAGAATATCCAGCACTGAGCCCCTCAAAACAAACCCCCCAGTCAAGTTCTGAAAATAGCCACACACCTGCTTACCTCTGAAGCCTCTCTTCAGTGTGGATGGAAATCAGGGTGGCCATTCATTTCAGTACATGTGAGTGTGTATGTGCTTGCAGATTTGGCACCCAGAAGAAAATCCAAGCCAGAGAGACACTGTCTTTTTTGGGGGGTTGTTTTTGGTTTTGTTTTGTTTTGTCTTGTTGGGTTTTTGTGGGTTTTTTAAAATAACTAAATTACATTTTCCTTTGTTTGCTGGTTTGCAGACACCATCAAGGGTTCAGAAGTGCTAGTTCAGTGGCACAGTGTCTGCCTCCAAGGCTGACTATGGGGTCAAAGTCACAAAGCAGGCAGTTCTTGAGGGCAGTATACAGCTGGCAGCAGCCAGATGTGGGCCGGGCAGCAGGAGCAGCCAAGGTCCATGTTTGTGGGGAAGCACAAATTCAATTTTGTTCAACTTGCTGCTGAGTCTTGAGCTGGTCTGCCTGATTTACAAACACAGGGGAAGCATGTTCCAACTGGAGCTAGAAATCACTGAGACAAGGCTGTTTCTGCTGTCCCATTTTAGTCACACAGATTTCATGACCACATTTGATACACAGGCAAAAGCCAAAGATTTTGAGATCTGATGAGCGAGTCAAATACCCATCCTCAGCCCCATGAGCCTTCAGATACTGCAATGAAATGCTTGGTAGGAAAACTTTAGTTGCTTTCTGCTCCAAACAGCTCAGCTTTGATAAATGCGGCAGGATTGATCTGTGCTGTGCGTCCTTTAACTGAGTTACAATGTATAATCCTCCCTGGAACAGAACATTTACATTTCACTGACCTAGTTGAAAAAATGCATTAATTTTAATTTATGTAAAATTCTCTCAATAGAAGAGTGAGAGGAGAGAGGCAATGTCTTATTTGCAGTCCTTGCCTGCTTGGAGCTAGAAGTGAAGTCCAATATTTTAATCAGGAATTTTTAAAATGCTGAAGTGTTTCAATGGGTGGCTTGTTCGTGTAAATCCAGATACAGCTTTATTAGCTCCCATTTCACAAATGGCCACGAATAAAAAATGTGACATCAACCTGCCTCCTTTCCTCTGAAAGGTGCCCACCTTCTCAGGGTGGTGGGGCATTGGGGGCAGTTTAAACCTAGAGAAAGCAAAGGCTTCACACAGACCTCTTATTTCAACTCCTTCTGTTGCATATCTCTGTAGAGACTGATCCCATAATAAGGGGACTGGGGAACTTAGTTGTAGAGGGAGGAGGTTAATGGTGCATCTTCCTATACTAGCTGACCTGAAGAGCCCAGAGAACATGGCTAGCCCACAGCCCAGCCCCAGTGCTGCAGTGCCCACAAGGGGAAAATGGACAGTAACATTTGGGAGAGTGGGTTGTGTAGCCCAAAGTTTGCCTGTCTCAGTGAGTCAAACTCCTCAGCAGGTTTACAAAAGGAACTGAGTGGATGGTGGGTTTGTATTGCTACTGGGAAAACTGATGGAAAGATGTCTCGTTATAATTCCCTTTAGTAAGAATTACTTGTGGGGTCCCAACTCAGCAGTGTTGTTCCTACTCCAGCCAGCCAGCCCTGTTTCCACAGGGGAGGTTGTCAGACCAAGGAAGTGGTAGGAGCCATCTTTATTTGCTCAGTGGGCTCTTTGGCTCTAACCGACATTACTGTAGCTGGTGGGAAATAAAGCAATTCAGGATCTTTTCATACCAAAATGGCCTATGATCAGGGGAGCACAGTGATGTCCAAGTCATCTTTTTCCTCCTTTCTTAATTCCTATATAGAGAGTAAATGTGGGGCAGGTGAGTGTGGAGTCCTTTCTCTAGCCTTGAAGGCTCAAACCCATTCTGCCTTACACACACAGCCCAGCTGTGGCTGAGGGGGGTTTCTCTTTCCCTGTCCAAAGCAGAAGCTCTGCAAGTCCGAGCCATGTTACAGCTGACTGCAGCAGCCTGTATGCAGCCTGAGGGAACAGCTCAGAAACCAACTGGTTCAGGGAGATCTTTGGACCCAGGCTCTGCCATGAGCTCTGATCCTATCGCAGAGATATCAAATGCAGCCTTTGCTCAGGCAGTGTTGCTGCACAGCAAGCTGTCTCATGCAGACCTTGACAAAAGTTGCCATCTAAATACAGGAGCCAGACCTCAAGCAAGAAAGAGAAAAAAATATATTTAAAAATGCATTACAGCATCTGTGTCATTTTTACATTTGCATATCATGTAGTGCCCCTGCTGTTCACAGTCTTACACCTTTCTCTGTTTCAAACTCATCTGTTACAGCTCCAGAAATAAGAAAAACTTCCCTTGTAGGTGCAGGTAAGCATCTTTGTCTTACAGAGATATCCAACAGATGAATTTGGTTGCCAGTGTGTAAGGGCAATGCTTTCAGGAGACCACTGCCCACCTGACATATTTTTTCTTGGTTGCTAGTATCTTTAGCTTACAGCAGAGCTCATTTCAGATGGAAAGTACTGTAGACGTTTTGCTCATTACCAATGGAAATGTGATGGTGTGTTCTCAGTAAGGCTCTGAATGTACTTATTTATCTCCAGCTGTTTAAGGATACTTCGTACTGCTGAAGAAGGGCAATCCCTACACTAGACTGCAGCTGCTCAGAGAGATATAGTATTTTAAGATATAGACAATGATTTGTGACAATAGAGACATTTTTCTTTTTTCCCAGCCAAAAAGCAGTCACTTTACACTCTACCTTCTGCAACATGAAAAAGGTGTTTTGGAAAATAACCTTCCCCTGCTTTCTAATAAATGGAGACCAGGAACATCAGGGGTACAATATGAGACAGGTATAAATAATGAAAGGTAAGGAAAACGGGAGGAAAATTGTTCAAAAAAAGAAGTAGCCCATCAGTTCCCAGAACATTTCCAAAGATTTATTTGGTAGTTAAACCAGCAATATTAATTTCAAACTTTAGAAACCAGTTGTCAGCTTTTCAGGCCTGGATAAATCACAAGCTATCAAATCTACTTCCATACACACATACATCCTCACAAACTTGCCTTTTTCAGCAGCTGGACCTTGGCGGAGTCTTAAAACAAATGTTTTGAGAGAGAGAAATAGCTATGCAATGGTACAGCTTTTGCTGAAAAGGTAGAAAAGAGAAATAAATAAACAGTATCAATGAACAATGTGCATCTCCTGGTATAATTTAAGATTTGGTGGACTCCAGCAGAACAGTGAGAATTTCATCCACCATTCTTCCAGGAATGGATGTGTTGAGAACAGACCAGACTGGCATGCATCACTAGCATGAATAACCAAGGCAGTCTGCAGGTGGAAATATTCTTTCATCAGAATCTTTATTTTCTGTGGAATTTCTCATGATCCTCAGGAATTTGATTTACTCACGGTTTGTAGGGATTTTCTTTTATTACCTTAGTTTGTTTTTAGAAACAACGTGTTAAAGACTGACATTCTGCAATGTCACTCTCAGAGCAAAGATAACAAAAGGATTTCCGACAGAGGAGATTGTTCCAATATTTTGAAGGCACATGGAAATTTGTGCAATCCAGTGGCCACTGCATCCAGATACTTCCTAGGAAAAGCAGCACAGATACATGACTATCCTACCTCTCTCTCCAGGTAAGATTGCTTCAAACAGGGGTGGCCCACTGCCATTCCCTGGACCGGACCCTGTTCTCTGTTCAAGGTCTCTACCAGTACAAAGCAACTCATCACACCAAACTGCAGATGCTGCTAAATGTGCTTTGAGGAAAGAAGCAATAGGTCTATATCAGCAGAATGACCTGGAGTGATCCCAGAACATCTAGGAACAAAACTATCCCTGAACAATTTTTGTTTACCTTCTGTGTGCCACCTTTTGGACAGCCTTGGTTGCACACTATCAAGGATTTCTGGCATGGTTGCCTCTCTGGGTTGATGCAGATGGCTTAGTGACTTCCTTCTCTTCTTGCTATTGCTTTAGTTCATATTTATGAAAACACACTGCTCAGAAGCTCCTTAAGACTAAAATAAAGCTCCTTTTATTTCTAAGAATTAGCCATTAATTATCCAGTTATGATTTCCTGGACCATTTGTGTAACCCAGCTTCCATTTAATGGGTTAATTCATCTGATGTCAGTTCAGCTGTGTCACATTGTGTCATTTTTATTTCTTGATTGGGTGAATGAAACCTTTAAAATGGGATGTAGCAAGTAATGAATACCTTGTTCATACAGTAGAGTAATTCTTGGTTTTGTGTGTGACTGCCTATGCAAACAAGATTACATCCAGGCCAGTGCAGCCAGCCACCACGGGGTGAATGCAGCATGCCAGCTGCACAGGGAATAAGTGGAGTTTGAAAATGCCATTGCAGACCTAGTCCAAATGCTCTGAATGAAACATCCTCCTTTTACAAAGCTTTTGTAGGAAAAAAAATTAACCAGCCCTACAAAATGTTCAGTACTATTATCCAAGGGATTTTATTTAATAGTGACTTTTTAAAGCCTTTTAAACACCTATTGTCAAACTGAACTGTGTAATTTTGTTATCTGAATGCCTTTCCAGGGAATAGCTGTTACAAAAAAAAAAGAGTAAAAATAAAGAAAAACACAATAAAACAATTTTTAACTGAACAAATTGAACAACTGAAAATCGAAAAAATTCAAAAAGCTGCTTTTTTTCCTAAAATTGCTTTTGTATTTTAATGCACAAGCATGTCCATCAACAGCTCAGCATTATTTTTGCAACCATAGTGCACAGCAGCCTTAACATACCAGGACCTCATTGTTTTTGCTGTAGACTGTGTACTGCTTGAGCTTCAGTCATAAAATCCCACAATTATAAAGGAGAAGGAAGGGATTTTCTAGAAATATCTAAAAAAGTAACTAGTGTGTGAATCAGGAACATGGATGAATCCAGCAGCGTTTGAGGATTTTCCCAAATACAAATACAGTTTGCTGTGTGCAGGCAGCCCTAATCACCAGGACAAAAGCCCCATCAGCCTGGTGTTTAGCAACTGTGGTGAGCATTGAGAGTCTGAATGCTTCTTGGCTCTGGAGAGATAGCTTGGTAGTGGGAATATCGATCTGCAGGCAGAAGATTCAGATAATCCATTTCCAGGAAGGTTTATAGAAAAAATAAGTTCTGATTGCTGTGTATTTGACATGAAACAAGCCTGCACTTTGTTTAGTTGCATCTGCATTTTACACATCAGAAGCTGAACAGCTTTCACTGAAAAACTGCCGTTTGCCAGACTTCACACTGTTCTGCTCCAGGCAGATGGAAGAAAGGCAAAAGGGTATAGAAATTAATTCTGTCAGTGCAACTGATATCGCTGGAAAAAGCAGGTAAGCTTTCGAACACATGGATGATTTTTTAGGTCTGAAAAGGCATCAAGTTTCAAGCTGAGTTTATTTATGCTAATTGATTAAACGACGACACTGAGTGATTACATGCAAAGGCTGGTTGGTACTCATGGAGCAGGTGAATGGAGCAAGAGGAGACAAGATGAAGTCCTGCAGCCCAGTAAGTAACAGCTAACCCCTGAGCAGCTTTGTGAGGGGAGGAGATCCTTATGTACCACAAAACTGATGTCTCTGCTGAGTAGGCAATACCTAGGCTCCAGCAGAGCTGTGATTTTTTTAGGTAGGTGAGCTAACCTGATGAGTACACATTATCTGCCGGTGACAAGGAAAATGGAACAGATCCTTCACAGTGTTCTATCAAGCAGATTATACTAAATGCATCTGGTTGATGAAATACATCCAATCTGTCTGATATGTCTCTCAAATGCTGAGATGTTTATTCAAAACAAGATTGTGGGGCAGAATGAAATACCAGTGCAAATATATGTGACTAATATTGATTTGATTAGGAGCTTGCTGTAAAGCTAAATATAATAAGCTTCCAGTGAGTTCAGATATCTCTGTGTCCCAGGCTCTTCAGTGCTTCTGCCCATTGCTGTGTCTCTTTTATCTTGGAGTGAGTTGTTAGAAAGGCTTAAACTGCTCTAAGTCAGTGCTCCAGATCTCTCCTCCTGATCCTCCTTTGCTCTTCTGCACCAGGACTGCTTTCTTTATGGATCCTTCTTCTCTTTGTATTTTCCTCTGTCGTAGATTGATATTATTTCTATTGTCATCTTGCTAACAGCACTTATATAGCAGAAGAAGAAAGTAGGATCTCTCACCCATATGTTTATCTTGATAGTGGGAAATATCTGAATAGAAGATGAGCACAAGCAACACTCATTTACCATGAAAAAAAGCAAGCTGGAAAGTGTCAGAGAGATGCAATGAATTAACTCCTCTTGCTAATGACTGGATGGCCTTCTTATTAATACAGATATAATGAAGTTAAGCTTCTCTATTAAGTCACCAGACCAGGGGTATTGGTTACACTTAATTTCTAAGAAACAGGCTCATTTTTCAATTACATTGTAGTTCACGGTGTCTTTAAGTGTCTGGGAAATGCAAGATGTTCAAGAACATCCCACTGAGGATGCTGCAAAGTTTCACTCACACAAACAGTACAGAAAGAACCTATGCACTAGTTGTGCTTCACTTCTTCCCTGTTTCCAGATGAAGGGATTACACCCATGCAGATTTGGAATTAAAGCTCATAACAGACAAAACTGAAAGTAAGCAAAGGTCATTCTGAAGGCATGACTAAAGTTGTCTGCTTTAAACCCTCTGCCAGGGCCTTCCAAGCACTGAGTTAACTGGGTGTGCTCAGCAGACACATACTGGTGTGCAGCTGCAATTTTGGAGTGTCTGATGGGGTGAGGTGAAATGTGTTAGGGCATCTTTATCTCTTCCTCATGCCTCTGTGCCACGAGTGAAAGCACTGGGTCCAGTTTCAATCCCTACTTGTTGCTGGGGCGTGGATCTCCTGCAGTCATCTTGGGGTTGCTGGCCACCCAGGGGGAGCAGAGCAGCAGCACCTTCCTGTCCCTCAAGTTTCTGGGCATGCTGGGAAATGGTGCTACTCCAAGGATGCTCTTGGACAGCGATGAAAGCAGATGGCAGCCCATGCTCTTTGCATCTGGCTCACTATACATGCAGGATGCATATGATTGTCTCCATTATGGCAGACTATAAAGGTACATGGAGTTTCCTGGAATGCCAGTGGCAGGGGCTTGGTTTGGCACAAGAAGATCTGATCACCAGTGATATGGCCCCAGAGATCTTCCTTCCTTCCTTTACATCAGAACCTGGCCCAATCCAGACCTCTCCCCAGTAGGAAGAGTACTAAAAAATGATAGAAACCCAGGAAGAGATGCCTGGTCCAGATTTGTTGCAGCTGGCCATGGTGCATAGCAGAGAGCTGTCTGCACAAGCAGAATGAGCCCTGGACTTGTCAAACACTGCTTCCATCTCTGCCAGGGAGTGATAGTGGTTAATAATGGCACCAAGTCCACCCATGATCCCACATGCCAAGCTCCTTACCTCCAAAACACTGTTGATGCTTAAAATGCCCCTCACCAAATCTTACTGCTGTGACAACTTCAGACCCACTTTGGTCTCATCATACCTGCCATGGCTGTTCTAGTATGCCTAGACAGGACCTAGACAGGGTCTCCAGGATCCTGTGCCAGCATGGCTACTACATGCCTGCTACTGCCTTAGTTGGGCTTTCCAATTGCCAGTCTGAGGTCACGAGCTCTGTTCTGGGTGCTTCAAAAAGGGGGAAAGTCTGCTGCAGGCTGTGCCAGAGGTACCTGAGCAGGTCCACCAGTCACCTCACTGGCTTTTTCTGGCCTTCTCTGTGCAATAGCTAATGCACAATACAGATAAAGTAGTGTGGATGATGGCTAGCTGCCCTGTCCTGTGCTGGGGGGATTGTGGATAGTGAACTGGGAGGTAGAGGTGTCTCTAGAGCAGCATTAGCAGGACTAATGCACACTGCTGTCAGTGAGATAGATGCTACTGATCATATAAGGCCTGCAGCTGTTTTGCAACTGTAAGTGCAATGGATGCAGCCTGGTACATGAATTACAGAATATGCCTTCCTGTATAATTTTATCAGTCATAGCCAGGTGTGCCAAATAGTGAGTTATGTGTGAGCCCACAAACAGCATCCACACCTAGAAGACCTGAGCTTTGTAGCATCTTGAACATGATCTCTAACCCACTTTGTCCATGTTTTTTTTTTTTTTTACTCTTGTCAACCTGCTTGAGGAGGTCATCTCAAGCACAGCAGATCTCCCTCTCTACATGTGCCCTAATCCTCTTCTTTTGAGCTAGTGGCATCCAAGCCTTTACAGTGTCTTTCATCACCCTTTTCCCTATCACCAGGATGAAGGATAAAAAGAAAGCAGTGATATTTTTCTAGACGTTAAGAAAAACTTATGCAACTCTCAAACTCAGGCATACTAAAATCACTGTGCACTTCAGGTGTCAGTGTGTATCTCACAGGTGGATGAATACAGACAGAGCCTCTCCTGTGCAGTCACGGCTGGCACCTGGCCTGTGATGCAAAAGAGGAGCAAGGCCACAAGATCTCCTGTGGCAGCAGCACTGGGATCTGGCAAAGCAGCAGCAAAACCAGCTTGCACAGAAGTCCTTGTGGTGGCAAGCTTGCCCCAGAAATCTGGTTAAAGCCACCTTGGGTACCCCTACCCTACAAGGCAGACATGCCAGGATCCTTCAGCATCTTTTGAAAGTGTAGTGGCCTCAGCCTGACCCTTGCTCCATGCTCTGTTTGTTTCCTATCTAAAGGAGAAAGTCCTTTTACAAACTCCCTCTCCCCTCCCCACCAGTGCCCATTGCCTATAATTACATAGTAAAGGACTAATGGAAAATGACATGATGGCAAGTGCTTAAAAGATTTATCTTTGTGTCTTCATTTAAGACATTTTATTAACATCCAGCAGTTTCCAACTACCATGGTAATTTATTTAAATGATTTATGTGGAAAAACAAGACATTTCACAACACCTCTAAGACAGCTCCTAGACTGCGGCTGTTGCTGGCTAGCACTGCCTCTGGGAGCTGAGGTGCTCATTACACCTTATACTTCACATCACTGCAGGGGGGTGATTACCTCTGATAACAACACCCCTTGACAGGGATTTTAAGCATTTCTGCTTGAACAAATATGAAGCTGCATGGAATAATTTAAAAAGCACAGTGCACAGGATCAACATGGGAAAGAATTACTTTAGTGGTGTCCAATGCTGCAAAATAAAACAACAAGAAAAGAAAACACCAGAAAGACATTTCCCCACAGTAAAACCAAAATATATTTAGTTTTTGTAAAGCAAAAACTGGGGGGAGAGGAGGCCTGATTAATCCATGGGAACAGTCAGACACCAGACACTACCCCATTAAAGCTTTCAGAAGCATTGAGAGAGCAGCTGCAGAAAGCACGTTTTTGTTCCACAAAACAGTGGCAAACCATTCAAGAAAACCAAACAACCCTTTTAAAGGATCACCATTGCCTCTAGAACTGCCTGGCTTATCCATCTGATGAGAAATATTGCCAGTTAAACAGGACTGCAGTGTACTAAAGGCTGGCTTATCCCATTTTTGAAGCTCTTCAGTGAGAAGTGCCACCTATTCCTCCCTGGACTCAGAGTGATGCCCCTGGATGTTACACCAATTTGCAGCCTGTGTCCAATACCCATCACCTTCAGCTTTTCTGCAGACGCCTTCCCAATGCCAAAGACCTGCTATATGCAGCCATATGTCTTCCTTGTCTGCATGCACGAAGGTAAGGGTACTTTGAGACCCATCCTCCTGCCAGTCATGAGTTGCCAGCTGGAGTAAAAGTGTTCAGCAATTTCCACCTTGCAGAGGCTGGGCTCACCTGGACCCATGCAGGGAGGAATGCTGAGCAGAGCAAGGGGCAAAAGCCCTTGGTTGGGTGCTCTGAAAATCACATCACTGTCTGTACTTTCTTACTTCCCCCAAGAAAATCTACAAAGCCACTTAGAGGTCTCTGTCTCTTTCTCTCTGGAGTCTGTTTCTCCTCTCATTTACACAGTTTTAAGTTCAGATTAATTCCTATGAAGTCAGAGGAGTTTAAGGAGTTCAAAACACATGAAATAGAAGAATTGGTCTCTATAAACAGAGACTCCCCAGATGGCCAGATCCTGATCTATTGATTTGGTGGCTATTTCTCATGGAGTTCAACAAGAGCAGGAGGAGACATTTTATTTAGCTAAGTTACACTTGGAGCCAGATCTTCTACTGACTCCAGGGAAGTTATGTTGGTCTCCAGTGCCAGAAGACTGGGGGCTTGATTTTGTACACACTGGCATAAATCAGCAATAATCTGAATAAGTAGGTGAAGTTCAAGTTAGGCCCATTATTTGCAATGACAAATACCTGCATTATTTGTCATTAAAACATTGTCTGCTGTTTTATAGCTTGAATTGGGTAAATCACTAGCAATAAAATATCATTAAGCCTCTAGCTGAAAGCATGATAGCTGATAGGCAGTTTGGAATATTAATTGGTGCAATTAAAATGTGAAGAATCCTTTGAGGAGCTATCCTACAGATCACTCTGGCCAGGCACTGGAATGAACCCAATAAAAAGGTGTCAAAAATGTACTAAGTAGAAAAGACAATGGGCCTTGATATTAGCAGAGTGCACTTATTCAGATGCAGTAATAAAATGTCTCTGTCAAGAGGCTGGATAAAAGCCTGGATTTTTGGAAGAGTATCTTAGGTATCAGAAGGCCTTGTTGATTCCTATAATAATATCATATTCATCTCTAAAACCTATTGTCTTTACATTGTTATTTTTTTAAGAAACACAAATGCTTTTTTACCTTTTTTAAACACAATCTTCTGTCCTTAAAGACTAGAGGCTGGTGAAAACCTCAGTGATCCCTTGGGATATGGGCTGTAGAGAAGGTGCAGCATTTGAAACTAAAACATGATTTTTCGAGCTGAAAGCGACAAGTGTTCTGTTTACATGCATGGTGGTAAATGACCTTAACCTTCTTTAATGCACCAGAGACTACAAGATACAGCACTTTCCTCTCACAGGGCTGTATCCTGAGCACAGATAACACTGGAAATGATGGCTCTTAAAAACTATTGACATGGCCTAAGTACTGTGGCATATTGTGTTTGCTTTGACCAAACCAGGCAAAGTCAGGAATGGAGCAAGCCAGCTTGTTCAGCTGAGGTGGGATGTTCCTGCTGGTGGAGTCTGGGCTGACATGACTGCTAAAGGGAAGCCCAGCTAGGAGGCATACAGTAAATTCATACCCATAAAAACATTGTAAAATAACACCAGCACTGCCATATTGAGTTTCTGCTGGGAAGTCAATGTAATCATCACCTTAAAAAGCATGTCTACTATATATAACATAGAGACAAATTGCCTGTGATGGCTCTGAGCTGTTCAATTCTTACCTATAGCAAGACTGAAAAGAAATTTCTCTGAGTGCTTCTTATCACTTTCTTTCCATTTGTAGCATTAACGAGAGTGTTGGGCTTTAGAAGGTCTTTTGACTCCCTGAGTTGACAAAGTTACCCTTTCCAAACAGCTGGGTCCAGGTCTTACCATATCCCAAGGTACTCTACCTCTGGGAGATGGCAACAGGCAGGCCAGTGTGAAAAAAAGGTGGTTGATATCCACAGGATGTCATTGGCTTCTGCTATTTTATCAGCATATATTACAAAAAGCAGAACTTTCCCTTAACATTCTTTTGCTATTCTCACATTGAAGGCCTAAATTATGCCCCCTAATATGTGTAAGAGGCTTTTCAGTTAGTTATCTTTCTGATGCAAATTACATCATTTTTCATTATCCACTGATTATCTGCAGTTTGAAAAGTACAGCAGATGTTGAGCAAAGCCTACATGTGTCAGTTCCCTCCTCTTCTGAGAACAGCATCCAAGTAAGCAAAATTAAACAGCCCTGTAAATTCCAGTTTAGGTGTGGCTCAGGAATAGAATCAATCTGTACTTTAGAAAATTTGTCAGGTATTTGATGAAAGTGGGATTAAAAGAGTGGGTGTGTTCAGTTCAGCACCTGGGTGTATACCCAGTCATGCCCAGCACATACATCCTCTGCCCTTGCTAGATGACTATATTTAGGACAGTGCCATCATTACATTGAACAGGCGCTTCAGGTCCATTAGACGACAGCTCAGCGTGAGGTCTGCCCTCAGCTCTCATTGCACAACATGGAATAAGTTACATTTTGATTGTGGCAACATGCTGACAATGCCAATGTTAATGAATTAAAGATGTAAACCAAAGAATGCTTAATGAAGTCAAATTATGAGTGATTGTTTTAGGAGGTGGCATTTAGTATTAAGAATAATCATTACAAAGTAAATTCTCTACTCAGCTCTGACTGGGCTCTTGCAGAGGTGCACAGCATCTCAAAACACATTTCAGTTGAGAAAAAGCAAATCCTCAAAAGGTCTGCAAAGCAACATCAGTCAAATGTATTGCTTATTGGTTTTAAGAATCAGTGATAGGAATATATGGAGTAAAGAAGTACAGTATTTTGACTCTTTGCCTTGTACATTTTATTTTCATAATGAGGATAGACCAGCTTTCTGCTTTTGCTTGTGTTAAATCTCAGCAAACTGAGTTCTTTGCAAGTTGAAGCTTTTGTATGTCTATAACATAGCCTGGGACTGCAGTCTGCAATTACTAACTTCATGGTGATTCTGGACCATACCTTATTATCTAGTCGGATATATTAAATTATGACAGAAGACCTCTCCAGAAGGACACTGAGGGCACTTCCTCAAAATAAGAATACTGCCAGATGGTTGAGCATCCAAGACAGGAAGGAGTGAGAGGACTTTTTTCACCTAGTCCCATCTATAACTCTGAGAGCCTGAAGCTTTGTCAGCACTTGCCCAGTCCATAACTCAGAGATGTTGGGGAAGATGTGGCTCTGTAGACCTCTCCTTCTTCCTCTTACGCTGACCAGCCTACAAGGTTGTAATGGTACCACAACATGCCTAACAGAGGGCTTGACCACACATCAAAGGGCAGAGTATGAAAGGCATCTTCCAGAGCTGGAAGAATCGATGCCAGCTCTTTCCCAAAAAGACTATTGATTCTCTATACATGCTCCTGTAACTTGGCTGACAGGTTTGTAGGACAGCAAGAATCTCATCTAACAACAGTGCTGCTTCAGACAGTTGTTCTTAATAACGCTGCCAAGGAAAGATATATAGATGGGACCTGAACAAGGCAAGATGATATTTTTTTTTTTAATGCAGGCACATATCCCAGGACAGTTTGCTTGTGTACCAGTTATCTCATATTCTTTTCCACAAAGCTGCAAGAATGCAGTCTCTCTAGAGTGTTTGATGGGTAAGAGGTGATATATGAAGCTGGGGTAAGAGGATATACATAAAGCTGGTTGGTCTCTGTTCCCTCACACAGGGGCAGCTGTACAATAGCATGGCTTCTTAAATTATGACCTCCTAGAATGACAACTAACCCATTCCCCCTTGAATTTAATCAGAAAACTCCAGTTGATCTATATGGAGATCATATGCTTACCAAGGTTTGTCCCTCAGTATATGTCCTCTTTCCCTAAAGCCGTCAGCTTGTTTGGCTGTCATTGCTGTGTGCACACATTCTTCTTCAAAATTAATAACCAAGTCCTTCCCTGGGACCTCTCTGCTTTGTCAGACATCTGTACCTTCTGTTTGGATACATTACAAAATCTGGCACATTGCACTGGCAGTACAATAAAAATGGGAATGGTTGCTCACTGCTGTGATAGAATATATGTCAAAAGAAGGAATAACCCATGCTGAATATAGGATGGCTTTGATTTGCTATACTTTCAAATCATACCTTAACTACCCTGTGTTTCTGAGCATGGTCTGTAATTTTTTTTCTTCTGGCCTTAATGCAGTGCTTTCTATCCCTTATCTCTATGTACCCTCTGTCCTCCAGAGAACATCTGGCAATTTGGGCTTTACAAAGCTTTTATGAGAGCTCTAAAGAAGACACCCAAAAAAACCAGGTTGATATCTGAGATACTGTCTGCACACACTTGATACGTGACTGACTGTGACAATGCCACAAGATGGAAATAGATGTTTCTCAAGCCTTACTCATCAGAAAGAAGCAGAGAGGAGCACAAGCTTATTTCATTTCGTTTTCTTTTCTTTTTGTAAATAACCTTTCAGTAAAACACCTGGGTGAATGTCATGTTTATTTTGAACTTTAAGTCTTAGCTATTTGTAGGCAGCACCAGGCAGGTGGGCTTTGGTCTTCTGCCACATATATAGTCAATACCAGAACAAAAACCCAACATCTTTTACAGCAAATCACCACAATCTTGTAAAAACCTTTAACTTGCTTGGATTCTGGCAATGCAGTGAATGGGGAGTGAGCTTTGAACTCTGAGACTACAAGGCATGCCTGGTTAGTTTTAGTGCCAGGGTGAGGAAGTTCCCTGAAGACCAAGTATTGCAGGAGGAGAATTCAATCAGTAAGGTGTTTCCAGGATGGATTAGCCTGAAATGCATTCACAGAATGTGCTGACAGGTTTCCTCCAGGCAGGAACCGATTATAAAAGAAAGGCCATTTGTTTCTGTAAGTGCAGATCTAATTTCTGGTTATTCTTCTGGATACACAATAGAGACATTATCCTTCTTTAATAGATAAGTATGGATCCTAAATTGTGCCTAAGCCTCCCAGTACTAAGCAATTATTTCTCCCTTTTTCTCATCCAAAAGTCTTAGGCCAGTATATTGAAAATAACAATACCAAGATTTGACTGTCACTTTGCTGATCAGTGGTTTCTGGCTAATAGGACACAGTTCACATTCAATCTTAAGAAGCCTGTGGTAGAAACTATTAAATACCCCAATTAGAACTGAGATGGAGCAGTCCCTTAGGGACCTTTGCTCTCTGATGTTCTCACTGCCATTGGAAGAATAAATAAATGCAAAGCCTGTCATACTAGCTAATAACTCCCAGAGACAGAGGTTACCATTACGCAATGGGAGTTAGCCCATGTTTCAATGATGTTTTGCTATTAAATTTGCCTCCCTGAAAGGTTTTTTATGACTGAAAAAAAAAAAAAAAGAGGTGGCAGGCTCTAAGTGTATGACCCAGCGGTCTGGATTTCTTCAGAGCCAGCACTAATCAAGCACAGAAGATATTTTTTATTTATAATGTATCAGAACCTTTGCTTTGGAGAAGAACATGAATCAGAACTGACCGCTCTACAGGGAGTACAGATGTTCCTTGACCAGGCAATGTCCAGTGACCACAGCAAGGAGGAACCAGGGTAAGGACAAGGATCCAGCATTGCAGTACCCTGTGGCAGCAAACCTGGCATGGGACATTAAAGTTTTCTCTTACTCCTTTTACTGAAATGTTTTTCATGTCACAGTCTTGTCCTGCTACAATTTTAATCATTGCTTTATGAACAGTCAGATTAATGCCCAGTATCTAGATATATGGGAACAAAATTCAGTGCTCTGGAGAGATTTTTTAAGTGCAACTGCATTTTGTATACATTATCAGAAGATGACGTGCAGCTTTAGAGATACAGAACATTTAAGGTGGAAATTTTGCTGATGGGAAAGTCAGGAAAGGAAATTGCAGCTGAAGCCTTCAAGGCTGGGAAGGGTGATATGTTAAAAATGTTTCATGCTTTTGAGGGTTGTTTGTGTATGCATGAGTCAAAGTCAACAAAGAAGGCAGCTGATGTCAAAGTCATTAGTGCCAGTTACTAGCTCAAGGAGTTAAGAAACAGCACGGGAAATGAATGATTTAAGGTTTTTATAATGCAACAAGAATGAGTGAGCCAGTGTGACTGATACACTGGCAGGATGGTTTAGTCAAGAATGGAGGAACTCTGGTTTTCTTAGAGATTTTCATTCTTTACCCCTATCATATAGCTTCTATTAACTTTCAAGTAAAAAAAAAAAAACAAAACAGGAGCAGGATGTTTCTGTATGGACCAAACTGCAGCATTAAAAAATAGAAAGGCAGCTTTTACACTCTGAAGGGATTCCTGCTAGCTGTCCTAGGAGGGCAGATTTACAATCTCTTTGCAAAACAGAAGCAACTTTAAAAAGGCCAAATCTGAGCACCTGACCCCTGCTTGAAAAAACACAGTTAGAAATAAGTGAAGTTATAATAATTGTCTGGCAACTTTTCCATTTGCAACCCTTAAAGTGTTTTGCAAACATTAACTTAGTGCAGACCCCAGGAGAGCCTCATTACTTTTCTCCTGCTTTCTATTTTACAAGTGAAAACCCAATGCAGAGGTGAAATGCTTTGTCAAGGTCACATACCACCTGCCTTGTAACTACCAACTTCTACACTCCTGCTCGTACCAGGAGATCACACTGGCAAGTTAGTATGATAGTTCCCAGTGTGAAATGGTCTCATTGGAATTAAATGTGTAACCTGTAAAATATACAGCTTGCTTACATCTGCTTACTTTTAAAGTATATCTTTAAATAATACGTTTTCAGTGAGCAATTGGAATTTGAATTCATAATTTATAACATTAAATCATGGCAAGGTGTCATTTCAAAGTCAACTCTAATGAAATGACTGTTAACTTCAAACAAGAAGTTGAGCCTGTGATTCATTGAAGGGTTTATCTCTGTCAGATTTGCAGTTACACATATTAAAAATTGATCCACTTACATATATTTTGCTGTAGTTGAAGTTATCAAGGTTATAAATTCTGAAAAGTTCCCAAGCTTGTGGTGAGTAATACCAGTTTTAGGACAGTATTTAGAATAACCTTTCTTTTTGCACTAAAATGCATTTTCTCTGTGACCCACATCTTTAACCTCTGGTATTTTCCCCTTCACAAAATACAAAGATTCCAGTTTTACTCGTGTGTTTTAGGGATCACTGAGAAGTAGTATATTCTCTTTTTCTTTTCTTCAGTGAGTGATTGCCTTTAAAATCACTTTAAGTGGAAAGTATGAAATACTGCTTAGTGATTTTACATATCTCTTTCAAAAGCAGTGGAAATACCAGGCCAACACTGTCAAAACAGGTTGGGTTTGGGGTTGTTTCCATATTTAGGTATCTGATTTGGGGTGTCTGAAGAGAGCTTGATTTAAAGGGTGGATTTTCAGCTTGATATGGGTTCCAAAAGATCATGTATATTTATATATGCAGTGTGTGTGCCTGTGCATTGAGGTCTTTGAGCAGGTGACTGGTTTCTGTTGTAAATGTCCCCAACCCCATTGAATGGAATCAAAATCCCAGATTCCAAGTCCCATATTTTGGTGGGAGGTGAGCCCAGACATCCCATCTTGTCTGGCCATCACAGTGTTGAGCAATACTGGATCACCTCCTAGGTCACAGCTTCTTCCATTCAGAAGAAACAGCATAAGCATCATCCACTTGAGCATCCTCTGTGGGAGCTAAGATTTTTCTCTTGTTGCAAATTCCTCCAGTGTTGTTTCTCCTAACTGTTCATCTCAAGCCTTCACATTTTTCTCACTCTTGGATCCATTTTTAAAACCTTTTCTTTCCATATGACATATAATCAGCACTCACCTGACAGGAGAGTGTGCTCAAGATTTATGAAAAAGCTGCTTTAAGACCACATGATAATAACTTCTCCTTAATCCCAAATATATACAAGACACAGAGCAGGGCCCACAACAAGTTTTTAAGAGAGCATTAGTGTCAGCAGTTTAAAAAGAATTAAGAGGAAAAATAAGATTCTATCCCCAAGGAAAAATGCAAGCAGTACAGAAGGCTAAGAGAAACATTTCTATAGGGAATTTCTTATGAAAGTGGTTTTTTTGTTCAAAATGAGGAAATCACTAGGCACTGCAGAAAGATGATATTGATCAAAAATAGTCTTCTGAAATATCGAGATCCAAAGAAGAGCTCAAGTAAAAGACACAAATGAAAGTAAGTGAGCCCAAATGCAGGAGAAACTCCCTATTTCATTTGCAGCAAAGATGGTGTGGGATCAGACCTCAAAACAGACAGATGCTACATGCAGTTGGGAAAAGTTGAAAACTGCCTTACAGCTACATCCATAACCGTGAGAGATTTATTGACCACCTGCTGCAAATACAGACCTTTTCTTGTTTCTTCAGCAAAACCTCACCTTGCCATTTGTGAAGTATCTTCTGTGTCATTTTCATGATTTCCTAGAAGATGTGATTAACCAAGATGCCAGTGCTGCTCCATCCCTGCACACTCACCAATCAGTGCAGTACTAATAAGATGCCAGGTGAGTCCATTGAAGCTCCTGTTGAGCTACTGAAAGGAAAGTGAGCATGCTAAAAATATTTAAAGAGATTTATTTGATTTCTCCACATGAAGTCCTCTATAATTTATCTCTTCAGCTCATACTTGTTCTGTCTTCTATTTTATTTCAGAAGGTGGCCATTCTCTCCTGGCTTTTCCTGCTTTTAGCAGATCAGAGGTTTGGATCTATGATGGTTATCACTGCACTCCAGTCCCTATGTTTAGCTACTTGTCCTATCTGGTAAACTAACAGACGTGTCCACTTGTTCTGCTGAACGCAGAGAGGCTGGCATACACATGTCAAATGTGCATGTATTTAGCAATGAGATTACACTACTCTGTTATTTGCAAATATGTATGGTGCCCACAAATACCCAGAGCTATGAATGGGCACAGTGCTGAGGCAAGAAGGGGGCTGATTCTTATTCTTCTGAGCTGCAGAGGTCTGCTCTGCTTTGCAAATCACAATGAAACAACCCCCTCATCTAATGGTTATTTAATTTAATCCAACAGATCCCCTTGGAACAGGCAGGTTTTCTGTGAGAAGCTGAAAGCAAATTAAACATGACATTTTGGTGTATTCATCAAAAGCAGCTGAAAGAACGAATGTCTGAAAATAAACACCAGTTTTCTCTAATATTTCAGTACCCAGGACTGGAGACATGACAAATTTTAGAAATAAAAAGATTGTTGTGTTTCCACTGTAAACTGCTGACAAATAAATGTGATCTGTTAAGTTTATTTGAAAACTTGCATTTACTTAGCATTATAATGAAAAGTCTTACACGGGTAACAACAGCTCCATGAGGTTTCTGAATGCCACATATGCAGAAGGGGAGATATTTTTTTCATGGAAGTATGTCACAAACAGCACAGACTGCAAAGTGCAGAAGCAAAATAGATACATGAACATACAGGTAGTGGATGAAGATGCCATTCTGGATGACCCAGAACAGTGTCTTTTACTACATTTAGTAAGGAAGGCAACAAGGTGCGTTGGTTTCTAACACTTCTAAATGGGCACCAAAATTGACTACAGCACAAACACAAGGATTGGTTGATATTAGAGAATATAGTGAATAATACAGTAAATACTATAAAGTGGGTCCAAAATTCCCAATTCTATGCGGATTGTGATCTCAGTGTATATCTAGCTACCTCACAGATGATGTTGAACTAGAGAAATGGGTAGATTCATATGTGCTTGGGTGGAAATTATATGAAAAATTAAGGAGTCAAGACTGGTACTGATCTGGTGTAATACAGAAGTCATAAATGATACTCATAAAAATATTTTGGTGAAGGGACTCATCACTGCTTTGAGATATATCCCAAAAGTCTCAGTGAAGTTGACATTGTTGTCTTAGGCTAAGCACACAACAATGCTGCCCAAAATCATAAGCTGTCTTTGGAAATCTTGCTTCTTGTATGAGGAGAGACACTCGTAGGTGAGTGGGATTTTTTAAATCAAATACATTGATATATAGCTATGTGAGTTAATATATAAATAAATGAATTAATTCCATTCAAGAGAGGACTGTGGGCATGTTATATTTGTCTTGATTGAGCATAGAATAAGATCTTAAGAACTTCTGGAAAGAAGCAATGGGTGAGCACTCCTGAAAGGGGAAGGCAGGCGTTGCCTGTCCTGGTACTGCTCGTCGTGGTTTAAGCCCAGGCCACTGCTTAATGCTCTTTTACTGTTCAGTCCTAGTTTCAGTGGACGTAATCCCAGGAAGAGATTAAATGACAGTTTTTATAAATGAGCAACACAGGACATTTTCTTTCAAAGGTGATTTATCTCCTTTATGTGACTAGAGAAATAAATACCCTGCAAATGAACTCCATGCTCACTCATAAAATAAAATACACATTAAGCTCAACTATCAGAGACAACTATAAACTGAATAAAAGTGAAGTAGGGTAAAGAGAGTTTTGTCACCGGTGATACAGTGCAAGGCAGACACTGTGGCAATACTGGCTGAGTTCAGCTGTCAAGAGGCCCCAGAGAACTGACTACTGGGTCACCTTTCACAGGGCTGAACATGAAACTTCAGGTCTCCATGATCAGGTCCTGCAGACCACTGCGAGGAATAATTACCTCTACTCCAGGAAGGAGATCAGTAGGAAAGCTGAAATTTTTGTCAACAGGGAAGGAGCAAGTCATTGGGAAGAGAGAAGAGTGCTCTACAGTCAGAGGCACGCACAGACTTCTGCAGCCATTGCAGCTTCTCTCCCGCAGCTGGGACTCTGCAGGACTGCTGCTGTCACCTGATTTATTCAGGGGAAACCAGAAAGTTTCAGCTAAGGAAGCGATTAGATAAACAGCATACTGTTTCCAAGAACAAACTAAGCTGTCCTTTGCAAACAAAGATACTTCAGAGAGAGAAATGTTCCACTTTCCATTAACACTTGCATGTTTATCTTCTTGCTGGGTGCCTGTCCCACTCTTTAGGATCACAAGTACTTTGGGGCATCATTGTCTATTGCTCAGCACTTGACAAGGGTCTTCCCTGGTCAAATTAAGTGAAGCCCAAATGTTAGCTCATCCCCTGGCGCTGCAATAATAAGCACAAGAAAATCATACACCTATCCGACAGCCACTGTAGCTTTGGATACAAAGAAAGCAATATGGATGCACTTGTTCATAAACAGAGAAAGGTTTCCTCTGGTTATGGGTTTCCTCCCCATTCATTACAAACAACTGTCAACTATTCCTGCCTGTAGGTATATCAAGATTACTCACCACCAAGTTAACAGCAAGGGGATCCACTGTTACTTCTGTAATGCAGGTTTACTACAGCAGCTCAAGTCAGAAGGATTAAGTGAGAAGGAGGGCATACTGAGTACAGGAAAATATTATATGCAAATTGTAGTTATTCATGACTGAGTCACAAAAGTACATATTCAAAATCTGTCATGACTTAAAGTTTTAACAATCAGATGTCTGCTTTTCTGTAATGACTTTCATCGGGGGATCTTGAAACACTTTGGGGGTGCTGAGGTGAATGCTACATAATGTCAGTCTCACAGGAGGACTTTGGGTGCATTTCTTTTCAAATCAGCTGCTAAAGGGGAGTGATGCCCTTGGGATTCAAAGTGAAGGGATAAGCTAAAGGACATAGGAACTGTCAGCAGAGGCCCAACAGTCAGTTAAACAAGACTAGACCTTCAAGCACAGGGCCAGATGAAACAGTGTGAGGTGCAGTCAGCAATGTGAGAAGTACCACACATGATCAGTGTGTTACCTCCAGGGGACTGAGTGTCCCCAGCCAACACTTCTGAGACTGTGTCTGTGCTCAGGAGGACACTGTGCAGGGTAAGCTGAAATACATCATCATTAGCAAAGATCACTTACTGTTGCCTCAATTATCTCTTCGTAACACCTTGCACACCAGTTATCTCTCACCACAGCATCAGAGAAATGGATGGGAAGGTTCCTCAAAACAGCGGCTCCCAGGGGTCTCCAAGATATCAGAGTGTAAAAAAAGAAATTGGAAACTTAGGAAAAAAAAAAAAAAGCACACAGACTCTTCCCCCAACTCCTGCACTGACAAGCAGGACTAACAAGCAAAAAAAAAAAAGAAAAGAAAACATGAACATTCAAAACCTAGCCCATTTTTAAATGAAAACCATTGTGAAAATATGGCACAGGGTGATACTTGGTGGTCTGGAGAACAAAAAGGGCTGACAAAGATGGATCTGGTCTATCCTCTAGTCCCCAAATAGCCTCTGTTGATCCTTACAAATCCATTTCTAATATCCTTTAATATATCTAATGACAGAGTACTTAAAATTATATCTAGCCTCTTTCTTCTGTCCGATTATATCACAGTGCCTACAGGTAAGCAGCAGACAAATACGTTGCATACACAGTAACACCCTGAAAATGTGTTCACTTGATGAGTATTATTAGTAGCAGCGAAAACATGGTGAGGTCCATCACTCATCACAAGAAATCCCTTCCCCAGAGACACCACAGGAATTTTGCAGCACATCCTTTCATCCTTTTCACATAGGCTAAGCATTGATGGTGGAAATGTAAAGCAAGAGAGAGCACACTTTCACCTCCGTGGAACAGAGTGTGGGCACTGATGTTAGGAGACATGGCAGTGGAAACCTTAACCACCATCTTCTGGGATCTCCTGAGAGCTTTCTCACTGTTTGGTGAGACAAAGCAGCTAAAGAGTACTGCAAGGTGTAAGTTCTTCAGCTAAAGGAACTATAGCCTGCCAGACCCTGTACAGAGAGCATTCTTCTTCTACCTAGTGCAGGTATTTGTTAAGATAAAGAAGTAAAATGAACAGATCAAGGATTTGAATGTTTCCAATAATAATGAAAAATAGAACACTATAATCTTAGAAAGCTAATTAACTTCTTAGAGTACAATAAAATCTAAATCTACTGGCTAATCCAGAGCAAAACCAGCAGGGGGCTGAAACTCTAGACTGATAAATGCCTGATGATACTGGTGGCCTTAATAAGAGGACATCCTAGCATCCACATATTTTGCATAAGATTCTGTAGGGGAAGCAATTCAGAGTTACAGTGAAAACAATCTGTGATTATCCCAGGTTCTGTTCAGTTTAATTACCACAGGCAGCTGCTGGCCCAAGTACTTGGGAGGGGCTGCAGCTGGGAGGGGCCACAGAGGGATAAACAACTGAGCCAGGCAGTGGGATAGTTGATGCCCCACTGAGTCATGACCCTATATAAGGGGAGGGCTGGCTGCAGACAGGTTTGTCTGTTTTCAGCTTCCTTCAATGTGTAGCTTCCGTACAGCTGGAGAAGGGTAAGTTGGTGTCTTGGACACAGACAGAGCCAGCCTATCACTTGTCTTGTCTATTGTTTCATTAGTACCGTTGTTTCTTCTCTCTTTGTGTTGTTTTATTAAACTGTCCT
Source organism: Chloroceryle aenea (assembly GCA_013399075.1). Taxonomy (NCBI): domain Eukaryota; kingdom Metazoa; phylum Chordata; class Aves; order Coraciiformes; family Cerylidae; genus Chloroceryle; species Chloroceryle aenea. The sequence goes on from VWZY01001959.1 coordinate 225,237, forward strand.
TATCTCAACCCATGGAGTCTCACCTTTTTTCTTCCTCCCAAACCTAGGACAGACATAAAATAAGTTGCAGGCAGCGTAATTTGTGTTTGATATCATGAAAACATCCATAGCAGAGGCTCAAGGATAAAGTATTTTAGAACTTAAACTTTTTTTCTTAGAACTGTAATTTTCTAAACTTATTTTTGTCTTTATGTCCAGCTGAGAAAATTCTTTGTGATGTGTATGCCACCATCCATACCCCTGTGATAAGCCTTACTCCAAGAAAAATGCCTTCTGAACCTAGAAAATACTCAGAGGCAACAACAGAAACCCATGAGACACTTCCTGGTAGGACTGCTTTAGGAACACAAACATGGTTGTTGCTGAGAGAAGTAAAATGCTTTGCAGTACTTCAATGTCTAAAGTATTTCATAATGTAGATTTTTGAACTTCCATAACAGTTTTCATTGATGCTTTTCAAAGGCCAAGCAAGGATTAGTGCAGTAGCCAGTCCTGAAAGACCCATATGTTTGCCCATCTTCTGTGCAAGGAAGGTGACAAGGTCTGCCTGGTTGTGTGGCTTTTTGACAGTCATTCTAAGCCATGAGGAGCCATGCTCTCAGCTACTGACACAATCTAATGGCTACTCAACTGTTAGACTAGGCTGGCCTAAGAGCTGAGTCTGTTAGATAATGCCAGAATAATCTAACAAGGTTCTAGTAATATCTTACCAGACATGAAGATACCCTACCACCTATGGTCAGCAGGCAGATCCCAATATATCTTCTGCTTACCAGAAAATGCAGACACCAGTTTAGGTGTCTGTCTTCTCCTTCTTCAGATAACAATCCTTGCCTTTCACACCAGGTCCTCAAGGGAGTCAAATGGAGTCCAAGAGAAAATATGAAAGCAATGTTTTCATACTGTCTTTTACACAATCAAATAAAAAGTATTTAATCTGTTGCTAAGACAGATGAATTCTAAGCAGCGATGAATATTGAGTGTAAAAGCGATGCAGCACTGATGTGATTCCTGCAACCAGCAGTTTGCTCAGGATGTAGGGACTTCATTATAAAGCCACAAGGGACTAAGAATGCAATATCTGTAACAAGAAGCAATGTGGTGTTTGAGCAATTGATAAACCAGACATATTTGGGTCATGTAATCCTTCCTCACATCTGGGACTTTTTCTGGACACTTTAATAACTAATTCTCCACATTTTACCTTCACATTTATAAACAACAGTACAACTGCTGAGCAAATCCATTTACTTAAGAAAACAAATTGTGGAAATCCACCAAAAAATGCATAAGCAGGAGGCTTGTTTATCATTGAATGGAGCATTTCAGACCTAGAAAACTGAAAAGTCAAGAACAGGCTTACATGATGTATAGCCATAGTTTTTATGGCCATGAATACAAATCTGCCATGTTCTCTAATTTTAGGTGCTGGAACACAAGCTAAAGATTATGTGATGCAGTCTTGCATGTTGTTCTTGTTTACTCCTCACCTAAACTGACGTGGATCCACTGATTTTGATGAAGGTGTTCCTTATCTATACCAATGGGAAGGAGACACCCTGCCTTTGTTGTCCAGATACTCGTATTTATCTGGGAGAAAACTTAAAAGAGCACTTCCTGAAATTCAGACATTGTCAAAATATAAAACCTACTTCCAATACTTATTAAGTGGTGAGACACTGGAACAGGTTGCCCAGAGAGGTGGGGGAAGCCTCATCCTTGGAGATTTTTAAGAGCAGGCTGGATGGGGCTCTGAGCAACCTGCTCTTGGGGGACGTGTCCCTGCCATGGAAAGGGGGTTGGAACTGGATGATCCTTAAAGTCCCTTCCAACCCTGACAATTCTATGATTCTATAATTCTATGATTAACTATTAATTTAATATAATGTCTGTGAAGGAATCAGTTGTTACAACAATTCGTTCTAGGTGTGTTCAAATTTGGCAATCTTTTCCCACAAGCTGGAGTTACCGAACAATTGAACATCAAGTCTTCCAATGAGCAAATCTGTTATGTCTATGTGTAAATGAAATTAAGGGTTCTAGTGTTGTTCTGTATTCTCTAAAGTAATTGGTATCATCAAGAAGAACCTCTCCCCTCCTTGAGAACTGATGACAGTGTTTGGAGAACTGCAAATTCCTCTGTACTTTCTGCTTCTGTGACCTTTATTAATTTGTGATCTCCTAAAAACTTCCTGATAAGGTGTGGATTTCTGGGTAGAGACTTAAAATCCAAAATCAATAGATTAGCTTTCCACATGTTGAAAGTACTGGTTTAGCTATATGGAGCAATAAAAAATCTTTAAAAGGATAGCAAGAGAAATATATTCAAGCAAGCCACATTGATGCTGTGCTTTTACTAACCTGTTGATGTTATTCTAGACTAAAACCTAAAAATTAATCTGAGATGGTGCTTTTTGGTCTGCAAAAGTCTTTGAAATCTCAGTGCTGAAATATTTGCTGTTTATGTTTTGGCTACCATTTCACCAGGTTGGACTTGCATTCATTGACTCACATCCAGAAATGTCATTAGCAAAACAAGCTTAAGTGGATTCTTCCTAGGCCTGACTGACCACAAAGCTTGACAAGCAGTCACCTTTGCTTCCTCTGCTGCTGGCTCCAGCTAAAAGCTGTCTCTGATGTACTAGAAGACAGAGGGACAAATTCTGCCTTAAATCAGACTGGTGAATATCTGTTGGTTCTCATGAGGTTTTGACAAGTCAACCTGGAAAAGAACCTTCTTCTGTGCCCTCTAAAGACTTGAATACATGTTGTAAACTCAATCTATACTGACAAAATAAATAGCCTCTTAGAGTCCATTACAACCATTCTGGCTACTTGGATTGAAGGAGTATGACAATATTTGTTTGTACAGCTAATCAGTGTTGCAGTCCTTACTAAAGTTTCCTGAATATCTGTTCTATTGGAGTGTTAATCATGATTGTCCTGACAACCAGCAATTGTTTAGGGGAAAAAAAAAATCAAATACAAAGAAAACAAGATAAATACTCTTCTCTGATAATCAAACCCAAGATGAAAGGGAAAAAGGAGTAATTAATGGTCATCATTTTACTGAGTGTTAATATTTCTCTTAATTTTTTGAGACCGCTTGAATGATGCTGTTTGTGCAATCTTTTTCTAAAAACAGGAAAAAAAAATCAAATAACTTCAGTTATTATTTTGAGCTGTGACACTTACTTGTAAGGCACTGTTCACTTCCAGAGCGCTGAGCCAGAGCACAGACCTGTGTTGACCACACCAGCACAGGACCTGGCATTGCCTCTGATTTCTGTGATGTGCTAAATGCATCTTGGAGGACAGGACCCCATTACTTCCTCCACCACAAAACACACTGTGGCCTTCAGGTAGCTGGAGTTGGCCATGCTGTTAAGTCAGGCAGGGAAACTGGTACTGGTACTTTTAAAAATGTGCCCAGTGTAGGAGAGGGAGTTTTGGCTAGTAGTGGAACTACAGCACAGGAAACCCTGAATCTGGTTCAGGGATCATAACCCTAGCCAATATCCATCTTAACACCTCAGCAGCGTGGCTGCTGCAGACAGATCATCACGTTCTTCCTTGCACCAGTCCTGGTGCTACAAAACACTTAATGTGTTACTAAGGAAGATGTTTCAAGCCTGACATCGATTTAGGGCCTGCAATCTTACAAGCACCGTATCATTTATATTCCTTCTAAGTGGGAAAAATTATCAGACTCTATTTTCTCTTCATAGAAACTACAGAATAGAAGCCAAATAATGAAAAGCACTAGTATCATGTGGACAAGAACAGGGCACACATTCAGCCCTTTCTTCAGACATTCAGCCTAATAGGAAATGTCTCTGTGGGGACTGCATACTGGGGCCAAAGATTGGATTTAATATATGCACAGACTAATCATTTCCCCAAAGGAACTGTCATTACCAGTGTGAAACAGAAAAGATGCTGATTACCTGGGCCAAACTCTGCTCTTGTCTGTGTCAGAACAATACCCCTGATTGCACTTGCTTCCGTGCAACTGTGGGTTGAGTTTGGCTCTGTGTCCTCAGTTTCCTGGGCTGCCTTCGAACCACAGGAACAACGCTTCAAGACAGCTACTTTGACAATTGCTAATGGCAAGAAAATCCACAGTTCTTCTGACATTAAGGCATTGTAAATACTGAAAGAAAAGAAATCTGTGTTGTATTTTTTTGGCATACAACGCCTAAAGCCTTATCTCTCATTCTGTCAGGAACCAAGAACTATGTATACAGATGGTGCAATTTATTATGTTCTGTACTGTGACCAAGTGCTGAAATACCTTCAGGAAATCACCAGAAAGCCTGAAAAGCTTTGCTGTCTCTTGTGACTCCAGCTCACTAAAACTATAATTGAATGAGCACAATATATTAAGCACTGCATGTTACACAGTAGACTTACAGAAAAGGACACCATCTTTTTCAGCATCATTACAGAAACTATATTTGCTGTACAATTACTGCCTATACCCAAGGTCATAATGTCTCCACCTCTCCATATTCTGCCCTTACAAACCCACAAGACAGGGTTTTACAAATAAATATCTAGGCTCAATGAGTCTACCTCATTTCAGGTGTAACTCCATTAAAAGCCACTATGCTGTTCTCATTTTTAAGATTTTGCTGGCCCTGATAGTCCTGACATTTAGACCAGTGTCTGTCGGAGCTGAAATGAATGGAGATTTGTTGGTGTAACTGTGGTATGAAAAAAGAATTTTAGCTGTGTATTGGCTCAGAGGTTAACGTGTTTCCATTCCTGCTTCTCCGAGCAGGTTTTTATGAAACTGACTATTAAACTTGGCTCAGGGAGTGCCAGAAATACAAAGAAAACCAAAAATCACTATTGTCAATTTAATTAATCTCTAAGAAGTAAAACTATCTTTGATTTTCTACTCTTCATCTTCAATTTTCTACAGATTCCTTGTTGTGGTGGGAAGTCCAGTCTGCGACGTCTTGATAATGCAGGATGCTTTATCCACTTCCCCTCAAACACAGTGAGGGGAACATCTTTCCACATGCTTTGCTACTACATAGAAACACGAATCGCATGAAGCGTCTTCCTTATATTACA
>VWZY01001959.1:231012-346489 GCA_013399075.1 Chloroceryle aenea
GTGCTCGCTCTGAGCAAGATGTAGTTGACTTTCTTCGGCGGGCAGCGGGTTTGTAAGCGCATTCTGCTGTAGGTGGCAAGACGCACAGAAAGAAGCAATGCCCGGAGCAAAGCTCCGGCAGTCTAATTTTGGTCATGTTTTGCCGTGGGTTTTCGATGTTGATCGCGAATTGAGGGTTCTCTGGGTAAAGGGCTGAATCAGCTTTGGCCAACTCCGGCGCTGTGATGTTGTGTGACCTTGATTGTAATGTGGGGTGACCAGCAACATGGACTGGGAGAAATTAGTACGTGGTGAGGGAGAGCACCCATCCAGTCTGGAGAATCAGAACGACAGCAAAACTCAACTCAGATGCGTCACTTTGATATTTTAAAGTTTATTTATAATATGTGTCTTCAGAGGAGTGACTGATGAGCCAGCCAAGTGCTGTTCAAGAACAGAACAATTACAGTTTTCTTTCTTGGAGAAAACACAGTGGAGACTCCACGTCTTTTACACCCTGTTCTAAACTTAGTGATTTGCAAGAGATTAAAGAGCGATGTTGTTTGGTTTAGCATCTTGTCTCTTGCCACGAATGACAAAGAGGATTTGTGCTCTTTACAGATTAAAATGAACAGAAATACACTGAAAACAACCTCCGTTGAACCAATGCCCCCCTCATAAAAATCTGCCAGTGCTACCTTCCTACTGTCCTGCTTAAGTAGGTAGCTAAGCTCAAGTTAAAACTGTAACTTCATTTTTAAGGGATGCACAATTCTGTAGAAAGAGATGCCTTCTGCAACCTCTCCTGTAATCAGTCACTCAATCAATCAGACGAAATACCACAACTTGCATAAATATCTTTCTGGCAAACTACTCAGATGATCTAAGATGTTCTTTCAAAAACAATTACATTTATCAGAGTCAAAGCAGGCTCTGAGAAAATGCAACAGCCAAGGTGCCCAGCTTTTCCCTGCAATAATTGGGAAGTTTTGTTGTCCCATTCATCAACTGTACTTACACTATTGCCTGTTGTTGTGTGGAAGGGCAATCAATAAATCTGCTCATACTCTTAAGTGTTTTTCCAGCTCTCCCAAAACTAGGATGTATCTAAGTCTCCCATCAGAGGGTACCAATGGGAAGGGCAGGTGCGGAGCACTCACTGGCATGCCAGCTTTTCTGTCATTGAAACTCCCTCAGCTTTGAATCCCTCCCCTGACTCCCTTCCCCATGTTGAGTTGTAATCCTTGCTCTTATATTCGAAGTCTTGCAAACCACAGTCTCCTCGACTAATTCAGTAAGGTCACATCATGTCGTCCCCCTTCCCCTGCTCCATGTTTAGCAGCCGTCATGTTTTCTCATATCTCTTCACCCATTTGTCTGTGTGATGACTTGTGTGTGCCATGGACTTCCCACCCACATCTTTGCATTCATTCCTCTGGCCCTGCCTTGAGGCACTTAAAAGAATCAGTCAGATGCCAATCAGAAGAGAAGCATTTATCTTATTAAAAACCCAACCAAACCAAAACCCACCATCTTTTCTTATTAGAGTTGTAGCCAGCACCGTGACAAGAAGGAAAGGGTGATTCTGTCTGAGGCTTTTGACAGCATTTTATAGAAGAGCAGTAAGTGTCATGATAAATAGCAGGGTCACATTTTTTCTGGTTTTGTAAACATGGATCTGGATTAACTCTGATGTGAATTATGCAGAGGCATCCTGGGATTTACGCAGTGGTGTTGAGATCTCATCCCTGTAGACTGCTTCAGGAGACAAAGCTCTTGCCACATCAGCAGGCTTTTAGATGTTTCGGTGCCTTTTCAGTCAACTGCACTTTTCTTTTCAAGCTTTCCTCCTTTTACCTGATTCAAAAAGTAACAAGAGGACCACACTCTGGGGACTGTATTAATCCTCTTTTCTCATCCCACTCTGTAGAGCATGCTCATGGACTGCTGCAACCCCATGGGACTCTACTGAAATACTAAACAGCTCTGACCACATGCAGATTTATTCTTCCACTCCATGCAGAGTGGGGCTAGGACCACTGTTTCTGAAGGAAATCTCATGCCACGGGCATGAACTTCAGCAGAGAGACTGCAAAAGAAACCGCTAATTACCACATTTTGTTTGCTTTTTCCTGGACATTTGTGGATCAGATTTTCATTTCCATGAATATTTAAAAACATTTGTCCTTTTTGCAAGGTGTGTTTGTATCAAATGCACAAACCCATAAAGTCAACTGTACGTATTTTCAGAGCAGGGCAAAAAATGCATCAGTTTGAAGTCCAGGCAACATGTATGTCCCAACTGGCCAATTGCTTAATGTGTTTAAGAAAGCCTTATGCCAAAAGCAACCAAGTTTTGAACAGGCCAAGGAGCCGTGTGTTTGTGACACCTCTAGCACCTGGAGGGATGGATGGAAGTTGCAGAATTAACAACTCTGGAGCAAGTCCTGTGGGGTCCACCTCTGGCAATGACACCTTGCCAAGGCAGCCTCGGTGCTATGAACTGCCTGGCAGGCCAGTGGGTCTGGTTAGCCATTATTTCTGAAGTGCTTCCAAAGCTATTCTGGGGCCATGGTAGTGTCTGGCAGAACAAACAAGCAGCAAAGTTTGAGGCCGGACTCAAATTAGCAGACCTGGCCAGAGAAAGATTCAATTCTTTTAACATGCTTTTCCTTCTCCTTATATCTCCTGTAAAGGCAACTTATCTTGAATTGCAGGGAGTAAGTAAGAAACATGGAATAATTTATTTCATCATCCTCTGCCAGAACAAGATTGTTCCCTAAAGCATATTTTCTAGTGATTTGTTCTGCTTACCTTTAGAAGACACAGTAATAGCCTTCATTCCTTTCATAAGAAGACTAATAGATACCAAGAGTGGGATTTTTTTTTTCTTGAAAAGGAGCCAAATATCTTTTCTTTTATTCTTAATTCTGTCTTGCTACTGTCAGTTAATCTTCTTGCAACAGTCCTTGTCTATTTCTCTCCTTGAGGCCATCAGCCTCAATTCAGATCTTTCCTTTTCCTGCCAGATATCAGCCAACTTATGATATCTTTATTACTTTAAACTGAACCAGACATTCAATCCCTGGCAAGGTAGGATCTGCATTCCTACAGGTATCTTTTAACAACCAGATATATATATTTTTTTTCCAAAATAATAATTCAGAAGGACACAAGAGAAAGGAGTGGCTGGGAATGTACAAGGTTAGTCTTGTCTGCAAAGTAATTGAGAAAAATATCCACTGGTTTCTGAGGGCACTCTATTACCAGCCTAAGGCAGGAGAATCTCCAGGGATTTATAAGCAGTCAATAGCTCTAAAAAAAAAACAACAGAACAAGCCTTTGGTTCTGGCTGTTACAGCTTTGAGCAATAAGTCAGTGTAGCTTTTCCATACCAGTATCATCTTCAGAGTTACATACACAAAGCTGCTTCTGGTCTGGAAATGAAGCTGGCTCCAAGTCTGCTCAGTGTTATTCTTCCCTGTCTCTATCCTCTCTCATTGCACTGACTCCTGTGAGACTAGTGAGCCCTAGGGTTCAGCAACTGGGGAACTAGGCAGGGGATGGTAACTGTAGATAGGAATTAATAGTTGCTTTCTAATCATCTGCTGGAGCCAGTGTAGAGATGTTACCTTACCTCCTCTGTCAGCACAGTAATAGTTGTCATCCCAGTACAACTAGAAGGTACCCCAGGTATGCCACTGCCACTACATGGAGCAGGCATTTTTCCTACAAGGCTCCTCTTGGGAGGCACCCCAACCCAGTGTGTGAACAGTGTTAGAAGAGCTGAAGCACTGTGCAGGATATTCTGCTGCCTGTGATCACTCACTTTAAAAATAAATAAGCCTGCTTAGCAGACAGATTTATTACCAGCCATAAGGGGTTATGAAGCCAAGTCACTTTGATTCATTAGAGCATTTAAAGAGTTTGTGTAAGTTCCTGGAAGCTGTCTAGGATGGTCTTTAACCATCCTGTTCCTGTTACCTGATGGTGAAAGGAAAAGCACTTGTGCTAAATTTGTTTTCCCCTATGTTTGGTAATAGATTTTGACAAGCTGTTTAAAGAACTAAGCCTTTTGACTTGTGCTGTGTCGAGCCGTCCTTCCAACCCAGCTACATGTAGCCTCTTCTATTCTTTCCTCCCTCTCTATAATATTTAATCAACAAAGCCCTACCTTCATTTCCCTGAGGCCAGAGCAATGCATCTTTCTGTATTTAGAAACCTCCTACGCATGCAAACATGTCCTTTGTGCGGTGATGTTGTTTTAATTAGCCACGTCTTCCTTTTGGGACAGAAATACATGGAATGACTGCGTACAGCTTTCCTGCAGCCAAGAGGCCGCACAGCACCCTTGGTGCCCAGCTGTGGGGGGTGGGAGCAGCTTGCTGGCTGTGCTGCGGGCTGAGGGCTAGGACTGAAAGGAGAGAGGAGGCCTCAGGCTGTGTGCTCAGAGCTAGCCGGGGAAGGGAAGCAAAGCTTGGGCAGGAGAGAGGAGAAGGCAACCCTGTGTGACCCTGGGAATAGGCAGGGAGGCAGGAGAGGATTGCGTAAACCAGGGCAGAAAGCATGGTATGAGACATCCTCTTTGTAATGATCAACATGTCGTGGAGAGGAGCTGATTAAAGAGGATGTTAGGCCAAAACTATTAGGACAATAACCCGCCCAAGAACAAACAGTACAAGGCAACAGTTGAATGCTAGCACAACTGTTCTTCAGCAAGACAAGTCTGTGCCAGGTGATCCTCTAATCCTACATCAAAGTGCTTGTTAGATAATATGCTTATTCATCTTTAAGGCTGTGCCTCCTTAGAATTGTATCCAGTGTTTTCCATCTGTGTATCAGTCCACTCAGAAAAGAGCTGGTTTAGAGACCTCTGAAGTTAAAACGTCTCAGAAGCTCCTGCGACATTCAGCAGAATTGCTTTTCATTAGCAACTTACTCCATTTTATAGCATGAGATTAGGAATTTTACTGAATATTCCTTAAATCACCAGTTATGTAAATATATAAATGATGGTAAGAAAAATCTGCTGTTAACAGATGATCCTTGTCATGTCTAGATCAAGCTATTGAATATATTGTATACTAATACTGACTAAAACATTGTACGTGGCCAAGCAATGCCTACACTTGGTCTCCACAGTGCCTACACCTGGCGTCTGTAATGCCTCATCTTCAACTTTGTTAGTAGCTGACACTGCATCTTATGGAGGCTACAAGTCACAGCTTGTGGAATTTCCATTTTCACCACGTCATTGCCGTGGTCCGCAGACAAGCAGAGTGTGGGCTTCCTTTCCCCTTGCTGGGAAGTTAAACACTCCGTGAAATGCTCTCCGAAGATCAAAGCAAGGCTGGCAAAGCAGAGGAGAGATGTCCTCTGGCTTTCATTTCTGCCATAAGGAAAATGAACATAATTGTGACCCTAACTGTCTTGTAATTTTTATTAGCTCTCTTTGGCTTGCAGCAGTGACCCTGTGAATAATGCATGCTGCTAGATGGGTTTCCTTAGGAAAGAAGGCTTACGCAATCCCACTGTCTACCACTGCCTGCCTTCTCCTTACCCCGCAATAACTCCTCCGAAACCAGCTGGCCAGTGTCAACCAGATTCGACAGAAGGAAGGAGGTCTTGGAGATACTGTGTGAAGTGAAAAAATAAAAATAATAAAATGGGGATCATGTAAGGAAGAAACCTCCTTGAATTTGCCTTAATGAGGAACATGAGCTAATTTGTCAGTACACTTCTGAGGTGCCTCTTGGGTACTCAAGTCCAAGAAGCGCATTCATAGAAAATGAGTTTTCACTGTTTCTACTTCTAATTCAATTACTTGTTCCTTCACAGATCACTCAGGGTGAGCCCCAGAAATCATGCTCCAAGCCTGTAGAGGAGAAAGTCACAGAGAGCTGCCAGCAGATTTGCCAGTGCAGGCCACCTCCACCATTACCACCACCTCCTCCACCTCCACCGCCCCCAAGGTTGCTAGTGGTGCCAAGTAAGTAACTGCTGGTATGACTGTGGTGTGCTGAGGGAGAGTGAAGCAGTGGGAATGCCTGGACAGACTGAAGGAGAAAGGACGTGGGAGAGGGCACAGCTAGCTCGTTTGTCATTTTCCACTTAGCAAATGGAGGAAAAAGTGTTCTCAGCAGAGATGGAGATCTGTTTTCTGATCAATGAATAATGCTTGGCTTTTGGATGAAAGCCAGAGAAATTCCCTTCTTTCATTGTATATATGATTCTCTAGCTTCAAATGGTTCCCTAATGCCCTGGCTCTGGAAAATACTTTCCTACAGAGACATAGTGCTGTGCTTCCCCTTGAGTTACATGACCTCCTGTTATAACTAAGTGTGTAGTTTTAGGGTCTGGGTGCTCCAAGGCAAATTAATTTATAAGTAGACAAAAATTCAAACACTCTGCCTAGACTATCCTGCAGGTTGTCTGTCTTCAAGACACCAGAGCTCTACTGGTTTAGCGTAGCAGTAAGTCAGGCTCACTGGTTTTAAATTGCATACAACCCTAACAGAAGTCAGATGCATGCCAGGAGTCAATGGCAAGTGAGCAGTTTTTCCACTAATGCACATTCAGGCTAAAATTCATCTATTTCTGTTAATAAAAATCAGTGCTCCCAAGCATTATCCAACCCACTCGAGCTCCTAATTTACAGCTGTGCATCCCCATGTCTACTGCACCTTGTACCTGCAGTTCCTGCTGGCTAGCTCTGCCAGCTTCCTTCCACATCAGTATTCCCATAATCCCTGATGCACGGATCCTTTATGGAGAGCAGTAGTTGTGCCAATGGTCCCTGGATAGGCAGTCCCTCCACAGTGGGGAGGGAGCTCGACGATGCTGCCTGTACTGGTTGGGTGCAAGGACGTGGCCTGGATCCTGTGCAGACACTTTTAGGTCCCAGTTGTTTGATATTCCAGCAAATCTCCTTAATGCTTCTATATTTTCACAATTTTTTCTCTCCCTAAAAGGCTGCTTATTAATTCTTCTCCCTGTCCCTGCTTAGATAATCTCCCCTGGGAACAGTGTTGCAAACTATATCTAGTATCCTTATCACTTCTCTCAAGAGAGAAGAAGTTATTAGGCAGCATCATTTTTCTGTTTGTCTTTATCAGCACCATCCCCAGATGTGCAGAGGACGTGAAGAAGGCTTCTGCACAGCTTTTAGCCAGGCAGAGGACAATTTTGCAACGTGTTTTTGTGCCAGAAGCTTCATGTTTGTGCCACACTGCAGAAAATTTAAGGCAAAGGCAGGAAAAAGCCAATAGCGAAACACTTGGGAAGGGAAGTACAAAGACAGCTTGGAAAGCAGAGATGAAAGGGTTTCATAGCAGGAAAAATCTCTTTCAGTGTTCAGGAAAATGTCATGGACAGTGATACTGAAAATTCCCATGATCTTTGTCTTATGGTCAGAAAATACAGTACTTTTCTACTCTGTTTTCTCATACCTGGGGTACCCCATTGCCCTGAGGGAGCTGCTCTTACCCACACAAGATGCAGCAGAGTGGTGTCAGCACAGGGAGCAGCTCTGCTGCTCAGTTGTGCCAGGAGGAGGACACCATTGCCAGGCTTCTTCCTCTCCCCAGGCTGCCATTAGGCAGCTGGTTTGAGTGTGTGGATTTGTCTCCTATGAAGTGGGAAGGAAATCATATCAGAAAAGTCTGTCACATATTGCAAAAAGGGAAAAGTGAAATGAAATGGACCTGCAACTGGGATAGCCTGGTGCTTACTCAGGCTGGATTGCCAGGTGCTAACCCAATTCTAAAATTGAGCTATATAAATCCAGATGACTAATATTTAAGCAAGTTATTTCATTGCAAGTGCAATTAAAAAAAAATAAAATTACACATTCCTTTCACCAGTAAGCTTCAGAGTAGCAATCAAGTGCTTCATCTTGCAAGATGCTTTCATTAGTATCAGCTGTCTAGGCACTGTGATTTAGCCCACGTGTACAGCAATCCCCATCCTTGTGAGAAGGAGCAAGCCTTGTGGTTAAATATTGATGCTATAGACACTGCTTTTAAACAGCATTAAGAGGAGAGGGCAGTGAAGGGTCAAGACAAACTATTGTTATGTGGCCAATGCTAGACTTGCACTTTGCGCTTTTTAAGTGATAAAGTTAAGTACTGGAAAGACCTCTGCAAAAAAGCAGCAGCCCAGGAGCTGCAAATTTTTTACCTTTACAAGGTACAGTGTCGTGTCATGAGGCACTTCATAAAGATGCTGGCATTATTCTCAGAGCTTTCTGAGCCACTAAAGGCTGAAGCCTGCTAGGCACTGTCCTTAAAAGCTCTATTTACAACCAAACTGAAAGTTGTTGGAGGTTTAGATCATCTCTACATCCTTATAAAACAGCCACTGTGGTTTGGGCCAATAAAAATTAAAGCCAATAAACATAAAATTCCTGTCCATCCAGTTACTACAGACACTGACAGCTCAGTTATCTGCTAGATGAAGACATCTAGTGCTCTTTGACATGCCCTTTCTGATCTCCAGCTGCTGCTATGGAAAAGCAGGGAACCTTCTTTATGTCCACTCTATCAGTCCCATCTGAATGTTTTGTAAATTCTACTCGGATGCATGGGATGGCACTGGGTAACTCTTTGTGAGCACCAGAATCACTCCCTGAGTGGGTTTTATTATGCTTGAGTACAACTGAGGACTTTCAGGAACAATTACAGTTCTCTTAGTGTCATTTCAGTATTGCCAGGTCGATCCAGCCACAAATCTTCAGCTCTGCCTGCTGCAGAGAGGTGTATACAAAACCTGCTAAATGTTGTGAATTCCAGAAATTGTGTATAATATCTGGTAAATGTTGTGCTTACTCTGAGGGGCACTAAGCTAATTCCCTCCACAAAAAAAAAAATGAGTAGAATCACACACAACTTAGCGGTCAGTCTAAATAGATTAGAGGTAGTAGAAACACTAGCTTCCCAGGCTCTAGGAGACACCACACTATTGCAGTTATGTATTTACAACAGGAATCTGTGGGGTGTGTTTGAGCATTTCAGTTTCGAGTTTCCTGAGTTTTATTTGAGATGCAGTTTATTGGCGTCCCACTGCTGTCTCGTTTGGTATAGACCTTACTGAGGGTCTTCAAGGAAAGGGGCTTCAGCCCCTGTTAGAAGTTACTGGGATGGTGGGGACTGTGTGAGAAAGGGTGGGAACTGTCAGGAGACGTGGTTGCTGAGCCAACTGCTGTTCCTCCAGACAGGCTGGAATATTGATGTTTCTGCAGTAGCTCTCCTTATGCAAGCAGCAGTCTGCTCTTTAACCCGTGCCTAGAAAACTGCTTGTTGATGAAGTGAAGGGAAAACTCCTGAGGCTCTGAGGGGCCTAAGGCCAACTAAGCTTAGATGCTGACAGTAAAGAAAGGAATTTTCAGTAAAATCGAGTGTGTTCCCTAGATGTGGCTGTAATGACCTGAAGGGGAGAGAGGTGCACAGAACCTGGCCTTTAATTAACTGTTTCTTTTTTACCCTGATCTGCTTTCCTCCTTGTCTCTGAAATTTCAGACAGGACTAAGGCAAGATGGATGGAGTGCTTATTTAGGCAGCATTTCTATCCCAGCTTCGCAGACCCATGAGATTAAGCTAGTTCAAATGACGTTGACCCTTCAAAATCTAAACTGCTGCTGTTGTCAACTCCTAACTTCATGAGCATAAAGGTTTGTCCAGGGGCAATGTGAAGAAGAAAGGACTGTGCTTGGAAGTACAATCTAGTTGTTCAAAACAGGAAAGGGTTAAAGCAAGACATAAACTGCAGTCAGTATCAGTTTTAACCTGTGTAAGGAAGAGAAGGAATGTTCAGCATGAACTTCTCCCTTGCTGGTTAGCAACATTTGCTGTCTCTGCTCTACCCATCTGATGCATTGTGTGAAGAGTCCATGGTACTGTCATTGTCCTCTCTGGGTGATGGAAGTGTCCAGTCAAACATTGCTTCAGTTAAAATTTAGAGGAAGAAGCTTAAATAAAAGTTTTTAGCTGAGATAATTACAAGCTATATTAGTACAGCTGGGTCTGGATACATGAACCAATCTCTGACTTGCTGGATGCTTGCACATAGGTACCCAGTGAGGTCTTTACAGCCTCCTGACCTTAGTGAAAGTTTACCCTCAGCTGTCAGTTGAGATAAAGCACAATCAAGTGCAAAGCCAAATGGAATGACATCACTGCAGAGGACTCTAATCTACAGGCTCTCATACAAAACTGTATGAAATCTTTTCCTTCATCTTTGGAGATAGTGCATCGAATGAACTAATTACTTGGGCTGGTGAAAATGCCAAAATAAAAATTACTGACTGCAGAAAGGGTGCAACACTTTGGCAACTATATGAGCACAGACGTATAGCCTGATTTCAGAAAGTGTGCAGGGTCCCTTTGGTGCAAGTAGGAAAGCTAAGGACATTCAGATCTTTTAGGACAGATGGTCACAATGTGTGTATATAGGCAGGAGTCTGAAGTAGAGGAACAGTATGGAATTTATTAAAGTTTGAGTGGGTTTTAAAGCAAGTAAAATTTGGAGATTTGCCTTGCTGACTGTAAACATAGCCTTTCACAGCAGGACTTTGTTATAGAAATAAAAACTGTATGGCTCTGGGACATACAGGAATAAGAAACTTTTTTTGCCTTAGGCTTTTCTGTGACCTAAATCCCAGTGGGAAAATGGACAGAGAGATCCACTGTGGATCCAGAGAATGAGTTTGACCCTTGTGATGAGCAATGTTTCCACATGTCCATGCTTGAATGGAGAGCTGAGCATGATCCTGATGCTCACCATGTTGCTTCTTGTACTACATGGGTACAGATGTTGATGTGCTTGCCTACACAATGTCAAAAGGACTTCTGTCCTTTGCAGAAGTCTATGATTGTCCCTCAGGAGTTGAAGGGAGGTTGCAATTGCAAACTGAATAGTAATCTTCCTGGAGGCTACCATGTGTTTTAAGTCATGATGCACCAAAGAATTTGCTGTGGGCAAGCTGGTGTAGTGACTGCAGAACAGGTTGAGCACCTCAGAAGTCTCTGACTTTAAATTTCCCTTTGGATAGGCTTTTGTCTTGGAATGCTTTGCACCTTTCCAAACAGCTGCCACAAATGTAATTCTGACCTTAAGGGCTCAGCTGGCAGGACCAACCTTCACATACCAACTGTCTGCCAGAAGGGCTGGTTCTGAGCAGTTTTGAGATATTTGGGCACACTTTAGGAGTCTTAGATTAACTTCTCCCAGGTGGTGCTGCCCAAAGGAACTGTTAGCAAACAGAAGGGGGTGTTTTATAATATGGGGAAGATGTTTTCCTCCGTACTTCATACAACATAGTGATTACCAAAGCTGAACAGTAATGGAAGAGAAGTAGCACCAAAATGGCAGGGGGCACAGTGTCTCCTACACCAAGACATTTACGGTAATGACAGCTACTGAGAGAAAATATTATATTACCACAAATCTGATCTAGACAGTGGTTTTTTTTTAATGCAAGCAGAATGCTGAAACAGGGAAGCCCTTTCAGTTTTGGTAACACAGCTGTCATACTGTGAATTACAGTCTTGTGTGAGAGCATTGTTTATAATTTACAAAGTAAAAGCAAACTTCAGTTCTCATCTTCTCGTCCTCTCTCATGTACACTTTCATTTTACTTGAGGATTGTGATTCTAAGAACTAGCAGAAGGATTTTGAAACTTTCAAATCTAAACTGAACTCCAGCCCCGCAGCCTGGAGTCATGGATGAGGGCACCTGAAGAGACTAGTCCAGGTCCCCATTGTGTTGTCTGCACATCACAGATACTGCTTTCTCCATAAGCGCAGTGAACCAGATCACTAAGCATCCAAGATGGCATTTAGGCAGAATTTACCCACCTAAATCAGAAATGCATTTACTAGACTTCCTGCCTCGAACTGCAGGCACCTCTGGTTTTATCACTAATGACATAAACACTTCAAAATCATGATTTGGTTTGTTTGGGGTTTTTTGTTTGTTTGGTTTTGGTTTGGGTTTGGGTTTGGTTTTGGTTTTGGTTGGTTGGTTGGTTTTGTCTGTTTTTTTTTTAGCACAGTTATTTCTGGCATAGGAGTAAAATTTGCAAGTCCTTACCTCCCAGTCAAAATGATAAAATTATTTAGGGTGAGGAGATTTCTTAAGGAGCAATCAAATATGATGTTTGAAATAGTTTGGAGATCTGACATATCATATTAAGTTTGAAAGCTGGATTAGTAGATAGAAAGCAGGTAAGACTGGAAAGGTTCATGCTAATATTTTCATGATAGTATTCTGCTATTGCTCACAAACCGAAAATCTCATATGGAGCTGTTATAAACTTTGTAACAGACTGGTTAGATCAGACTGTCAATGACAACTTCCTTTGCTTTCCCAATTCAGAGTTTTTCATCAAAATAAATTCTGAAATGTTTTGTCAAGTCTAATTTTTATTTAGGCAAGTGATGAATCTTCCCCCTTGCTCTGGGACCTTGCAGATTTGTTTTGAATTTTTCATGCAGTAATAAATCCACATTATGGAAAAATCCACTCTCTTGAAAATGCACTCGTTCATACATTTTGAAGTATTTAAAAGTAAAAGCCTCAGGCCAGATTTTGCAGTGTGAGAATCAGTGGGAGTTCTGTTGTCTATAGATTAAAAGCATTGTCTAATTTTGAAAAAAGCATGAGATATTAAACTGTTTCCACAGCAGAACAGTCCTTTCTCCTCTGAGATGCAGTCCAACAGATTCATTTTATTTCCTTTTTTTTTTTGTAAGCAAAAGGAGTTTGCTGAACTGAAGGTATTGCTTCCCTGTGTGAATGGCAGTCCATTTGTACATACCTACCATTCCACTGATTAAGAAGATAACACATCTTCAGTGGAGTTCCTGATGGGGCACAGGCTGCTGATTTACGAGTAATTGTAGGTTCTCCTGGCCCTGGCAGAAGCAGTTGTGCCTCATGTCAACAAGGCAGAAGTAAACTCTTAATTGGTACAAGCTGTTCTAGCGGGGAGGGTTAAGCAGCTGACCTTGGTAAAACAGACCCACAGCAATGTATGTTTGTGTAGTGGTGGTGTGCACTGTCTGTTGTAAATATGATATAAAAGTGCTGCACTGCCTCTGTAGATTTGCAGTTTAGGGGTAATTTTTGTCAGCATAGCAGATCAAGGCAGCAGCAGTCTGGACATGTTGGACATTTGGTATGGTGATAGGACTTGATGTCATTTACCCCCAGTTTGGAAAGCATTTCACACTTCAGTTCCATTTTACTCGGTGTGGGTCGTCAGTTTTATTTCCCTTAAATTGAACCTGAATACAATTTGGAGAAGGAACTTGAGTACAGTAGGTATAGGACTTATTAACTGGTATCCTCAGAGACATTTTTAAGTGATAGCTGTAGCCCTTACTTCTGTCAATGACTGAGCCATTGAAATGGTACAAGGAATAAACTCTATAATCTCAAACAGGAGGATTTTATTTATATAGATGTCATACAGTAAGAGAAGTATCTGCTACATAGGCAGCCAGCTGTTCCCTAAAACTCAAGACACAGGACTTGCAATATGGTTTTCTTTGCAAGGTGAACTCTTTAAAGCCATCTGTACTGACCAATGTAAAATACAGGTCTATTATGGTCACTCTGCCCAGACAGTGCCTGAATGCCCCACAGGCAAACCATTAATTTTTCAGAGATGGACACAAACCAGTGCCTTAGGAACTGCTGCTACTAACACATTAGGAAAATACTCCTAAGTATTTCCGACTCTTCCATGATCTGTGTTAGGAAAGTCAGTCTGCAGTTGGCTGAAGCTAGTTTTCTATCCACCTTCCCTGGAGGCAAATTTTGAGAAAGTTTAAGCTCTAAGATATGAGGCTTGTCCAATCTTTGCTAATATCTGGAGGTTCATAAGCTCGTTAAAAAGCTGCTAAAGGATCTAAGAGAGAATAAATTAATCACAGATGATACCAGCAGCACTGAATTTTGCTCACATTTCATCACCTGTGGCTTTGATGGCACCATTCAAGTGAACATGATTCAGCCTGAAGAAGTTGTGCAGATCTGGACTTTAGTTCAGTCTATTTATAGCACATTATACCAAGAAAATGTCATCTTTCTGTGGGATTGAATCTGCCAGCCCTGAGGTATCTTATCAATCATTTGCTGATGAAAGACTGGTCATCAGTGTAGGAGCTTAGATGTCCAAAATCATATTTCAGCTGCTTGAATTTCAGCCTGTATCATCCCTCCTTTGAAGGCCTGTTCACTGCAGGAGCTGGAGGATGGATAAGATTTCAGAAGACTTGATGATGTCATAGTGTGATTCCTACAAAGCAGGTGTCTTGCCCACCCTGCAGGGAACGGCAAAAGAGAGTCCAGGGTGCTGCTTCTCCCTCTGCCACCAACCTGCTGGGAGATCCCAAGAGAATCAAACACCCTATCAGCCACTGAGTTGTCATATCTGAAACAGACCTCTTTTCACCTCTGTAAATTTTGGATTTGAGACCAGTGGGTGTCAAGCTCTGAAGATTATTATTGGGTTTAGACTCCAGTGAGCAGTAATTGCTATAGAATTGATCAGCTCTGTCCTGTCATACTACTCATCAAAGAGGAGGCTGCACCACTGCACAGCGAGGAGGATAAGGTGTTCCCTGTGATGGGGGTGAGAGGCAGAGTTTATGGCCATGCCGTAAGCTCTGCATGGTAATGAAAGAAGAAAGGAGGGAGCCTGAGGGGCTGGACAAGAACCTGTGGTGCAAAACAGCACCACGTTATGTTATGCCTATTACAGGTGTTAAGTTCATCCTTAAAGCGTGTTGGGAATTCACTTACCTCTGTGTATCATGCTTGGTTTTAGACCCTCTCTAGGAAACCTGTGCCAGCCAAAGCAGAAAGGGAGGGGGACATATGTAGACACCTCTGTGTTTGTGTGTGTGCTTGCTGAATGTCAATGGAAATATGTTCATATGCTTTCCGGTATCAGAGACAGTGTGAAGGCTCAGTGTTTTCAGGCCTCTTTTCTCCAGAATGCTCTTTTCACTGCCATAATGTGTCGAGGCCCAACAGTTTGTTGGGGAAACAGATGATCCTCAGCACTGAGTTTTCCCCACTGAGGAATAGTCTCTGCTCTCTGTGCATGTCGCTTGCCACTGGAGAGCCAGACCATGTGTTTGTGCAATGAAGTGGATGGTACTGTGCTAGCACAGTTCTGTGCCTCTCAGTGGTGCCTCTGTTCAAAAGAACTGAGAATCACTGTCCCCAGGTCAGTGCTGTCCTGTTGTTGTTCTGCCACAGACCATGGCCTTTCTGATGTGTTTGCTTGAATATGTAGTTGATTGGAAGGTCAGGGAAATGCAGCTAGTTCTTGCAGAAATACAGATGAAGTACTTAAAAATGTACCTGTTTACCCTATTAGAGAATTTGGAAGGGAATGACAGCAGTACTGACATGCAGCCTTATGTTGAGCTTTTTATCCCTACATCTTACAACAGCTGGGAAAGCTGGGACTACTGTCCCCATCCTGGAGAAGGAGAAACAGGTTGAATGTGAGGATCTTTCCAAATCACCCAACAAGCAAGGGGAAAAGCTGAGGCTGGAACCAATGTCCTAGCAGGAATGTCTGTCTTCTACCCACCGTAACATTCTACCTAATTAAAGAGAGGTTAAAGACTATGAAATAAAGCTCAGGGGATTAAACTTAAGGTTGTATATCTATATACCCAAATTAAAGCATCCTGGCTTTCTGAGTGCTCAGAACCTTTGGAAACCAGGTCACCTTCTAAAATGAATTCCAGGGTGGTAATTTAACAACAAATTTTCAAGCACTTGTGACCTATTTCTTCGAGGCACCAGATACCACTAATCTGATCAATGACTCCTGCCGTTTGGAAAGCAGGCCACGAGGTACAGCAGGGTTCACCTGAGCAATGGCTCTCACAGGGAGGCAGTGCTTAGGACTGTCGGGGGGTGTCACTGGGACTGTCTTGGTGCTGCCCAGCCTGGCCCTGGTCCAGGTTATGAAAAGCAGGGAAATGTGGTGGTGCCCACAAGGCTCTCCAGAATGACCGTGTTGCTGCAAGGAGGAGGCTGCCTTGCAAGGCACAGGCTTCAATTCTCATTTGCTCGGGACTGAAACTGATAGTGCGTGATTGAATCGGGGTAAAAACAATTCAGTCCTTTTTGCTGAGGGAGAGTGAGATGGCAATGGAGAAATGGCATCTCATTGGGAAGCTGATGATTACAAAAGTATGTGACAGTCAGATCAGAGGGCATGGGCTGACGTGAGCCTCCATTGTAAAGATAAATGCCAGAGCCAAATGTTAGCACAGAAGCTAGCTATGATGTAATCCTTAAAAGCCTTTTTTCTATGAGGCCTTTTAATGGTACCACTTCTCCAGATCATGTTTTAGAGAACAGACTCTCCCTCTGTGCTCTCTAACCTTCTCTTCTCCAAAAGACCTTGCAGCTGAAACCATGTTCAGAACTGTGTTCTGGCAGGTTCCATCAACTTCAACAACAACCTAATAGGATTAAGGCTGGCAGATCTGGCCCTCTTCCTGTCAATTGTTTGGAGCACAGATTTTCCCTCCCTACTTTTTCTGATAGTCCTTTGACTGCTCTGCTGTATGCATCATCATCCTTCCACAAGCATATAGGACTCTTAGCTGAAATACTAGTTTTCCTGTGTAGCTGTGCAAAACCAATACAACCTATCCCACTGGTTTAGCATGAATCCTTCCTGCCCACCTTATGGGATCCCACCTAATTTCTGTCCATAGGTCTTGGCCACAGAGAGCTCCTGGACACGGCGTCAGTGTGCTGGCTTGGGGCAGAGATCTGGCGCCTGCCCAGGAAGTCAGCAAGGCAGTTTTCTGCTTCCACCTCTGTAATGTAGTTATGGCCAAATCCAGTGTTTCCATCTACTCCAAAGGAGGAGGCAACGTGATCCAGAGGGTAGGACTGGACAGGAGTCAAAAGACATTTTGTTTCCTGGATTTTTCACTGAGCTGCGGTGACTTTGCACCAGTCACTTCCTCACAATGGGAGGATGATATTTTCACTTGCTATTATTTTTATTTTGGTCCTAACAATATGTTCATTTTCTAAAGGACTCTCAACTCTGCCAGGGAAAAGCAGCTTCACAAGGTCTACCAAGACAATATATAGCAACATGAGGCTCTAGTGAAATCCACTGCAAGCCCCAAATCTAAATGCATGCAGGTTCAGTAACCTCTAGAGTTTAGATCTTAAGCACCACACATAAAACTCCCCCACTCAGCTGCTCTCTTTTTCACTGGTTGTATCCAGGCTCGTTTTTTTTTCACCAGTGGCTCCAGTCCTATTTCTTGCAACGAGCATTGCACTCCTCTATCACCCGTGACCTTCAGAAAACTCCTGCAGAATTGCCCCATTCCTCCCCCTCCTGCAAACTCCAGCCTCCAAAACTAAGCACAAAACTGAGCATGTTTCTTGTTTCAGAAGGGAAGTATTTTTAGAAAGGGGGAGAAAACTAAGGAGATGAAGGAACCGAGAGTGTAGAATAACAGTGTCTGCAGTGTAAAAGCTGCGGGGGAGGGAATTTCTCCAGCATCATCCCACTCATGTTTTTATTATAGCAGAAGTTCCTGCTGCGTAGTGATTGCAGTATCCCCCTTAAAAGTGTAGTAGGAACATATGCACAGAGCAGCTGCATGATATAAACTTGTCTGCAACATAATGTGATAAACAGAAGTATCATCTGCTACAGGAATAGCCGATTTCCACCAGTATTATTTACCCTAGCTACTCCAGGGTGGCAGTAAATCAAGGCAGGCTTTCTGCTGAGCACACCACTATTGCCTGATAGTAGCTATTTACCCAACTAGCTCATGGCCCTAAGTTTACAAGCAACAAGAAGAGCACAGATTGTAAGTAAAAAAAAATGAAAGAAAACCAACATAGATTTTTTTCTGGATCAAAATGTTCTCCAAAATTCAGTGATTCTTATTTTCTTTAAGCCAGTCTGTTGCACATTGTGTACAGTTACAGCCGTGCTCCAGATATGAGGGTGGTAGGAATAGCATATTGCTGGTCTAAAGCAGTTCTTTGAGCTTTCCTCACTGGTTAGCATCTTCCTCCTGTGCCTATTCTCTGTGGCAGGATCTCAGGGAACAGGTCCCGCAGAGCAACTTTCTGGGTCACTGCACTTTGAGGACAGTAAAAATCCAAGTCCTGGGACTGTGAAAATCCAAATCCTTTCCAACATGTTCGTATTTACTGGAGATGAATTTGCCTCAAGTGGCCTTCATCTGTTACTAAAACTGTCATCCATTCCTGCTTTAGATTGCTGCTGCACTGGCCCAGTCCCTCGAATTAACGATGGCTGTTAGTAGATGTGCTTTATGTGCTGCCCATCCTGCACCCTTTTTCCCTCCAGCTCTCTGAACAGGTTAACACCGTGTCCATCACTTTGAGTGGAACCACCCTGGGAAGCCACGTTGCTGTGGGAATCTCGTATTTTATTGTAATTTTGCTCTAGGCAAATATGTGCAAACATAGGGCAGTGCATGTGACAGCATTTGGCTCCTCTAGGACAGTCTGCTCCCAGTATCTCCATTTCATACCTCCCAGCGGGCTGAGACTGTTGCTGTCATTGGGGTGCCAGGAGGGGCACAGCCTGTGCCCATAGCCCTCTGGCCAGCAGCTATATGGGTTTGGCTATGACTGGATTACTGTGGGGCAAAGAAGTTGCCTCACTGTAGGTGTGGCCAAATCGAATTTCTCTTTCTTCAAGGTTTAGTTGTGCATACACATCAGTGACAACAGCATCTGATGCCACCACTAGCTCATGTTGTTGAGGCTGGACCTGCTTGGATCCACAAAAATAGCTGAAATGTGGGAATGCCTCTACCTTCCCCTCCCTGAGTCTGCTCACAGTCTTTGCTCTGCATTTGCTGTGCACTCTGGAGGCAGTGCAGAGGAGGGTTATGGCCACTTGCAGGCTGTCTACAAGGCCATGGCTGCCCAGCTGGAGAAGAGGTTTGACCCAGCCCCTGAGGCTCCTGTCAATACCAGCATTTGCCTTCTGTATCTCCCCTTCAGTAGTTCAGGTGTGGCCAGGTGTGTTGTCTGTGGGCAACAACTGTGAAGGAAAGTTGATGAGTTGATTTTTGGACCTGCCAAGGAGACAGCAAAGTGCATCCATTCATACCTTCTAGCTCCTGTGTCTTGAAAATGAATCATTTCAGACACATACAGAGGTACCCTAGATGTGAATGTTTGCCTTTACATGTTCAGCTGATGTAAGGAATCTGGCACAGGGAAGAGGGTGAAGAAGGAGAGGAGTTAGTAGAGTTTCTCACATCTTCTGTCACCAACTCTTACTAATTAACCCTGAGGAGCCACTCAGAATGCCAACACATTTAACAGAACTATTGGAAGCAGTTTCATTTATGTGGATGCATATGTGTAACCCTTTATATACATATATTAAATATAGCTATATCATATATATCCTTTCTACATATATTTGTTTAAACACATACATATACATGTATGTGCATGCATGTACAAACACCAGGGAGTTCCTCTCACAGCATGCAGAAACCTGACACAGTTAGACAAGCCTCTTCTTCATCTGTCAGTGAAAAATGGCAATCCAATCCTTCCTTCTGTGAGCCAGTTTCTGTACTTGGCCACCAGCCTGAGCACTGCCTTCTGCAGGCAGCTCTGCAAATGTGAGGTCCTGTTTCCTGTGGCCACTTACGAGTCCCAGGGCCTGTGTGTCAGGGCAGGAGTGAGGCTGGGGCGAGCACAGGAGCTGCTGCATGGCATGCATGGCTTTCTGACCTGGGAGGAGGCAGCAAGATCTCCCATATACTGGTCAGCCTCCACTCCCCCCTCAAAGAAATTTTCCACTCAAATCCAAAAGTGTTGATGGATAGGGTTCAAAGGGAACACAAACTTTGCCTGTTCTTAAAACACCTTTTAGAATAACAGCTGAAGATCTATATTTGTATCAAGGTCTAGCAGTACCACAAACTTCGTTAGGAGGCTCTTTTGATGGATTTGTTTTTCCCATGCTGGCTGCCTCTTGCTGTTAGCAGCCCTGTTCCTATCACATGGATTATCCAAACATATCTGTAGCAGTTCCTGTGTGACAAAATACAGCAAACAAAGAGGGGATGCTTGAGCTGGCACTGACTCAAAGATCTCTCCCCATTGCCCTGGGTTATGTTGCAAAACCTGCACCCAGAGAGCCCACAGCCTCATTGGCTCTGGGGACTGCGCTGACCTTTGGCAAAAGTCGGAGCAGTGCTTCAAGAGCAGCATCATGCAGATGCTGGAACTAGGTCCTCAGCTGGCACCAGTGTCAATGGCTGGGTGGACTTCTATTAGGTTATAGCACTGAGCTCTTGGGCCTTTTCTATTAGCTGCCTAAGACTTTGGTCTGAAATACATTTAAGTTAATCAGCATTAAGTTAATCAGCTCACACTCTGAGGTGAATTTACACTGCTGGGGGGTGTGAGGGCCATAGGTGAAAGTAGACAAGAGAACTCAGGCTCAGCACTAAGATCAGCTTTCTCAAAAAAGATGTGGGTATATGCAGGAAGCTTTCCCTGTTTCTCATCTTTTCCACAATACAGTGTCCCAGCCTTGGTGTCTGAGTGTGTAACTATTCCTCTGTAGGGTTTCTCCACCCAAAACCAAAGTTATTTCACATTAATCAGGGGATTCATTGAACTCCTCTGTTCCACAGGGGGTTGGATGAGACGCCTTGATGTGAAGACCCAAACTGAACAGCTTCAAAATCCCTCTCCATATTTAATGGGGCATGGAGTGTTACAGGGTGTCAGGGGTTGGAAGGGACCTTGGAGACCTTTGAGTCCAACCCCCCTGCCAGAGCAGGATCATACAATCTAGCACAGGTCACACAGGAACGCATCCAGGTGGATGTTCTGGGAGTCTTCTCATATTCCTTGACATCTGAAATCACATCTAAATGTCTCCATGTTTTCTGGGCTTGTTCTTGGATCCCAGGGTGATAACAGCAGTAGGAACTAGTGGCTTCTCTGTGTCTTGCAAATGGAGATGCTAATGTGCAAATTATGTAAAGATATCAAAATAATAAGGCAAATAAGAGTGAATATGAAACTAGAACCTCAAACCCTGCCTTAGCCAGCAAATCAACAGGTCTCTAAAATATGTGACTTCCACAGAGGTTGCTAGAAACATACTGCCTGCATCTCCAAGTTCTTTTAAGTTCCAACCAAGACTGATAAAACACTTGAGGCTCTTGGAATATGAGCCTGTCTTCAAAATAAAATTGAATTTCGCTTGCTAGCATGCTAATTAAAAGTGCATGGCTGATTCAGGCAGCCCTACAATAGCAAGAGTGCTGCAGGCACAGAGATGGCAGGGTTTAGCCTGCTGTTTGTATACAATATTAAAAACGGGCAGATGTCTCATAAAGATGATTACGCCAGCACTCTTGACCTTTCTGCAAGAACAGGAATAAAAGCAGGAGGAAAAAATATAATCAGTTTTCCTTTCTTTTGAAAGTGCTCTTCCATTTTAGGCATGAAGTTATTGTTGTTGTAGAGAGGTGAGAGGGGTGTCTGTCACCCTTTCACATTACATCAGTGGACACTCATGAGCTGTTTGGGACTGAGCCTGTAAGTGGATTGACATATTCAGACCTCAGCCAGAGACACCTCCACTGGGGCTGCACATGGGACCACGGGTCACCGCCTCCCTTAGCTGTTTTCCAGCTCAGCCTGTGTTTTGTTTGATTTGGGTTTGCTTTGTTCTGTTCCGTTTTGGTTTGTTTTGTTGTGGTTTATTTTGTTTTGCTTTGCATTGTTGGGCTGGCTGACAGGAGAGAGGTGGTGGAAAGGGGTGCCCTGATGCAGGCTCCCTGTCTCAGCATCACTGCTGAGGGCTGTGCAGGGGCACCAACTCAGCCCAGCATAACCCTCATGACAGAGCAGTTACTCTCCCTTGACAGACTTGGTGTTACTTTCTAACATTCTGGCATTTTCTGGTCCTTTCTAACGTCCCTTGCAAAAAAGCAATTAGCCTACAACCCATATTGCAATGGAAAGTAATAACCCTAGTCAAAATAAATGATGGGAGTACCAGATTTCCAGAATCTGAGCTTTATAAAGTACAGCCATGCCCACTAAAGATAACCCGAGGGTATATCCAAGGATTCCAAGTCCTGTTTCTATATTCTGTCACAAGCAGTACAAGCATGTGCTGCTTTTTATAACATACACAAAACAACTTAATGCTTAATCTGGAAGATTAAAACAGCTCCATCACTGTTTTTTCAGTTATGGTAGCTCAGGGCAGTTTTGCTAGTGACCCATTCTGAGATTTGCTAAAAAGAAATCAGAGATTCCTTTGTAATTTTATGGAAACTTCCTTTCCAGTGACTCAACCTCTATTTTTGTGTCTGGACGTTGAGGGAAACCCTCTGCAGCAGAGCTAATCTTTCCTGGTATGCACATTTCTGGCTAGATCCATGTGTGTACAGATACCTGCTAACATTAGAGCTGGAGCTGTGTCTTTATGCTGAGCCTTCAAAACAATTTAGTCAAAGAAAGCAAGTGTGTAAGATTTTTTGTGGTGTTGAAATAGTTTGCAGGATGCCTTTGCTCTGAAAGTACTTTTTCATTAATTTATTTTCAATAAGTTGGATCCAGCTGCCCACAGTAGGTCATAAATGTGTCTATTTATTCATTGTATTAAATGAGGCCTGGAGCTGTTGGGAATAGGAGAAGGTATTGGCCTTCTAAAAGTACACCTAACCAATGTTTGTACTTCATAAATTCTAAGGCCAAGAGGAAAAATGCATTCTGGTCATGTGGACTTTCCAGAGGCAGAGCATTTTCTTTACTTAATTCTTATTCTGTGTCCAACCTCTTTAGCTGAATTTAAACATCTTTTAGGAAAAATAAAAAGTCTACCTTAACTGATTTTTTCCAGTGAAATACTCCACCAGAGCTGATAGACTATTGTAATGGATAATTACACTTAATGATAATATTTACCCTATTTCTGATCTAAATAGGCAGTCTCCACTTGTAGTGGAGTACATTCCTCAGTCATTTACAGACTACCAACACCCACCACCCTGTTTTGGGAGGGTGGGGGAAGTCACTTTACAAAAAACACATTCTCTCAGTTGTGACTTTGCATTGATAGTTAGATTTTTGAGACATACCAGTTCTCTAGATTTTAACTCAATTTATCTGTGCCACACTTGCTGTGTAGCTTTATAGCTTCATAACCCCAGCATCATGTGGAATTAAACTGAATGCCATACCAAAGTCTGATGCTACCACACCAGCTCGAATACATCTACTTACCAAACCACTAATCTCCTCAGAAAACAGCCAGTTAGTTTGACAAGGTGTTTCTTCCTAAACCTGTGCTGTTTAGAATCAATTATTTATTTAAACAGTTTATTAATTGAATGGGATCTTCATTATTTTGGCAGGATTTCTGCACAGATGACAGGTTGTGATTGCTCAGCTCATCCTGCTTATCTTCTTTAAAACATCATCATTTTCCTACCACTTTCCACCCAGTCGTGTGTACCATGTGGAGAAAGACACTTCAGGGCTTAGAAAAGCACATTTGCCTTGAGTTTTGAACTGTGAAAATCACCCTCTTCATTCAGCTGATTTTGAGACCAGTGAAGAGTAGCCAGGAATGAGTCAAGCCAGGAGACAATCATACTCTGAGCAGCTGAAGCTGCTGATATTATACTGGTGATGGGTGCTGAGAGAGCAAACACCATGGCCTGGGTGGCCAGCCCTCAGCTTTTATACCCCTGTGGTGATGACAAAGGAACTCCCTGTGCTCAGGGATGTCCTTCACTCCCCAAATACATCCCTGCCAGTGACGGTGGTATGTGGCTTATTGTTTCTTTACACAACAAAAGAAAGGGAACAATTTGGTTCTGAAGCCATATACCTATGGGGATTTATAGTGGATTTGAAAGATGTATAACAGAGAAGGAGGCAGCCATGAGAATTTAAATGTTTTTCCTGCATTTCATCAAACATTTCATAAGATGATGAAACAACTGGTTATTGTCATAGCTAGTGTGAAACATATTCTGCTCAGTGTTTTTATTAATAATAATTTCATTATCTCCTTAGAAGAGGGTTTGGGACCCATGTTTTTTTCTGCTCCAGAGAGTGCCCCACAAATGCATTGGTGTACTACACAAAGCAGGACATTTGCAAGAGTTGCTGCAGGTATCCTCACCCCAGGATAATTTCTGATCAGAGGGCATGACACATGGGCTCAGCCCTGCCCACGTGCAACCTGTTTTTTCAACAGTGTGGGCGATGAGCTGGGGTCTGGGACCAGCACAGAGCAGAAAGCATCTTCAGCCCTGGGCTGCCCCAGGTGAGCCCCAGCTGAAGGGGTCAGAGACATCAATGTCTCCCTAACATCAGGAGCTCAAGTATGAGACTCACCAAGCAGGACCTGAGTTCATGGCACTTCACAGGTAGCTCACTGGCTCTTTAGGAAGTTCTTCTCTCCGCTGACTTTCCCAGCTGCACACAGCCTGGGTTCCAGTCTGGTTAATTTACCACAGGCAGCTGCTGGCCCAAGCAGTTGGGAGGAGCTGCAGCTGGGAGGGGCCACAGGCGGGATAAAAAACTGAGCCAGGCAGTGGGGTGTTCCCTGCCACACTGAGTCATGCCCCTATATAAGGGGAGTAAACTGCCCTTATAGGCTGCCTATTGTCAGCTTGTTTCAGGGTGGCTGGAGTGGTGAAAGTTGGTGTCTCAGGTATGGGTAGAGCCTTCCTGGCTTCTGTTACCTCACTTTGTCTATTGGTCCTATCTTTGGTACCCTTGGGCTTTTTTCTCTCTTTATGTTGTTTTATTAAACTGCCCTTATTTTAACACTCAGGGTTTAACATTTTTTTCTTCCTCCTGATTTTCTTTTCTGTCCCACGGGAGAGGGGAGGCTGGGGGGAAGCAGTGGATGAGTGGCCATGTGGCGTTTACCTGTCAGGAGAGGTTTAACCACAGCAATCTAGAGGCATCCATGCAGGCCAAGCTTGGGCTTCCCATCATCACAAGGGATACAGGCTTGCAGATGAAGGGATTGAGAGCAGCCCTGTGGAGAAGGACTTGGGAGGAGTGGTGGATGAGAAGCTGTCTATAAGCTGACAATGTACGCTTGCAGCCTAGAAGGACAAGTGTATCCTGGGCTGAATGCAAAAAAACATTGCCAGCAGGCCAAGGGAGGTAACTCTACTCTTCTGTACTCCTCTCATGAGATCACATCTGTCTAGCTCTGGAGTCCTCAGCACAGGAGAGACATGGGTCTGTTGAAGTGGGTCCAGAGGAGGACCTGAGACTGACTGATCCTTTACAAAAGTGTGTTGTCATCTCTAAAATGCCTTCTGTTCTGGAATCTTAGAAAATACCAGTATTGAAAACATTAGCTTTGTCACAAGACTATAATTCCATCACCCCCCTGAGAGCTGAATTCTTCAGCTGATACAGTAATAAAGTAGAAATTCAGTTGCCGAGATAGTCTGGGACTAGACACGCTGTTAAAAGAGAAGACAGGAGCCACAATATCTTCAAATCACTTAATTTTCCAGCTCTGTTTTTCTCTCCCGGGGAAGAAAAGCCACCAAACAAACACAAAAACCTACCCTCAGCGTCAAAATGTGTACAATAAATCAGAGACAATATTTCTTAGACAAGTGTGATCAAGACAGGTTCTCTTACGTGGTACCAAATGCTGAACTGCCTATAAGTTATCAAGCTGCTGTATTTATTATTTTTGTTTGCTGCATATAGTTCTTTACCCAGTCTTTTTTTTGATTAGGCCCTCCTGCAGATTACTTGGGGTGAATGTTGCCAATTTTTCTAAAGATCATGCAACCAGACAAAAAAAGCTTTTCTCAGTACTTCAGGGTTTAACCTGATGAGTGTTAACCTGAGAGTATATTTATGTCTTTTCGTAATCAGACACAGAAGGCACAGGAGATGTTGGATCACACTAAGTGATGCAAGTGTGATGAATTATTTTAACTTGTGCAGCTATTTGTGAGGGGTATAACAGGAAGTTCAGAATATAGAATATATCCAATCAAATAAAAAGACAAAAAATAAACCAAAACCAACAATGCCTTTTTGGTGTATTTAATTCTCTCCTCTACTTAACTGAACATGCAGATTTAGACAGTCACACTGACTGGTTCATTACTGAATTTCATTTAAGGTGACCCAAATTCTTATGGAGTTAATGCAGTTGCAAACACTTTAAGGGGCTGTTCCCCTCTGCAGTACACTGGTACTGCTCGTGGCATTGTTGCTCACCATCCTTCAGGAAATAAGTGTCTGCTCAAACTGCGGGAAAAGGAATACAGCCCTGAAGGAAAATATTTTAACTAACTGTCAGCAGTATTTCTTCTGATGCAAAATACTGCTTGCTTGAGTGATACTTACATAGACAATTCTAGCCCTAAATTACATAAGAAAAATGTCATAATATTTGCTTATATTTTCACAAGTTAACATTTCATTATTGGACTTAGAATTCAAAGACAATGTAAGGTGAAAGAAGCTTGTCAGCTATAGTCCTCTAAAAGCAATTAATAACTGTAAGAAAGTTCATATTTTTTTAAAACAAACCCTCCTTCCTTGTTCCAAGGTTACAATGATAGAAGATGTAATAGTGATTGGTAGGCACTGCTGTGGCCCCTGATAAACCTCTCCCAAGGGGGTTTGAAAGCATATCCTTACCAGCATAACGTCTCTCTGAAGTTAAATCAGATGCAGCAGGAGATGGCAGATACAGAGGGAGAAGACATTTGCTATGGGTAGCAGAGCTGAGCCTTCTTTGCACTGAGCACCAGCTTGTGGACGATGCTGACACAGAGAACTTGGTCACCTGGGGAACATGACAAAAACTATCTAGTACCAGAGAGAATGCTTGATGGCTTGGAGGAAAAAAAATGGGTCCTAAATGTGGAATAACCTCTTTACATGTATCTGTGGCCCTGGCATAGTGCTGTTGCATGGGTGACTGAAGCATATCTGATTATATACTGTTCGTTTGGGAGAACTCATGTATTTTTACACACTCTTTTTACAGCTCCCAAGTCTACCTTTTGTCCCACTGAAGAGACCTGGTGGCCAGGCCTGGTTATTATCATCGCAGTATGCTGTGCCACACTAGTGTTCCTCTTCATAGTTGTCATCATTTGCTACAAAGCCATAAAAAGGTAAGATCCCAGATGCTTTTACTGTGCTTAGAGCAATGCAACCCCAGAAGGGTTGACCCAAGGTTTGGCTGACAGCTTGTTTTGTTTAAAGGCATCGTAAAGGCAAAATGCATCCTGTAGTCAATGTCTGTTCTCATTGGAAAGTCACACTATGCACCATATTCTGCCTGTGTAAAGGGTGAAGTTCTACACACAGTCATGGGCATGAGGAGGAGAAAAACTAGAAGTGGGACAGATGTTCAGATTAATAAGAACTTCTCCAAAGACAAAATGTCATAGGTTGCAAGCAGCAATGTCAATAATTTTGGCTTGGTCAAGTGCAGAGGTAGGAAACACTGTCCTATTCACTTCTGGTAGTATTAAAAATTTACATGAGGGGTGTGAGATTTTTTGGCCGAGGCCAATAATTGTAACATTTCAAACTGATGCAAGCTCTTTTAATTCAAACTCTAAGGTGATTTGTGGTAGTTTTTCATTTGGAGACTCTATTCTAATTTATTCTTGCTTGGAAATTATCCTCTAGAGAATCAAACTCAAAACCTGTCTGTCTTTTGCTGTAACAGCCTATGTACAACACGGTGTGTAGTCACCATTGCAGCTCAATGCTTTTGCAACAGATGTGCTTATATAGGTGGATAGAAAGTATTGACTTCAGTTACATAAAAAATGGGAGTGGGAATAATTTCTTCACCTAAGTAATATTTCATATTTCTGGTGGAAAAAGCCAAAACTTGAAGGCTCCATCTGCAAGGTCAAAGCATAAGTTTAGAGTAGAAAGTAACTTGTGGGGAGTGTAGCCTGGATGGCTGGATTTTCTTTTCCCCTGTATTGGTTTCAGTATGGCTCTGACAACACACCACAGTCATGGCTTCATGATGTCACCACTTTATACCATAGGGGACTTGGGCAGCAGCTGTTTGTACAGGCAGGCGACCCAGCCTTCAATAGAGAATGCAATATGCAATCCATAACTCCCATGAGATATTGCAGCCACATCAGTACCACAGGGTGGATTAAATTAAAGTTTTTAAACTTTCTGATCTTTGAGTTCTGTTTTTGGAAAAAAAAAATTAAGGAAAAAAAAAAGAAAAAAATTAAAAGCCTTTCATGAAAAATGTTATCTGCATGATCTTTGGTGAGCCTGGGCAGGGATATCACAATGGTGGAGTATTGCACATGCTCTGTGGCTGTCTGAGAAACTTTTGCAGGATTTGAAGGGTAGTGTATCGAAGAAGCGTCAAAAAGTGAGAATTCAAATGAGAAGACAGGAGTCTGAATTCAATTTATTAAATTTACTTAAGTATATTTGTTATTCTAGTTTAGCTGAAATGAATGCTTCCTAGTTTTGAGGAGTTGGGAAGCTTTTACTGTAGCAGCAGCACTTTCAAAAATCATCTATGGAGGACTGAAATTGGAGTCCAGTTGGATTGGTACCACAGCGCAAAATCTGTAGATCAGTTCCTGATCTACTGTTGGTTGCTCACAGGGGATTGGTCCAGTTTCACGTGAAAAGTTGTATTAGTTTCTGAAATAGCTATTGTATTTGTCTGCCTAGTGCCAAACTGTGAGTGGTTCCTGTCAGGGCTCACAAATACACCTACTGGATCAGTAAGTCTTCAGGAAAACTTGTCCCTAGCAAGGAACTGCTCTTCAGGTCTGCTGTGATGCTGGTAGACGGAAGGAACAGAAAATAAATTTAAACAGGCACATTAGAGCTGCCTTGAAAAGGCTTGGGGAGTTCCTATAACAGTCTCTTGCTTCCTGTTGGTGAAGAAGAATACCCATACTTGAAGACACCCACTGTTTGTAAACAGTGTGAATACCACTGTACCAGTCAGCCACTTGAACAGACATTAGGCTGAGAAAGCAGTCAAAATTCCTCTTAGATCTTCTTATTGTTGACATTCATACTGTTAACAAAAGCTAAGCTGAAAACTGCTCAGATGTGGGATGGACAGCTATAAAAGAAAATCTTATTAATTTTATTTTTACAGAGTAACTAGAGCATTTCTTTTCATCAATGAGTCTTTCCTAAAACAGCTCTGCTGAAAGCCTAAAGTGCCTGGCAGCATTCCCCAAGTTGTTCAGATTCCTTGATCCACTGTAAAAGACACCTATTGATAACTGCTGGGAAATAAGATAAGAGGATTCACAGCGGCAGCATCTCTGCCTTCGACACGGGGTATTATTATGTACTGTTGAGATGAATTGGCCTGAGCTAGTGTGAGAAATCCTTCACTCTAACTTTTGCTGGGAGGTAGAGGTGGCTAGAGAAAAATGGGATTAATCTGGGTGATGCTGAGTCTCTGCTGGAGAGTCCCTCCAGTGTGTTCCCAGCCTCCAACCCCATAACCATGCTCTGCCCCTTCCTTCCTCACACCCTCATCCACCAGCTTTCCTCGGCAGTCCTCCTCCCAGGCCCTCATTCCTGCTCATCTCCTAGAGCTGTGACCTCTGTCACTGCAAATGACAGCTCTGTCTCCCACCTCCAACTGAACAGATACTGAAGAGTGAAATAACAGCAATCATCTGGTTGTAGAGTATAGCAAGAGTTAAATGTTTTAGTAAGAAAGTGCAGGCAGAGATTTATTTGCACGGAGCTTGGATCTGTTGTATTAATCCCTCACTTTCATAAGAATCAAATTTAAAGTAGAAAGAAAAAGAAAAATCCTATTGTGCTTAAGTTAAAATCTCATTTACTGGTTTCAAAGGGCCAGACCCAATCGAACTCTCTCATGTCTGCTTTTTTGTAGCAGGAAGAGAGGGAGTGACTGTCTTCAAGGTATCATAACTCAACGCTATTTTTATTCAATCTGTGTAAAAACAGTTTCTCCTGGGGTGGTTTGTTTTCCTTCATAAAAGCCAAAACTTCAGCACGTCACCAATTTTAGGCACTAAGGCTTTTTGTGATAAAATACAACCTAGTGGATTGGTGCTTCTTCGTATGAAATACCAGAACCAAGTAAGTGTGCTGCTACCTCCAGCCCTGCAGCTCCCCTGGAAATACTCATGTTCTCCCAGGATGAAATGGTCATAAGAAATGCTGAAATAAACTCCAGTGGATGGATTTGACCTCCTTGCTCCTTGAGGGTATAAATGTGAAAATGTGTCAGTCAAGCTTTAATACTCAGAGAACTGCCAGACAGGTTACACTCTTGGGTAGGTACATGTGGGACAGTTCTTCAAAGGCTGTTACAGCAGTGTCTAGATTTACTGCCTGTGATGTTGGTGCCTGCAGCGTCGGACACTGCACGACCAGCACGCCGAGTAGAGATGTGTGATGCAGCATAGATCAGGTACCAGAGGAGATCACACATGATAGATTCTGTTTTGTGCTGTAGCGTGGTTATGCACACAGTGATAGCACCCTGGGTATGGCAGGGGAGGAACAGCTATTTTCTCTGCTCTTGGTGACAGAGGGGGTATTTTCTCTTTTTAAAAAATGGAATTTTTTTTTTTTTAAGAAACTTTGCCATGGCACATCAGAAAAAAAAATCTAAGGATTGGCCCTTGACACCAGTAGCAGTCACAGACTGTGACATTTGTAGATTTCTAGGATGGACTTAATCACTGGCTAGAGCTCGGAGCCACTGTGAACAGTGGGACTTTAGTGCTCATTTAGTGGATAAGGAGAGTGATACACATAGCAAGAGCAGGCAAATAACTGGTTCAAAATCTGGAATATATCCAAGTATTTCTCCAGTGTGTCTCTGTCTGTAAAAACCTGCCATTCTTTCTGTTTCCCTGTCAGAAGACTTTTCTCTGTGAATACTATCACCAAGAAGTAAAAGCAGGAGGTCCAAGGGCAATCTGTAAACTAGCACAGGCTGGATCATTTCAGTATTACATGGTTTGTGGACTTGGGCAATGCACTGTGAATGCCAGCAGCTCTAACAAACCTTCACCTGGTGTAAATCAGTGCAGACTCAGAAACAATCAGTGGAGCTAGATTCATTTTAATCAGCTCTGGAGGTGGCTGTCTCTAAACCTTTTATTTTTTAACATCTCCAAGCGCCTGAATAACGGTAAGACAGTAAGATTGAAGAGAAGTGGGAAGTAAACACAGTAAAGAGGATTAACGAGAGTTGTTTGGTAAATAAGCAACTGAGATGGGGAGGAGAGGGACCTGCAATAAGTAATCCTATTTCTGCAGCTCACTGGTATATCAGTGACTGTGAGGGGAATAAGATATTTACATAAAAGGGAAAAATAAATCCCTGGCTCCCTGTATAAAATTAAGATGCTGGAGCCATCTCTCAAACCTGGAAGGGAAAAGCAAAGCTGAGGCTCCTACTCTCAGTGCCAGCTGATGTGCCAGGTACACAGCCTGGCAGAAGGTGTTTCAGATGGTTTTCCAACATGTGAAAAACCTGCACTTACTATGTCCACAATACCCATAAAGTCTGAGATGACCCAAGAGCAGCCCATTGTGCCTAGGGATGTGACTCCTTGGCTCTGCTGGATTTTAGGTAGGATGGATATGTCTGCTCTCAGATTTTGCCACCAAAGAGCCCTCTTGCTAAGTCAGCAGAGAAACAAGGCGGATGATTGCAAAGTTTTACATTATATACCTTTTTCTCACTATTATAACTGTTGTGCCACTGTTTTGTGTGTCCCACAGCCTGAGAGAAAGGCACTGTAATGCCTACATATGCATTTTCTTAAATAGGCCCTGAGTTCACCTGCAAATAAAAATTAAGATGAAAACACTGTACTGAAATAAAATGACAGGTTATGTTTAAACTGTCTTAAAATTCATTGCTCAGGTATTTTCTAGTGTACTCAGCATTCGGGTGTGATTTATGGACGCTGTATACTGCAAGGTATAGTGAGAGCAAGGTTCTGAAAGTTGATTTTGCTCAACAAAATGAGGCATGTGCTTGTGAGGGGGAAAACACAAAAGATTTCTTATGGAGGGCAAAAAGTGGGAGTGAGGGCTGTGGTGAACATGTCCCATGGTGCAGGGACGTATATATTTCCACAGATGGAGAGTCCCTGCACCTCACCCACAGCCTGCTTTGTACTGCTCACTCCCCCAAAGAGCAAGGGTTGTGTAGTCCTCCACGTAGCCACCTCCTGTGAACCACTACGGCCAACCACAGTCTAAGTTCAAAATCATTATTAATGGCAGTGCTTTTCAGTGTGGGGAGAGAAGATGGAACTGTGTCTTAAAGTTAATTAATAGTGTTGAAGTGGATATTTGCAGCTTGGCTGATGACAGACAGCTCAAGGTGAATTAAGATTATTAATCCCTTCTCTTCTCCCTGATGCATTAGAAGGGTTGGCACCGAAATGGTGCCTTAATTCTTAGCAGGTGCCTGGAAAGATGGTGATTACTCGGACGATAAAGGGAGATATTTGGTGGAAAAGCTGGGTTGAAAAGTACTGTTTGAGTGGGGGGCACTCCAAGGGAAAAGGGCCTGTGAGGGCAGATCTGTGTGTCTTTGATGCAATTTGTTGACATCAGACCAGTTCAGTTCTGCAAAAGGGGTCACCCCCTGAGAACTGCCATTCTAAAGGGAATATGGTCTTCATCAGGAATAGCTGGGAACGTCACTGAAGGCAGTTGAAAGAAAAACAAACTTCAAAATTTTGGAAAACCAAGGGAAAGACTCTCCCACTGTAGTCTGATTATCTTTCCCACTGTCTGAATGTTGATGCTTATCAACAACAGGATCAGCATCTACACTGAGCAGCACTGTCTGTCCCCATGTGTTGCTTACCCTCTCTGCCTAATCATCTCCCAATGGCCAGTTTTGCTTCCATCTTTGGAATGAGGTTGCAGATGACCTACTTAATGACAACTGAAATTCTCTGAGCAGCCAGTCTTTCTGTAGAAGATCCCATTTCTCATGGGTTCCTAGAATCACAGAATGGTTGCAGTTGCAGTGGACAGCTTGAGATCATCTAGACCAAATTTCTCTAACAGAGCTGGCTAGAACAGGTTGCCCACGCCTGTGTCCAGCTGGGTTTTGAATATTTCCACAGATGGAGAGTCCACAACCTCTCTGAGTTCTTGTTGGTTTTCTTGTGTTCTTTCAAAACTATCACTATTTATAAAACTAAACATAGCCTTGCTTGATGAAAACGGAGATGCCAGAGCTCTGCTGTATTCATTCTGCTGATTCAGTGGCATCAGTGGAGATTCTGGACAGGGGACTAATAGTTTGCACTGCCATACGATTTTTGAGTGTATTGAGATGAAGAAGTGTTGGCCACATTTTTTAACTAGAATAGTAAAAGTATTGATAATATTTGTTAGCAGGTTCATTTGACAGATCAAGGGCTGCTTAGTAAAGCAAATAAATAAAATAGCATTTCATTTGAGAGATGGCTGAGCTCAAGCTGCATGGGCAGTGCTGTGCAGGAATGTTGGCTTTGCTGTTGCCTGTGCAGTAGGTGATGGTCCATTAAGCAGAAGGATCTGCTCCTCAGTGCTGTCAGTCTGGGACTGTTATAAGCACTACATGTTTGCATAACTACTACAAGGCAGAGTTTCTGTGTTGTTCTACCAAAGTCACATTTTGCCAGGGAGAAAGTTTGCTGTCATAAATGGATATAATGCCCTCTAATCAGGCACGCTGGAAGCCTTCAGGTGGTTTTAGTGTTCAGCACAAAACAAGTGGTCCAGGTGTTTCATGGAATACTCTCCCATGGATCATTTTTCACTTCTTCACTCCTAATTTGTGATGTATGTACAAAGATGCCAACAGAAATCTGTAGAGCATTATGGTCTATGCTGTGATAATTAACTTTTCACTGTAACCAGAAACAGGCTTGCCACTTTTCTGCTTTCTCCTGCAGATGAGAGTACCATGTTGAATGAGCAGTACTGCAACAGATTCAAGTATTGTACAGTTACTGTCTGAGTGCAACTCTGTAATAGCCATGGGTGGATTTTACAGGCTCATGCCAAAAGATAATGCTAATGATGGTCTAACTGTATTAGCTGAAATATTCCTAATTTACCCTAGTGGAATTAGAAGATACAAGTGGATACTAGAGCTTCGAATCATAGGAGAGTTGCCAGGTTTACCATGAGTTATTTATTAATCTTTTTCCTGAAGCCATAACGTCTGAAGGAATCTGAATAAACATGAGATCAAGGTTCTCTTCACCTACTAGTCTAAAAACTGACTTTAAACTCAATACTCTTATATATTCAAAAATCCTACAAGGTATAGAAATAAAGTGTTCTTAGAAATTAATTTAATTTTTAAACCTTTCATAGTTTTAACAAGCTGACACAAGGGTGCTTGTGAACAACCCTGCTGGTGAAAAGCCATAGCTGTGGCTGAGATGTACCCAGCACAACGGGAAGGGGCATTTGAAGAAAGTTTTTGGGTTGATTATCTGTGATATGTGAGCTTAGGACTGTGTTTGTAACAGCCTGCAAGATCCCAGAAGCATCACCCTGGGGTGCCTGGAGCAATCTTTTTTTTATGACTCAGAGGAAGCTGTACCCACAGTAGTGGGGTGGGAGTGCAGATCCATTACTCCATCTCTGTATCACCCAGTAATTCCCTCTACAGAATGAGAATCTTTAGAGAAACCTGCTGGGTGCCTTTATTGCCCCCATTTGCTTTCCACAGAGGATTTGCAGTGCATCTGAAGGAAAGTCTGATTTCTCCAGTGGCTGAACAGTTCTCAGTGGGTTCAACGGACACTGTGAATTTGCAGGAGCACTAAAACCCCAAAACATAGAGTGAGAAAGCCAAAAAAGTATGTGAATGACACATCAGTTCCCACATGTGCCCCATGCTGCCCTGGGCAGGCTCTGCCCAGACTCATTCTGCGCTGCCTCAGGGTGTCAAGAAGCCAGACCTGACCATGGCAGTTGGTTCTCTATGCATCACATGCATCCAACCACTTTCAAGATGATCAAGGCCGTTCAGCCCATCTCTCAGTGCTATGCACACATGCTCCATTCCTCCCCAGTCTCTGCCCTTTCTTGTCTGCAGTTTTGTTCCCTGCTTCACCCCCACATCAGCCTACATTCTGTGATGCAGAAGATACCCCCTTCCTGCCTGACCTTTCAGCATGCTTCTGCCAGCAGCCTTGGCTTGGTGCTGCCCTTGGCTCCTCTAAATCGTGGCTTCTGCTGACTTTGATGCCTGGCTGTAGCCTGGCTCTAACTTCTGTGCACAGAGAACCTGGGGAAAAGTAGAGCTCAGGGAATGGCAAAAGCTGCGCTTGGATGCTCTTCCTCCTGTGCAGAGAATCAGACAGAGTAATGAGGCATCTGCCCATGGCAGTGTTATTTCCCACTGTAATTTATGTGCATTGGTTTCACACCTTTGTCTAATTAGTCACAACTTGGTGTGCAAACAAGATCTCAGATTTCCATGCCCTAGCGGAGAGCAGGTGTTGATAAAGAAAGGCTCAGGCGTGCTTATCCACGCAGCAAGCTTTTTCTTGGGGTCCCCCCTTCTTTAAAGGGAGGTCACATCACACCCAGCCTCCATGCTGTGCTGTTTGCTCCCATGCAGATATGCTGCTTGGGTTGAAAAGGATGCGGACAGAGTCCCTCTTTGCAGAGCTGCATAGCCTCTTATTCACACATCGATGGCTTGCAGCTGCCCTCCAGCAGCTGTGCTGCCACCACTTGTGTTGCTGAACTAATTTCTGCTACCTCTAGCCTTCCTTCTCTGCACCCCCTCATACTTGCTGCTAAATATTTATCGTGCTCCGGGGTTGCTAAGCAGCACACAGCTCCCTGCTTGGGAGAGCCTTGCCACGAAGGTGAGACACGCAGTAGGTCACTGGGGGCAGAGCTAGGAGTGGGAGATGATGGCATCTGCTGGGGTGGTCCTGCTCCACCACACACTTACTCTGACTCCAGTGTCCCCTCTGTCAGCGGGTATGTGGCCACACATTCAGTATGGCTGAACAATGCTTCTGATTTATCCCTCTCAGAGAGTTGTCTGAATATTCACAGCAGAGAGCATTTGTGGAGATGAGCACTGCAGCTTCCATTCCCCAAGCTAATGCTAGGTGAGGGAGTAAAGCACTAACAGAGGCTGATGTAAAAAGTCTGATCCCAGCTGTGTGCATGTCAAGGGTGGGAAAATAGGGTCATTCCTCCCTCTGGCCTTGGAAAAGAGGCCATGCAAAGAGGCCCCAAGCAGACAAGTCGTGCCTTCTTCAGTGTCTGCTTTTTGAGGCAGTAGTGTGAAACCTTATGAAAGACGTTAGCAGGCCCAAGCAGCAGGAGCTGCAGGTTAACCTGGTTCTTCCCTTTGGTCACTCTGAGCCCTGGGAAGCCAGTGTGGGGACAGACTGAAATTGAATCCTCCTCAGAAGCTGTCCCCATTTACAATTGTCTAAAGCCACTTATCTCCCAAACTTCGCAAAACCAAATCTGTGTAGACATCAAGGTGTGCAGCCCTTGACAGTTGCTGTGCTTCTTGTGGACTTGCCCTGTTGCATACCTAGAGCATGAGAAGTCTGGGACCACCCGCCACCCAGCTCAGTCCACTTCCAGTGGGTTTGCATTTACCCTGCAAAGAGCAGGGTCTGGCTCTGCAGACTCCTTGTGAGGGGAGAAAGTCAGCAGCAGCTGCTTTGAAATTAGCAGTCTTATCTGAGGTGGTGGCAGAGACAGATTGCCTCAAATGCAAAGTGATCTAGATAGTTGCAAAGGTCAGTTAA
Source organism: Chloroceryle aenea (assembly GCA_013399075.1). Classification (NCBI taxonomy): domain Eukaryota; kingdom Metazoa; phylum Chordata; class Aves; order Coraciiformes; family Cerylidae; genus Chloroceryle; species Chloroceryle aenea. The sequence goes on from VWZY01001959.1 coordinate 267,868, forward strand.
TTTTACAAGTTTTATTTCTCTTCTCAGTTCCCTGCATTTATCTGTGTTGCAGACACACTTCTATTAAAGACATTTCCATAACCGAAAATCAGCAGAGGAATTTGATTCATCTGAATTAATCAGAAATTAATTGTTACTATTGAAATAACTTTGTGACATTCTGTTTAAATGATTCTGTGAAATAGCAGTAGCCTTGTTCTTCTGTATGGCTCAGGTCCATCATTCAAGTCGTTGCCTGTTTGTGAGGGATCAGATATCAAGGTAATTGTCTACATTCAGCAAAAAATCTGGGCACGGAGTAGCACAGAATATCAACTTTGTTTTGGGGATGGAAAAGTCCATTGCCTAAAATGTCAATATCTACAGGCACTTTGCTGTCCTTCAGAGACAGTGAGAGAGCAGTGAAGAGCAGCCCTGGCTCCTCTCATCTCTTAGCCTCTTATTCCAACCCCACGTTTTTCCAGTACTGTTGCTAACCCTGACCCAGAGCACAGGGCACCAACAGGCAGCCAGTCTGCAGACATGGTAGGGGATTCCTGTGCCTTCTCCCTCTTCCACTTTCCTCAGTGTCTTTTTGTAAGGAGAACTTCTAATTGTGAGCCCAGATAAACAATAGTTTATGTCTTACTGGCCTCGCTGTAGCTGAGAAGCAGCAGTTAGGTAGTTGCTGTGCCTTGTTCAACGGATACACTTATATGTGTCATCTGTATAAAAAAACAAGGTATATTGATCAGGAATGGTACAGCTGGGCACTTGAAAACCATATTTCTCCAGATTTCCTAATCATTCTTTGCTAAGTACTTTGAAGATAGAAAGCATTGAATGGGAATTGGTCTTCCAAAAGGACTGGAGAATTTTAAAGAGAAAGATCTCCTTTTGGGCCCCACTGTTGTTTTTGTGTTACCAAGTGGCAGGTAAGCACAGGAGTGTGTTGCCTTCATGCCAGCACCTGTGAGGGTGTGCATGTCTCAGTGACATAGTGCACCATGAACTGAGCCTCCTGGATGTACCTTAGCTGCCTACAGTGATCTGTAGCAGGACAGGCCTTTGAGGAGAAGTGTGCCCAGAGGACACTGACAGTGTGTAGCATGCTGCCAAGCATGGCCATGGCCATCCTGCAGGCGCGTTTTGGCTTTGTTCAAAGCAGGGTGCCTGTCTTCCATGCATTTATTATCTTCTCTTTTTTTTTTTTTTTTATTTTTTTCATTTAGTGTTTTTTTGCCAGGCTGGAAGGTTGGCAACATGAGCTCATTTTCTTACATTAGGCTCACTCATTTTCTTCACATTAGAACCATTCCTTTTTTTATTTTTGTCATCAAAACATATTGATGATGTATTCTGCACTGAGAACACCCGACAGATGACATCAGCTGTAATATCCCTCAGTCAATAAAACCTTTTAAAGATCATTACAGGGAATACAAAGAATGGCTTGTAACATGAGGGATCACTGAAAGTGCTTTTATCAGTTATGCCAGTTAATAGTCCAGTATCCTAATAAAGCTTCTTCCCTTCCTTAAGATTGGTTTTATGTAGGAGCATAATTCTGAAATTAGCTTAATTGAAGACCTATTAGGAAATGTGATTGCATCACCTTAGTCTCCCAGGGAGAGATCTTTCTCTGTAACATCAGAACAAAGCCTCCTTAAGTCCAACAAAGTCTGTGGAATTACTCTGACTTTGCACTGATGAAAATAAATGTAGACTAAACTCTGCTGCTTAAATTTCACATGTGGCTCAGCAATCTACTGCAATTACTTGCAATCTGAACAGGCCAGATCCTCCCTTCAGATATACCCAGAGCGACTATAGCAGGCTGGAATAGATGCACTTCTGCAGAAAGAGATCTGCCCACCGCATTTTGCAGCCCAAATGCACCAGCTCAGGGAACCTCTGAAGTGCTGATGAATGGCTGCAGAGCGGCTCCGTATGGATTTTTGTTGTTTCTCTGGGAGAAGCACTCAGCAAAGGCTAGTTCTTCAATTCACGCACAGCAAGGGGGATTTGACTGTCACAGAGCAGTGTGAGCTACTCCAAAACAGAAACTGCCCACATGCCTGCAGGGCTTGTTTAAATATACTCCAGAGACTGGTCAGCTAAAAATAGCTGTGAGGGAGAGCTGAATTAACTGTAAATTGCAGACATGAAAGTGATCATGTGAACAGCCAGAAAGAAAGAAGCTCTTCTTAGGTGATGGTATCTTGGGGTTAGACTGATGCCTATTGCTGCAACATGGCTTGCAGCACTGTGAAAGAGACCTTCCTCTTTTGCATTACGGTCCTAGCACTGGACAGATCTTCTCCCCTTCTCCATGCATCAGGGACAGACAGAAAAGGTCTGAAGATATTTGAAACTGTATGCTTACTTTCTCTTGTAAACTTTATTTATGAGATGACCACCAGTTTTGTTTGGCCAAGACTGAAGTTACTCAAGGGTTTCTAGGGAAAGAACAGCATTTTCTGATTCAGAAAAGACAGCTCATTTTTTTTTCCATAAGGATCAGTGCAGCTTGAGAAGGGAGACCTTCGAATGTCCAAACCTGAAAGTACCCCAGTATACATAGTCCAAATGGTGTAGGTAATGTCTTCCAAGTTACCTATAAAGCTTTCTAGTTGGGAAGAGTAGGTCAAAACTATCACATATTGGGATAAGTAGTAATAAACACTAGGGCAACCTTTTAGATGAGGGACTATTATTTACCAGAATGGAGAGGAAATTAGATGGAATACATGTAAAAACCTTGGGAGACTGAGAATATTGAGCACTGGTGTTCAACACATTGGACATTGAGCAGTCATGAGTCTGTTCCTGAAAGTTGTCCAGATGGAGCTGCTGCTTCTTATAACTATAAAAATTCTCTTTGTATGTGGGAGGTAGTTGAGCCAGTAACCTCTTCCTACAACTAATGAATAACTTGCTGCTTTTTTCTGGGCAGAGGGATAGTCCACATATGGCTGTTAACTAGTTTAGAGAATAACAAAGTTTTCAGAAAATTTTCATCATTAATGTTTCTTCTTTGATGTCTGTCTTTACATTGTGAAATAAAAAACATCCAGACTGATTTTTTCTGGTGATTCTCCTTCCATGACTCTGAAAACTATCTCCAGAGAAGTGTCCTTCTTTAGGCCATAGCACCAGGCTTTCCAGAACTGGTTAGCCACTAGGCAAGACTCATTGTGGGCATCTGCACACAAGCTGGATAGCTGTGTCCCAGAGCAAGTGTTGTCAGTGCAGTAAGCCTCTCTATCAGTGGTCCTGTTCACAAACCACTCTTAGAAAGCAAGGTCATTTCTCCCACCAGTTGCTATCACCTCTGATGGCTGATGGCTGCTTGATGAATGCCCCCAGTACTGAGATGTAGACAGCTTCCATTCAGGTTATGTTCTTATAAACATTCAGGTTATTTGGTCTAGTAATTAAATAACATTACAAATTTTATTCTTCTATTCCTATCCTGTATGTGCTAAATAAGGATGTTTTTGAAGTGTGACTGTAGCCCACACATCAGCTTGTCTGGGCTTCCAGCAGTGAAGTCTAGCCAAGAGCTCTAAACATAGCTACCCCAGGTACTGCTAGCATCCTAGCCCAGGAGATGAAGCTGAGTGAAAATAGATTTATTAGAGATTTACCCTGTTTCTTGGACAGCTTTTATAACCCAGGAAGGCGTTGCTGCAGTTGGTTCTCTACTGGTATATGGGTAGCTTGGATATTTTTGCTGTGCACTGGGGGCACATCAGGATAGACTGGTCCTATGAAGCAAATGGGTGTGTTGTATGAGACCCAATTTTATTGAAAATCATTAATTTTTATGTGTTGATAGCTAATGAAATATTAATTGGTGTGGAGAAGAGCTTTGAAGTTGTTGCACATATAAGCAATATATTTTCATCTCTCTTGTTTGCCTCTTCCCTTCTGCCATGTTTCCCTGGGGACCTGGCACATGCCACCACCAGTGCGGGATCCACAGTGATGGGCAGAGCTGCTGGTAGAGCCGCTTGCCAGCTGCTTGTCCTTCTCCATAGTGCAGCCCAGTGCTGTGACATGAGAATGTGGGGCTGCCCACAGAGCTTGGTAGCAGCTTTTGTCACAGTAGGAGCCACCTCGAGGTGAAATTGTTTTGAGAGGAAAGGCAAGTTCTTTACATATCAGTAAAAGCACCTTAGACAGAGGAACTGAAAACACAAAAGGATGTTTGGCACGGGTGCCTTGGCACAGGCAGAGCTCTGCAAAAGCAGTACAGAGATGCCTCAGCTCTTTCACTCTTGGTGAAACCTCTGTCACTCGGTACTGATACCCACACAATCCAGTCTCTTTTTTATATATATATTTGCAGGTACCTTTTAAGTACAATTTACAATATTGTACCACTGCTCAGGAAACGGTGTGGTTGCACTGGGGTCTTTTGAGCACCAGCCATCACCTCCAGCAATGCACAGCAGGGAGGGCAAAAACACCTTTCCTCCTCTAACTGCATTTTAGAAGAAGTGCTTTTGTAAGAACAAGATAGGTCTTTCTCTCAGAGGATAATACAGAGTAGCAAATCCCATGCAGAAGCAGGCTTCTCCTGGCAGTGCTGAGTTGGATATGGGAGCCTCAGAAGGTGAATTTAAGAACCCTTCAATTCTCAGCTGCCAGCCCAAGGTCACCCCATCCTAGCTTGACTGGATTTCCCTAGGGCCCAGCCTTCCCAGATACTGGCCATGGCATGCTGCCACTCAAAAAACAAACAAACAGAAAACAAACAACTCCCTCCCCCCACCCCGATGTTTATTTTGTCATTAATGTAAAAGATGAGTGTCAGGAGGATGGAGCCAGGCTCTTCTTGGTGACATCCAATGACAGGACAAGGGGCAACAGGTTCAAGCTGGAACATAGGAGTTCCATGTAAGCATAAGGAGCAACTTTTTCACAGTGAGGGTGACAGACACTGGAACAGGCTGCCCAGGGGGGTTGTGGAGTCTCCTCTGGAGGCATCCAGAACTCACCTGGACATGTTCCTGTGTGACCTGATCTAGGTGATCCTGCTCTGGCAGGGAGGTTGGACTCATGATCTTTTGAGGTCCCTTCCAACCCCTAACATTTTGTGATTCTGTGATCAGAGACTGCTACAGAGGTAGGCAGTAGGAAGCAAGTTTGCAACACTGAGGCTGGTCTTACAAAACCAGGTTTTATTCTTAAATGTCATCCCCTCCAAGCCCAAAGCACCTTGAAGAGTATGAGCATGTGGATTGAATTGTGTCTTTTAAGCTCTTTTGTGGTGTGCTTTTCTGAACAAAGCTTCTATTCCCATTTCTTGGCGATGTTACTCTCCTTCAAGCTTCAATAAGCCTATAATTAGAGAGACATAATAAAGTCCTGATTGAATTAACAGTCTGCTTGACTCTTGCTTGATTTTGTCTGAAAAGCCATATATAGAGATTTTTTTTAAGTGTGTACAGTGAGACACAAGGTGAAACCCTCCCCTAGGACTCTACCACGCAACTGTCCTACAGCCAATAGGTCTTTGCCAAATTTATACCAGTAGCCAAAGCTGGCAGGGCAGGTTTTGTCAAACAGATCAGCTGAGTTTGTGACTAGAAAAGACAAAGGGCCAAACCCAGTGTTTCCTCTAGGAATTTTTTTAAAGGCAAAACATACAAGTTATGTTTGAACGTGCATTGTTACGTTGACCTTTACAGAGGACTCTGCAGAGAACTGGTGCAAGCCAATAGGACAAGCCAATATGAATTTCTTTGATAAATACCATTTATAAAGCGATCAGAACCTCACTGAAATTTAAGCTCGACATATGAAATACACTCTTAAATGTCTGTTTGATGCTTTCTTGATTTTAGGACTCATGCAAATTAATGCATTCATGATGGAGAGGTCATTATGGACTCTGACGCATCACTTGAGGCGTGTACTAAGCTGTACAGAGTTGCATGTCCCTTTCATTCACAGATGTTTGGCATGAAGAGTGCACCAATTTGTTTGCACAGTGTATAGCAAATCATACTGTAAAGCAAAGCACTTTTTAGCAAGCAGCCAGTTTCGCCTGCCACCAAGTGAGTATGTCACAGATATGAATAGTTGCCTACTCATTCCCTCACTAATTTGAAACACCCTTTTTAGCAGCAAAGAGCAACCCTGGAATGGAAATGCATAAATACATGGCCATAGTGCTCCATCTGAAAAGGGGCTTGGAGTATTGCACATGCAGAAGGGCAGCTGAAAAATAGCAACGGGCAAAAATTAGTTTGCACATCTAAGGATAGGATAATTTTAATCACTGTGACAAGTGCATACAAGTCTGTCAAACCCGTCATTTCAGTGGTGTAGCTGAGGCAAGTCTGACCTGAAATCCATGCCTGATGTGCATTTGGTAACAAAGGAAGGAGTTAAACATAGCAGACTCCAAGCCTGAACTTTTGTGTTTGCCACAAATAAATATATAAATAAATGGCTCAAATAGACATTTCACAGAGAGCTAAGAAAGGAGTTGCTTTGTTTTGTGAGAACTAAACCCAAGCAGTTAATAAGGCCTAAGCAGAACCTTGATAAAATCTCCATTCCACTGTTTGCAGGCTCTGAAAAAATGCAATGCATGCTAGTGCTAGTGGTGTGGTATCACTGGCAACCTCTCCAGCAGTGGGTTGGAAAATGGTCTCTGAACCACGCAGGTCTGTACTGGGAGAGCAGCCTGGGGAGGGAAAGACCAAATGGCAGCTCTCGAGTATCCCACACAGACAAGCACAGCATGCTAATGGCTGAAAAACAGCTCTCAACAACTCATAGTCTCCCCTTCCTTGATATTTCCATTCTCTAACAGCTGGAATCATGGCTAATACTAACAAACCTTAACTCTTCCCAGCCAGAGATGTGTACAGTAACACAATCAGGAGTATTTTCTTTGAGATTACAAACAAAATAAATTTATCTTCCTGTACTCATTCTCCAGAAACATTTTATTAATACTTTGCTGAAATGAAATGTCATTAACCATTTTTTATTAATTGTTGTTTGTTTTTTTTAACAATGTTAAGAACAGTAGCACAGACTGACTGTTGTATTACATTTACCTGGTTCTCTTTTTGCCCTCAGAAGCACCATAAGCTCAAGGCATTAATGTCTGAAAAGTCTGTGTGGAAAGGACAAAGATTTTTCCTCCTACTATGTTTAAGGCTTTAGTTTTAAAGAAAGGTCAGAACACTTCTGAGAACACAAGTTGTGGGGGGGAAACTTATATGATGCATTATGGACTGTTACGGGCCTTACGCTCAGGTCTCCCTTCTCAAAGTCACTTGAAAATGACAGATAAGATGATTTTACTCCATGATGCACAGATGCTTGTTCTGAACTTGCTGGGTATTTCCTAAATTTCCTCACAGTTAGCATTGGTGGTCCTGGACTGTGTTACCAAATGGTACCAGTGACCACCAAAAAATATAAAACCAGTGTTTGGTGCTGGGGTGCTGCTAGATCACAGCAGGCACCATGGTTCAGTCACTGACTCAGACACATAGAGCATGGACATGTCTGTCTGGACTAGGGAACTAGCCTTCCTTCACAGACAACAGAGAAAAACAGATGCCTTGGGCATAAGGCATCTGACTTATTTTGGGTATCCAGATGAAGCTTTTCTGAACTGTATTTTAGAAGCACCCATTTCTCTCCCTTGACTGTGAAGGTGGTCTGGGGTGGTCACTGCAGACCAGCATATCTAGATGGGTCAGATGAGTCCTCTCCTAGTGACTAAACATGTTTGGTTTATGATGACTGGTGAGCGAGTTGGGTCTTCAGTGGACACAACTGGTCATCATCCCGGTTAGAATGATGTAACACTTGGAGAGAAAAGCCCAGGACTGCCGCCAAGGCAGAGCCTGACCCAGCACCTCAGCCTCTCTTCCAGGGATGAAGGTGGTGGTGGAGGTCTCGCCTTCCATCAGCTTTTCTCTTGCAACATGCAAACCTGTTATCTATACACAGACTAACAAGGGGAGACCAACAGCCCATCATGAGGCCATAAGACCAGACCTCTCACCTTCCAGGTGGATCATGAGGCTTGACAAAATTTAACTGCTGGTTTGGCCTGTGTTCAGAAAGGGAAGAATAGACTGGAACAGTTTGGTATTATGATGCACCTTGCTTTCAATGTGTATTGATAAAAAAGATGCTTATCTCTGTCCTTTCTTCTCCCCCCACTCTACCTATACATCGCCAAACCTGGAATCACCCAAGGAAACCAATGAGAAAAGAAGAGAATGGAACCAGTCGGGCTGAATATGCAATGACCTCCTCCCAGAACAACAAAACAGTTGATAACAATGCGGTCGTATAATCCCCCGAATCCCGCCGAGGCGCAGGAGGTGGTAAACTTTCAAAGCACACACACGGAGTACGCAAGGTGGGTGAAATAAGGCAACAAAAGGAGCTCTGTGGCCAAGGACTTCATTTCAGAAATAGTGCACACATCAGTGATCCAGAAGAGAAAAGCAGGCTGCTCTTCAGGCTTGCTGCTTCTCCAAGGGAGGATAAACTCACCTTTCCAGGGTGCCCAGTGAGAAGGCCTCACAAAGGCATAAGCATTGCATGCTGCATCTCGTGAAAGCGATGTTGCGATGCCTCCCGCTTCTTCTTCTTCCTCTCTTCCTCCCCGCTTTTCAGTTTGAATTGAGTGTCCACAAGAAGCTGCTGAAATGGGATCTTTTGAGGAGAAGGTGATCTGCCAGAGTGGCAGCAGCTTATTATAAATGGGTCTGAGGGTCAAGGGTGGGAGGCTTCTCCAGCCTGTGCAGTTTTGTACACTTCATTCTTATCATTCTTATTATTTTATTAAAATAAAAATGGAACAAAGGTTTCTGTTAAGCCATCGAGCAACCAAAAATTGCATGAACTGGTGACATCCCAGGAAATTCATCTGCAGTCTGGTGACTATGCAATTTCCATGGCTGAAGACTTTTCAGGCAAAAGAAATAAAAGTGTAAGATTTTAGCAATTAGCATTGCTATTGAAAGAGAGATATTAATAAGAGGTGCTTTGAATGTTATTACTTCATAATCAGCCTCCTTTTTTGCATCACAATTTATTTTTTTAACTTTGGAAAAGTTCTTCCTTTGTGAAATACTACACATCACATTTCTCTGCGTTTGCATCATGCTGGGTACATTTCCCCTGCAGGAAAGATGTATTTTACATCTTGGCCTGAGTATTTGGGCAGGGTTGTGTTGAAAGGACTAGCAGCCCTTCAAAGTCCTCTTCATCCACTGATCAGTGTTGTTCCCTGGAAGTGATGAGTCTCCTGAACTGACCCACTGAGGACACTGTAGGTCTGACTTGGAGGACCACTTTTGAGGGTCTAGTAAGCTGGTTGTGCTCATGTTAACTCAGTCTCTGCCTCTGATGGGCAGAAACTGCCGACCGTGCCAAATGCAGTGTAATGGCTTAGTGTACTTTCCATGACATGGACTGCAGACTACTTAAAGCAAAGCTGAATCCTCACAAATTCATTTGATGCAGGATCTCAGGTTAGACTCAGTAAGCAACTGTTAGGATGAAGGTGATGAGACTAGCTGAGACACTGGTCTTTCCCCACCTCCTGAAAACTTCCCATCGTGTTACACCTCCACATAACATGTCTCCATTTACCTCTGTGCTAGAAGTAGTGATGCAGTCAAAGACAAATATCCACTCTGGCTTCTTGTCTGGACATCAGGCTTTGATACAAATCAGTTTCTGTGTCTGTGAGTAACTCCCAGGCATCGACCCAGTCTCACTCCTGGACGTGGCTGTGCCCTGGCCATTGCATCCCTCAGTACTGCAACACTCCAGTGCTTTCAGTTCTGTGTAAGGATGTGCCTGAACTGCAGAAATCAAACCTTCATTTTGAATTAATTCCTGTCTGTGGTTGGTCTGTTGCTGGGATGTAGAGTTTGGCCCGATGGCAAAGGAAGACAATGTTCTGCAGACCTTCCCCAAAATCTCCAGGATGTTCAGATCAGCAGTTCCAGCTCAGGCCCATCTGTAGTTTTCTATTACCTATTGAACTGATGGGGTGTATGTAAATGCAAGTATCTTTCAAATGATAAAATGAAATGCTGCTATATACTGCTGTTGAGAAATCTATGGAGTTACTCATTTAGCTTTTTAATCTGTCATCACTATGTAGAAGTTTAGCTACATAAAATTATTTTTTTAAAGGCTAGACTTTCTTCAGAAGTGAATGCAATTACAAAAGTGAAAGGGAATAAGGAACCCTCTGCCCATGAGTATGTTATTTCCCTGCCATATTCATCTTGTGTGCTTGCACAAGACACAGAGATACGTTCTCAGATTCAAAGTGGGATTAAAATGACAGGATTTACACTTTGAGTCTGATATCCCAAATGCTGATTGCCTAAAGCACTTAGCCCCTAAATACTGTAACAAAAATACTGCAAGTATATTTCTAAAATATTTTTTAAGCTATAACATTTATTTTGATGTAGTTACCTATGTTTGCCTTTTTTTACTCCAGTTGTTTCTGCCTAAAAATGGCACAGTTTGAGACTGGTTGCATGTTTAGCTGAGAGCATAAAGTATGAATGCAGATGAGTTTAGCATGGTATGGGCCCAGGATCAGCACTTTCTCCTAAAGGTTGTTGATTTTATTTATTTCCTAGTACAGCTTTAAAGGCATGTTCTGTAAGGCCAAAATCACAAAAGGGACTTGTAGCTTATTATGTCCATCAAAATGTGTTTGATTTTGCAAGAAAAAGTCTATAAAGAGATGGTCACCAGACACTGTCTGATTTTCAGTGATGTCAACAGTAAAATGTCCTCACTAGAGAAAACCCTGGTGCATGACGTAACCCAAAAGCAAACTTCACAGCGAGCAGGGAGGCAGAGCATTTCCAGGAGCAGCACATGAGGACTGGGATCTATTTTCAACTCTGCCACTGACACACTGTTTACTAGCGAGTAATTTTGCCTCTCTGTGCCTCAGTTTACCCATCTGTATAATCAAGGTAAAAATACCAGTTCTGTGGCAGTTTTTAAGAGCTATAGGTGTATCTCGTTTGCATAGGCAGATTATTGTTATATCCAACACACTGATAGCAAGTGTATTTGGGCACATCATCACCATAATATTTCTTAAATAAACATCCCCTAGTGTGCTTTTATAATCTGTTGGCCACAGAAGAAAAGCAGCAGATAGGCTGAGAGCTGCTCCTCTGCTTGTCCAGAGCCTTTGCTCTCAGCACTCACACCACTGCAGGGCAAGGAGAAATGGGAGATCTTGCATGGGGTAGTTTTGCCTTTAGATTCCTGCCTAAGTACAGTTGGTTACATTGCACCAAAATTTAAGGTGATCTCCAGAAAGGCACTTGTAAAAGTATACTGGAAACAGAAACAAATTTCCAGAAAAAAAAAAAAAAAAGAGGCTAGAAAGGTGATGTATGATTGAGGAGTGATTTCTGAAGTTTGCTTATGTGGTTTAAGGTTGTATTTAACACTCTACAGACTACTTGCAAAGCTTTGTAAAAGAGACTTTTATGTTTCCTTACTGTACTATAATTAAATACCAAGGGAAATGAATAGGCTTGATGGATAAGGGCTTCACTAAGCAGTGACCGTGGACCTGGGGAACTGGCAATCCAAAATGCAGCTTTACAAGCATTTTGAGCTTGGTTTCAGCCACCAAAATATCAGGCATAGAAAGGTCCTGCATATCTCCATTCACAACACAGCCAGATTCCCAGCACATGCAGAGGTGGCCAGTTTCTACGCAGAAGTTAACTGCTCTGCTCTGATCACCAACAGACTCAGAATAACTGCTGTGTTCAGTCTGAGGGAGAGCGTCATCTCAACATTTCTTCCCAAGGGTCACCACTAGCAGATGCAAGCAGGAAATGCACTTTAAAGGCCTGAGCTGCAAAGTGCTGAGTTTCCTTGGTCCTCAGCAGGATCAGGAAGGTGGAGCTGAAGCCGTAGCCCTGACACCCTTCCTGGCTCAAACACAACACAGTGGTGTTTCCAGGAAAGCATCTCTACCTTGGATAGATGCTGCAAAACAGACATGGAAGGGAAGAGGAAAGTTCAGCTAAGTATAAGATATAAATACTCTGATATATATCTATACAGGGACCTAATTGTCCAGTCTTGCATGCCATATGGTCACAGCATATGAAGCAAATATGGGCCTCCTGCTCCAACCAGGTCATGACCATAGATGCTGCCAAGCAATGGAGAGTCAGGCCTATGGTAGATATGTATCTACAATACTCCCTGCACCTGTACAAACAGAAATATATTATTTTAAACTGCAAATAGTGTGTTTAAATCAATGCATGAATGTAAATATTCTAAGATCTGCCTTCTTGACCATGTACCACATGTACAGATGACAAATATTGTTTATAGGAAATCTGTATCAGTGGTTAAATGACTAAAGAGAAAACAATATCAGAATTAATGTTGTCATGTTTCTCAAACAAGCCATTAATGTATATTTAGTATCTAAGGATATTGCTCAATAAGTATGTTCCATACCAAAAACTGTGTTGCATATACAGATTGTGCAGTACCCTATTTTAAAAAGGCACCATAATTAATTTTTATTTTAAATAAAAATGTACTTGTAAAAAGTTTCCTGTGTCCTGGTGGTTATGTAGCCTAGAATAGGGCACACACACTGAAGAGACACAGTGAAGGGAGGGAGTACTGGCTGCAGACTGGCTTGAATACTTTCTGCTGCTCACGTCTGTGTCCAGCTGGCTTCTAGTTCTGTTTGGCCTAAACCTGAAGTTTTAGTCCCAGGACACTGCTGGTGCTTCATGAATGAAGGAATTGCACTTCCTGAAGCCCCCCAGAGCTAAAGAAACCCCTTCTCTTTATGCTGACAGTGCTACAAGTTTCCCTAACAACATACTCTATGGTTTCAGAGGGATTTCTTCATCTTTCACATAATACTCTCTACCTTTGTTTATTTTGGTGCAAGAGATAATGTGCCCCATTTTATATTCTAGCTCACTGTGTGGACTTCACCCTCCCTTTTCCATGCAAGAACAAAAGCAAATTACAGACCATCCCTCCAGCAGATCAACACTGACTTACAGTAGCTAAATCCAGATCGTTTGGCCAGGATTCACTCCACACTGCTTTATCCTTTATCAGACAGGGGTAAAGAATGCTGTCTGTGTAAGGTCCTCTGAAGCCAAGGGGCTCTTCCCTGGCCATCCACAGAAGGAGCCTAAAGTAACTTCCCAGGGACCACCAGTGCCTAAACGAGGTCAGCTGACTACCTGCCAGGTGTAGGAGGATTTAAATGGGAAGGCATCTCGGTTGCTGTTAATTCCTGAGACAGTATTCACAAACAGTTTTTACTGGTCCCTTGGAACTATTTCATATCCTGGCTTAAAGAAGCTGTTGAACAGGACAGACCATCTGTACCTGCAGTCTGCAGCAGAGGAAGAGGGATGTCACGTTGAAGAGGAGATTGCCACAGCTGTGAAGAGACCACGGGGAAAGCAGTCAGCAGATAAAGGTAGGACACAGTCCTGGTGAAATTCAGGTGAGGTCCCTCAAGAGTGAAAATTTCAGCCCAGTGCCATTTGGCTGAGCTATTGTCATGTGTTGGTCATGGTGTGACGGTCACAGGAATCTGCATGATTGTGTTAAAAAACAACCTGAGTATTGGTGCTCTTCAGCAACAATGGGAGTACTGGGCACACATCTGATCAGAATTGCCCCAAATTGAAAACTGGAGTTGTGTCTTGAGCGTGGCTGAAAACATTGCTAAATAATATGAGCAGAGCAGTTTGCTGTGCAATCTTCCTCCCTAACCCATCACTGGGAACCAGCATTATGATCCCAAGAGAGAAATTAGATTACTGGGGTCTGATATTATTTGGAGAGGGAGCAAGACATTTAGTCTGAGAGAGATTCAGCATATTCTGTGGGTTTAGTAATACACAGGCACCATCAAGTGCATTTCACAGGTTTCATCTGGACGTGAGTGTTGCCAAGGTCTCCAGTATTTTAGATGGTCAGTACAATTTGTTTCCAGTTGCAGCTTTCTCCATTTCTAAAAGATGCTCTGTCTTGGGCATGCTTGATTCATGCAGGTGTAATCTTTGCCCCCAAAACAATCAGATGTGCATTTTTTTTATACAACTGATGTTTTAGTATGCATTAGTCTTCAGTTACTAAAGTGTTAACATTCTTAATATTAAAAGATAGTTCTTTATCAAAAATATCCCTTCAGAGCTGTCTTCCATTTAATAAAGATTTCATCTAAGCCATTTCCTTAAGTTTCTTTTATAACTATTCTGTCTTCAACCATCTTAATAGCAGAGAAACAACTGTCCAATTGCAAGCTAACAGAGGAGTTGCTCTTGATAGTGACCTGAATCTAATTGGGTTTTTTTTAGTGTTCAGGGAAAAATACTGTGAATATTAATACTAAAATTCCTGGCATGTTCTGATTGTTTTATTTTTGGTTCTATTTAAAACAAAAGCACCCACGGCCACATTTAGACACTTGTCCTGCTGCTCCTCTCTTGCACTGTGGCATGGTTTGGTGTATCCATGGGGACTGGCAATTCTCCCAGTTTGACTGAGCATCTGAGCAGTGCCTGTGCCATGCTGCTGTCCTCCTGTTCCAGGCCATCCCAGTACAAGCATCCATGCAGTACTGCAAGCCTGGGCAAGAGCTCCTTACCTGAGCAGATAACATAGAGCACGCAGAATGTTCTGTCAGCCATAGAGGGAGTCACCAAGGCTGGATGAAGTGTGAGGCCCCTGAAGGGGTATTTTCTGGGGAGAGGGAGGGATGGGGCAGCTTCTGGGTGCAGGATGCAGCACTAATGCCTGCTTTGTGCCCTCAGTACAGTCACTGAACAAGTAAGGTATAACAGCAAAATGATTCAGGCTACTTGTAGGTGGTCAAGCCCCCTTCATCATATACCATAAGATGCCATTAAGATATACCCATGAAAGAAGCATTATTGCAGTGACCACAGAATTTCTGATCACCTCCAGTGCTGCTGGGAAGGGGGCTAGACAGGGCTAGAGGGATGCAGAGACCCAGCTCTGCCTCCCTTAACACCTTATAAAAGAAAATCCTATGGGCTTTAATTTCTACCTTACCGTATAAGTGGCAAGGCTTTAAGAAGCTGACTTTGTCATGAGTGCTGGCTAGATACATCAAATCTTCTTTTTGGCTTGTTGGTTTCCTTAGTATGTGGGCTCTCATAAAGAAAAAGTTAAATGGTATTTATATAGATCTTCCTGAAAGTATTCTATGTATATTTTATGTCATTGTGTCTGAAAGAGAAAGGAAGTTTATTTGTAAATGGCAGCTGGCTGTTTTGCTTTCCTAGGCATTGATATAAATTTCATGAACTCATTTTTGTTCAGCACAAAAAGCACTTGGAGACAGAATGTGAATGCGTTTCCCTTTACATTCAACATAGCTTCCCCACGCTCATAGAAACAGCAATACTTTCAGTGTTTAAGGTTTCATTTAACACAGTTGTAGCCAGAAACAGAAAAGGAAATATAAAGAAAAGCAGCAGTATGGCTGACACATCCCAGTGAACGAGCCTGTGAGCCAGAGACAACCTTTCCTATTTTGATTTGTAATTTGAAGATAATTCAATTAGACATTTCAAGCAATTTAAACATTCATGCATTGTCCAGCACCAAAGCATGAACTGTTCAGCAGCAAACTAGACCTGACAGCCTTAGCAGGCCAAGTAAAAATCCCAATGTTTAAAATGAAAAGCCCTCACCTAATTGATGCCTACCAGAAAATTAAAAAAAAGGGGGATGCAAAGGGGAGCAAGGGGGGGTGAGAGAACTATAAACAGCAGAATGAAGCGTATATCCTGGCTGGGGGCTTCACACCTCATTTGCAGCCTTTGCTTAGCAGAATATTTCAAGTCCTGTATGTTCCTTTTAGAGAGAGATTAAAATAGAAATGCACCTGATCACCCATCTGCTCCACCTCTCCAGTGGTAGCTGAAAGGCAGACAGACCTTTAGGAGCAGAATAGAAGCAGCTGCTTATGAAAGCCAGAACCCTCCTGCCACCCTCAACAGCACTGAGGCATTGGGAGGCATCACCTGATGCCAGGGTCCTGTTCTTGTACCCATGCAGCAGGAGGAAGTCCTGCTCAGCCCTGTGGTCTGCTCAGAGGCCGCAGGAAGAACTCGGAGAGTTGGAAACCCATCACCATGCCCATGTGACACACACAATGCATGGGCCCTTGCCTGGGGCCCAGAGCCTGTAAGAGGGTCAGGGGCCAAGCTCAGCACCCACTGCCCTGCTCTCCCAGGCTGGCTGCCAGCAGCCAAAAGTGGCTCTGTGCCCATGGAATGGAGATACTGGCTGCTTGGGTGATAGCTTAGTGATGCTAAAACACTGTGTATAATGATAATGCAAGAACTTCAGGGGGAATTTCAAACAAGGATGTTTCAGAGCCTTGTTTGCTTTAAATGCATTGTCTCTTGTGATCTCTGCATCCAGGGGAGGGAAAGCTATTTGTCTTTTCCCCAACAAGATGCCCTGGAAGCAGAAGGTCACACTAACCTATTGACTGGCTGGCTGGCAGGCAAGACTGCTTTCATGAACACAGATTCGGGCTGTCCGAAGTCGTTCTTTTGGTAACAAATTTTAGAGGCAAATGATGAAAGCGTCATGAATCATCAAATAAAATTTTTCTGGCAGGCTACATGCCTTTGGTATCCCTTCAGCAGCCTCTCAGAGAACTTCTGGAGCTGAATACACACCTGCAAAACTTTTCAGGAACGTATGATACCTATCCCATCTTCATTTTAAGCAGTTTGAGTTTGGAAAGCAAAACCCAGAATGTGCATGTGGATGTCAGCTACAGTGATAATTTTCCTTGAGGTTTTCTAATTGAAGAGCCAGTGTCCAGTGTGCTTATAACCTATTCAAGTGTGAACAGCTTGTGCTGAAATTTTCCAAGCTGTCTGCTGCAGGCTGACCTTTGTATTTCTCCAATAGTTGCAGAAGAAAAATCCTGTTGCTTCCAAGATTGATATTTGAGGAAAATATATTAAAACTCCACAGTAACTTCTGACTGTTTTGTTGAAAATCTCTAATTCTTCAATTCTTTGGAGAAGAGATTAAATCTGAAGAGCAGATCAGTGCTTTTAGTGCCAGTTACAAGCCCCTGGAATGTCATGGTTTCCCTTATTTTCATGTCACTCAAACTGGACAGGTAAATCCTCTGAGAATCTGTCTGCAGTGAGGTTGCTCCATCACTGACATTCCTACTAAAATTAAGACACTGAATTTCAGTCAGTTCTTGTCCAAGAATTAATCACTTAGTATTTGTGAATAAAGTCAAGCGTAGAACGAAATAAAAGTATTTCAACTAATTTGTTTTAAAAAATACAGTTTTGGAGGATCAAAACTATCTGCAAATGCAGTTCAAAATTAGTACTGAGTTCTACTCAAAATATTTTCCTTAGAAAGTTAGCTGCTCTCGTCTAACAGTGCCTGTCTAGAAGTGAGCAGCAACTATATGCAATTTTCCATGACAATGTCGTGTAAATTGTTTCAGGCCATCTTTTGAAGCAAGCTTTCCTCCCTGCCTCACTAAGGCAAAATTCTTATAATCTGATTCTCCCTTGAAAAATTATGCAAAGTGGGGGGAAATGGAGTGGTTCATCCTTTTTCCTAACTTTTTTAAGTACTGATGGTGCATATTTGTAGTTATTGAGGCTTTACCGGGATGAAGGAATGTGTCTGAGTGAAGAAATTACAGATCCAGATACTATGTTGGCCTCATCACCCACAATACAAATTTAGGTCTCCAAATTGGGTTTTCAGCTGCATTTGAGCAACTCATCATTATGATCTTTCTGATCCCCAGCTGGAGGTTATCCAGGAATTAAAAAAAAAAATTAAAAAAAAAAGAATGCAAATGGAGCAAGCAGTTCCCTAGCTGAGGCATCAGACTGTAGGGTGCCCAGAAGGTCACCTGCCAGATTCAGTGGCCCTACTAAAAGCAGTAGAACTACTTCATAGTAGCAAGTGAAAAGGTGCCAGAAGTTTATTTTAGTAATTGTAATTTTGTGTAGGAATTATGTCAAGAAACCACAGAAGATGAAGCCAAGCACTTTGAGAATTAAAATTTACCATTTCAGAGCCAAAAAATGTAGTCTTCTTTGAAATACTGCTTACTGTACAAACAGGAAACTGACCCACCATAAGCTTGAGAGATTCTCTAAATTCAACATTGCCTTTAAAAGTGTTTTCACTTATGAAAATGAGTCTTGTGATGAAATCCCACTTGGTATTTCTAGTGTGCCATCTAATCGTGCTGAGAGATGTTCTCTGTCCAGCACTGTGTGATCTGAACAGGTTCAACTTTTGCTGTCAAGCCCTTGATTAATAATGTTGCAGTTTCATTTGTCATATGGAAGGCAAGGTTTATTCTCAACACCTGTAATTTATGAAGCCTGACTTGTGAAGCCACTGAATACCTGAGGCAGGATTCCTCTCACCTTATTTTAACCAAACTAAAAATGTGGTGTTTAATGTATCTAAATTATCCAGATTCTTGTCATCAGTAGAGAAAGATGGCACTTCCAGATGGTAACCCATCTTACCCTGAAATAAGTACCTATGCCTGAGGGGCTGAACAGCCCCAGCCTGTTTGTCTGCACAGGGACAACTGCTGTAACATGGGATGTGGCTCCCAGGGTCTGAATTTATTGATGGTGAGAAGGCAGATGCTGCTGCATACAAGCATTTCAGTGAGGGCTTAGCATCCATTTCAGTGATGTCAGACACCCATCCTAGTGGGAAATAATGCAAAATTAAGTAATAATAATCAATAATCAGAGCAGGAACAGTCCATCCAGAACTGCACGTATTCATATGAACCTGTACAGAAAATCCAACCTCATTCTCAAAAACACAGTGGATTACTTAATACAAAACAAGACCTCAGCAAATTTGGAGAAAAACAATGTGTATGTGTGTGTGTGTGTATGTGCATGTATTTATACATGTGTATGCAATTTAGTTCAGCCTGAGCATGAAAATATTATTCTGAAAATAATAATCCATGAGCAGACAATAGCTTTGATGTCACTTGTACAATCTGATCAGGCATCCACTAAATGGGACAACTGAAAAGCCCATGGTGCATTCTCCGCACTCCTGGTTATAAGCAGCACACACAGCACAGGCTTCCACAGCAACTGTGTGATCAGAACTGCTCAGACACTCATCTTACCTCTCTGGAGGCAGAAAGCCACACTGGGTTCTCAGGGTGGTCTGGAAAGCACACAGGAGAGGAGCCCAGGGTCCTAGCCCAGCTTTCTAAAGGGGCCATCTCTCTAGTGTTGAAGCGAACATGGAAATGGCAGATTGCAAACATATTTAAACATGAAGCCCCTCTCCCCACAATCCATTTTCTTTTTTAGGTTAAGAATAACTTCAGCAGCCATCGGACATCTCCTTCAGATCTTTTTTTTTTGCTCCTGTTTTTGAAGCAGTTTCTCACATCAGGGAAATCTACTCAGACATGTAAGCAAGGAAGCGAATGCCCTTTGAACTGACTCGTCTCTAGGATGAGGGACTACATCGTCTGTCCAAGCTGGCTGGTCACACGCCATCAACAAGAATGACTGGAGGTCCCTGAAAAGCCAGCTCATCCCTTCTGATGGCTGCAGTCTGTCACCGTCGCCTGAATTCAGCACACGTTGCACAGACATGCCCTTTCTCCAAGGGAACAGAGCAGCTGAAAGCAACATGACGCTCCATCAGCGCAGGAAAGCTTAAAAACAATCAGCACTGAGTTTGTCTAAGGGGTTTCAGGGATTTTCTGCCTTGACTTACATTTAATCAGCAGACTTAAGGAAAAAAAAGAAGTCTAAAAAGAAAAGAGAAGCTAAAATATGCCAGCTACTAACACACCTTTCCCAAACCCTTCAAGATCTCAAGCCCTGTTTCTTCCAGGAAAATATATTTTATTGCAGGAGTGTTCCTGGTGATGTTACTGTAGCACAAACAGAATTTTGTAAAATAGGTGTTTCACATTTGTTTTTCAAACCTGGTAACTACTCTCCTGTTTATACAAACAATTTGTCTATACAGGTGAGATCCGTTTCAGAACAATTTCCCTCTGACAGATTATGCATCAGTACCTCTAGAGTTTGCCTGGAAAACAACCATAATTTCAAATCTTGCTTTGAGCTGCATTAATTGTCAGCTGCAGCTGAACTAAGACAACGACCTGTAAATAATGAAACAAGAGAGATAATCAGATGAGGCTGCAAACCCTTGATGATAGATTGGAGAAGGGAATCCCAGCTATCCAAGGTGTTGCAGAAAGTACACTGCCCAGCAGCTGATCCTGGCTGTTAATGATCTGCTGGTGCTGCCAGACCCGAAGAGCTGAGGAAGGGAAGGGGAGTTGTGTGGTTATTTTCTGTAGGGTGGTGTGCTACACAAGTCCTATGAGGAGAGGCTGAGGGAGCTGGGGTTGTTTAGTCTGGAGAAGAGAAGGCTTAGAGGGGACCTCCTCCCTCTCTTCAACTACCTGAAGGGAAGTTATAGTCAGGTGGGGGTTGGCCTCTTCTCCCAGGCAACCAACAACAGGACAAGGGGACATGGGCTTAAGCTCTGCCAGGGGAAGTTTAGCTTAGATGTTAGGAAGAAATTCTTTACAGAGAGGGTAATCAGGCATTGGAACGGCCTGCCCAGAGAGGTGGTGGATTCACCATCCCTGGAGGTTTTTAAAAAGAGACTGGACATGGCCCTTAGTGCCATGATATAGTAATGGGAGTTGGATCAGGGGTTGGACTCGATGATCTTGGAGGTCTTTTCCAACTCAATCTATTCTATGATTCTATGTTTCTACATGTACGGATTTCAGTGGCTGTGCTCTCATGGACGTGGCTGGTGCACAGTCTGGCTGCTAGTGGGTTCACAGTCAGGCTTTCAAGACCAAAGACTGATGGTACATCTCATGGAGAGTGATGGGGCTTAAAGCAGATGAGAGGATGTTTGTTGAAACCGAAGTATAAAAGATTTGTCTGAAATTTCCTTTTCCAAAAAGGGACACATTTTAACATTACACTGGAGACAAAAACACTTATTCCATATTACATTCTGCACCTTTTATTCCATACTTAATATGCCAGGAGACAGACAAAGGGGACACACAAGTGACAAGATTCTTATTTGCAAGAGAGGGGAAAAACCCTTTTGGTAACAAAGACAGGATTCACCCGTATACCATGTGATAGTGATAACTAATATAAATTAGACATGACATTTGGATGCTGAAGAATAACCTACATTCCACGTTTATTGTGGTGAATCACAACAATGAACTTGACCCCAAAAAAATGCTACAGAAGTGCTCAGTGTTATTAATAATAATCATTATTCAGAGAATTCCCAGATGAGTTAATTCAACTTCCTTTCTGTAACTGCTCTGGTCTCTTTTTATTCAGCATGTTCATTTTATTCCCTTCTAATTAAATGTGATTTTCTCAGCAGATGCCTTTATTTTTTTATTCAAATATTTGACTCAGCAGAGCTGAGCAATGGGTATCCCATCCTGCTCACTGACTTACCACTCCACTTCTGCCTTGCAGTTCCATGTACTGCATGCAGCCATCCTCAGCGAAATTCACAGCTCTGGAAAGGCACTGAAGGGAAAAGCTGTCAGGTTTTGATGAGGCCCATGGTGCAGATCATGTTCTCTCTGCATTAATGCCAAATGATAATCACAAGGCCAGCCTGTGCATTCTTCATACAACTTTTAGGGAATCGATCTCACCAGGACAATAAATGAAATGGGCTGCTGGGTCCTTGAAAACACAAGCTGAAATTATTCTGGAAAAGGAAAGTGTTGTTTTTTTCCTGGTTCCTCATCCTTCTTATTAAAAATGAGTCAACAAAAAGACAGATTTTTAGCTTACAGCTCCATTTCAGGCCAAATTCAAAACTCCCCTGCCTGCCATTATAGATGTAACTGTACCCTGGTGGACTCCACCTGCATCCACAAACTGGCCGTGGAGATCGCCCAGGAGCTCAGGGAGCATCACTTGTATGAAGCTGTATGGAAACTGAGTTTACAGTGTCAGGGGCTTTTACCCATGGCCCCTGGGAGGAGGAGGGGGACCTCTGCAAGACTGTCAACATGTGCTTTCCTGTACCTGCCTGGTGGTACAAGATCCTCTGGACAATGCCGGGCTCTGATGGGATGCAGGTACCTGGACACTCATTCCAGATACAGCACTGCAGCTCATACAGGTGATAGCTTCTACTTTGAGGCTTGCCCACCTGGATCTTATATTGTAGAGGGATGCATTTTTAAATTTTTTTAAAAAAAATAAATGATTTTTGGCTTTAGCTTGTACTTTAAAGCTTTGGACAAAGAAAGAATCAAAGCCTCAGCTTCTTTATCAGAAATTGATAATAGCCATCAGCCATTGCCTCCCCAAATTCAAATGTAACTCCTCAGACAGAGTGCCCTCAGCTCCCCAGTGGGGATGTATACCTGCATTTACTGGCAGTGGGTGATGCAAGGAAAGAAAGTAGGAAAAAAAGGTTATTTGTCTGATCTCACTTCCCAGTTACTAAACTGAAATTATGGAGGTAGCAGAACTGACATCACTTTTCAAAAGTTTGTTCTCTTGTTCTCTCTTTTGTGCAATATTTTAATTATTTACTGGTTGATTCTGTTTTCATGAGTGAGGTTGTTTTCCCCATTACATTTTTGGTCCTAACCTCCTGGCTACTACCATGATTTATATCTTTGTTTTCTTTTCTTCACAAAAAACGAGGTACTGAAAGAGAAAACTGTCTGATGGCAATTATCAATTTCTGATAAAGAAAAGTCACCCAAGAACAGAAATAATCCATGGTATTGTCCAGTTAATGACTGCGTGCTGCCATCTGTCCCTCCCACAGAATTACCCTATTTCATGCAGAATAGAGCAGTTCCCAGAAACCTGCTCCATTCATACAAATGAGCTGAGATCTTCACCTGGTTAAAAGTCCCACTAGTCAAAGAAATTGGGTTTTATTGAAAGCAAAGATCCATCCCCTTTGCTCCTGTCACCAAGCTGTCAGAAAACAAGAGCGGTCATGTTGCGAGACAATATCTGCCTTATTCCCTCTCCCCATCTGCTGACTGTGGCTGCTCATGCACAGCACTGTGCCCTGCGCCTGAAGCTCAAGGATGGATTCCAGCCTCCCAGAGCTTTTCATTACCTTATCTCCATTATTTAGACAAATGCAGAACACTTCTCCAGACAGGTTGCAGGGCGCCAGTTTATCTGCATTATTATAAAAATGAACCTTTATCCACAGTATCCAGGCTCTCTTTAAAGACCAGTCACTGCCTGATTAATGTTCTGTAAACAGGGGGATCTCTGTGACAGAACTAGATGTACTGCCCTTCTCTTTCTGCTCTGCTTCAGTCCTTCCTTCATGCTTTGCTCTTCTGGCATCACCTGACCACTTGCCATCTTAATGTTTATTGTTAAATAACCAGCTTGAAGAACACTCACAACCTGTTTAATGGGACCTGTGTCACACATTCAAAGGAGTTTAGTTTGTCCAGGGGCAAAGGGTAGCCGAGGTGTCCTGAAGCTGTGACATATTAAGTGCTATCCATGGTCAGGATGTCTCAGGGCTAAGCATGATACCATGTAATCACATGGAAAGAGCATTTATCTCATCCTGGGAATTATGTGAAGATCACCCTGCAGCAAACCAGTCAAGTGATGCAAAGCTTTTTGGATGACATACTTATTTTACATATCTTTTTGAGGATCTCTTATTTCTTCTAAATGGCAGGTTATAAAAAAAAAAAAAAACTATCAGAAAAAAAGACAAAGCTGCATATATTCCTTATGTTCTGGCTTCCTATAATTTTAAAAATTTTAGGAGGCCTCCTCAGAAACACAATATTATAAATGTAGCCATATGTGCAAAAATGTCTTCTTACAGGGGTTCTAGCTGTGCTGCTTTGGACAAGATATCTGGAGGCCTTGGCAAGAAGAAGAAAAGAACAGTGTCTTTGAAAAATGTCACAGGTCATCATGTTTCACTTAAAACATATATGGATGCCAAGATATACAAAGTCAATATAGGTAGTGAAATGAGATGGAATGTGACTTCTTTTTGTGTCAAAGACAGGAAAAAGGACTTAAAAGTGTCAATCCTGATTTTCTGACTTGTTTGTTGGAATAGAAGTCCTATTCACTGCAGAAGGATAATCATCCTCTTTCTGCTCCATGTGTGAATTTCCATCCAGCTACAGAGTTTGCTTCCTCACAGATGGACATATCATTAGGCAGGTTCAGCTATGCTGGGCACTGTGCATATACATAACAAGAGATATTCTGTCTCCAAAAGCTAGGAGAAAGTTAGGAATTTTACTTCCATTTGGAAATGGGAAAAATGTGAGACACAGTATCTTGCCTCAAAAAGAAAGTTCATAAGGAATAGCTCCAAAGCCCCACACTTCTTGGGATGCTTGTAGCATCCAGTGAACTGGGGAGGTCTCAGCAAGAGTTCAGGAAGATTTCTCTCTGTTCAGAATGTAATCATCTCAGTGCAGCCCTAAACCCTCAGTAAACACCTTTGGTGACAGCTACACTGAGCCACAACCACCCATAATCTGTCACCGTCTGTGGTGGAAATTACAGCCTTTTGATGCTGCTTTGTCCTTTGTGGTTTTCCTTTTAGAAGAAATTTCTTTTTTCTTTCAATAGAGAAAGCAGTTCAAAGGCAGAGTATCTTTCCCTAACTTTCCTAAAGGGAAAAGGAGTCATATATACTGGCCTTTTCTTGTAACCACTTGAAACATCTGCAGGCCCTCACAGTTTGCTTGTCCAAACCAGTTAGGACTGGAAGGTTGCTATTTTTCTTTCTAGCTGGGGGAAAAAAGTTCATAAAAAAAAAGGGACATGCCTCAGAGAATAATTTCAAACATAAAATTATCTACCCTGAAGATGTGGAAACTCTTTTTGTTATATTTATCAGCTTCATAGCAGAGCAAGGTCAAAATGTGAATTTATACAGTAAAATCAGTAAAGCCTCTTCAGCTTCCACTGTTCCAACTGGTATAAAACTAAACCAGCATTTTATGCTTTAATTTTAGCAGGGCTTGGGTTTTTTTTGTTGTGTATTGAAATGTTCTAGAAGGTTTGGGTTATTGAGATAGCACGGGGTCAGAAAAATCATAGTAAAATTAGCAGTCCACAAGCATGCAATTAAAAAAGAAAATAGGAAAGAAGAAAGAAAATCCCACAAAAAAACACCAGGAAAAATGATGCAGAACTGCATCTACTCTAGAGAGAGCCAAATCCATTAACTTAATTAGTTAAGCAGCTGATGTTCCGACCTGGCATTTTTTCTTCATTTAGGATCTTTCATTCTTTATGCAAGAGCTCTTGTTACTTCTTACATAAACAAACCCCAGCATATGGGCATTCCTCTGCAAACAGTTTGCTGATAAAATTTTCCTCTAAACAGTCAAAATCTGAAATCCGAACTCTGTGACCTATGTGACCCATTACATAAATTCTATTTTCTCTTCACTTGTGAACCAGTGAGCCAGACTTTATAAACAGCTTCCTTTATCCCTCCTTCAACAATTAGTTTCACTCCAAAATTAGTTTCCTTTTAAGATTTTTAGTTTTAAGAAACAACAGGGAGATGGATGACAGGATACTTTAATGTAAACCTCTGCTCTGTCACGTACTTCTTGTCAGGCATGGATATGACAAACAAAGCCAGATCCCCAGAAGACATCTGACAGAGCAATCCAAAAGCAGAGCTTTTTTTGAGCACCATCTCAGCTGCTGCCTGTTTTAAGAGGGGCTTAAATTCACAGGCTGCTGAGATCTCCCCAGTAGAGTGGCTTTGTTCTGGGCATGCGTGACTCCATCCATCCAAGCAGCACTGAGTGCTAAAACTCATCAGGAATCAGAAAGAGAAGACTGCCCCGAGCCAGCTGGGGTGATCAGGGTAACTCTGTCTTTACAGTCTGGGGTGAGGGCACTGACCAGAGGTGGCAGGGAGTTGTAATCATTGCCCTGGCCAGGTCACTGTTGTGCAAAGTGGGTAGGGAAAAAATAAAAGAAGGAAATCCCTTCTCAGCAATGCTGGAAAGACTGGAGGTAAGAGCCAGATTCAAACCTTGGCATAAATCAAATAGGCAAAGCAACTGTTTTGTCTGCCAGAGAAGCGGGAGACATGGCATCATTTAGGCACTGAGGCCAATGAGCCAGACCATCAGGGGCCAGTCATTTCTTGTTTGTGAACTCCTCTGGAAAGCCTTTTCTAGAAATGTTGAGCGCAAAGATTTTTGCAATCTTGCTTATCTTCACCAGCTTTCACAGCTTCCCAAGAAGTATTCTGTAGGCTCCCAGGGTCCTGGTGTGTTGAAAAGCATTAAGTTAGAGACTGCTCTGAGTGCAGCAGTATAGAGAGATACCTTAGCTAACACCAAGTGAATCATCACTGAAAGTAAACACTCCTATTTTCATGACAGTATGAATGGGCACACAGAGGAACTTAGATGCCTTGATTCCATTCCTTTGCAATAACTCATTCATGCTTCTGTATTTTGTATAAATAATCATATCTTGCAACAGCATATCCATTGTCCATCTTCTCTAATCCCACCACTGAAGCCAACGGATACTGACCAACTTTGTACAATACCAAGGAAACAAACCTCTGTCTTCAGGATGGCTCTTCCACACAGCACTCATAGCACAGCAGAGAAGTGAGGCTGAGCACCTGACTCACATACTGTTCTCCCATAAAAAGGGAGAAGGCCGAGGAGCAGGGCAGGCCAGCAGACGGTGGCACTGTCTCTATCCCTGAGACCATCACCGTCTTAGAAGGTCTCCTCGGTACATTTCTGCTTTGTCCCTCCCCCAGGGAGGTTTCTGAGACTAAAAGCTTAGAAACATTTCTAGACATGATAGGAAAATGGGTGCATTTCGTAGGTTCTCTTTAGCCTCTCTGTCAGGATCAGAGAAGAGCTTGCATCCAGCCCTGAGCTTCACTTTGGTGAAGTGCATGGCATCCCAGCAAAGTTTCTGAGATGGGCAATGAAATTGTTCTAGCACAGGCCTGCATTCCTCCTGGGGCTGGAATGGAGAGGTTTCAGCTGGAAACCAGGAGTGTGGGGGGAGCAGGTCTTCCAAGTTCAGAAAGCTTGTTTTCTCATGCTTTTCCTACTCCATCATGCTCTTTAGAAGGTGAATGACCACTCTTGACCTTTAATAATTTAATTTTCTGAGTGTGTTTTGGCATTGATGAAGAAGTTGCCCATTTCAGACTTTAAGTGATTGTTTCTAAATTGTTACTCTATATACACATCTGCAAGTGAGGCACACTGTGACATTTTTGCTAAGCTAATCAGTTCCTGCCACAGAAGCTTAGTAAATGTTACTCCTCTGCCGTGCAAGGCCTGAGGTTGTTCTGCTGAAGCCAAGAAAGGTAGAAATTGAATTTGAGGACAAAACATGTTCTGAAGGATTGGAATTTCATATATGTCTTAACCCTTTAAGATTTCTCACTAAAATACCTCATCAAAACTAAGAAAATGAAAACATCTTCTCCTTTCATAAACATCAATATTTTTTCCCCAAATAATTCATTTACTTATATATCTGAAGAAAAAATGCAGAGCGGATTGCCCTTATGGGCTGGATTCTGCCATCCTTTTTACCTTGAACCCACTCTATTGCCAGCCCAAAGTTGAATTATTACTGATAATTGTAAAAGGATAGGACTGTAGTTTGTTCTGATGTTTGAAAATTTCCCTCTTTTCAGTCATTTGGGGTGTTTGATGACTACATTTCAAACCTTTGAAGGAGTGAAGAAGTTTGGATTTTTAGCAGAAGGTTCCCCTAACACCAAATCCAGCCCCATAAGCAGGACTACATGCACTGCCCCTGTGGGAGAAAATGGGCTAAAGCTCCCTTGCACAGAAGCAACAATTTAACATATCCCTCTTGCATCACAGGTAAATGTCCTACATATACCATGTAGATATTTCAGGGATATAAATTCCCCTAAAGAGATCAGACGTGTTTTGTGAGATCAGACATTAAGAAAATTAAGAGCCATCTCTCTAGAGAAAACACAAACTATTCCAACAGCCTGTCATGCTGCTGTTCATCTCTTCCTCCTTCTGCCTTTTTATTGCTAAGACCTTTCTTTCCCAATTCTCCCTTTTGTTTAAATTTAAGAACATCTCTTTGCTTCATAACAGGAAGAAATATCTAATCCCAGAAATATTTATAGGCTACTGACAATGATGCACAATTTGTGGGTTTACTCATTAAGGACTTCCCAGACAAACTTTGTCTCTTCCCTGTCTATTGCTTCAATTAATCTTCCATTTGGCATTTGGCTGACTATTAACACTGACAAAATATTGTTAGGAAAACATATCAAGCTGCCTGTCTTAGGCTGTAATAGTCTTTCTAGCATGGAGTACAGTCAGGTTCAAGCTGGACTTCACATTCTCTTCTAATTTTCAAAACATAATGCAATCTGTAAAAGTTCAATAAATTAAACTCCTTCTACTCCATCTCATATGTGAGGTGATATACTTTTTCATTTAATTTTGATAGGCCCTCAAAGCCAGGTATCACATCCAGAAAATTTGTATCTGAGTACTGGAATCTAATAAGAATCTTCGAATAACTTTTGGGTTTGGCTTTATTTGTTCTGCCTACAGATCCATCTGGAATTTCCACCACTGGCCTGTTGAGGCACCATAGCTACCTCAGATCTCCATCTCTTAAGCCCTTCAAATCTCTTTTGGACCTGCTAACCATCTTTTGTACACTGAAGGTCTTTACATAGGGACACTAAGGCTGGGCAAGTTACTTTTATTTTTCTCAGAAGGCTTCACAAACATAATCCTCATTTTCATAAATCTGGTCTGATGGAGCTTAGTTTTACCTCTCTCACTGTATAATGAAGGAACTGAGATACAGATGCTTGCTCTAAGTCTGGTCCCACCGTGGGACTGAGAGGATGGAAGCCATACCTCTCTTCTCCATGTACAGTCCCAGGGCATTCCTGTGCAGTCTCATTTGGTTGCTGACAATTACTCAAGTTAATGCAGTGACTGTATCCCACTTAATGAATATCATAAACAGGTCTCTTCCTATGTACTTTTCATAGAGGATCTATACAAGTCCCACATTTAGTTTGCCTCACAAAAGCATGAAGAGGTGTTTTGGTGCTACAGGGATGACTTAAACCTGTGTATGCTGGAACTGAAGGCACTATCAAAGTGTATATATATTTGAAAATAGGACTCCGTGATGGCAGAGGAGATCAGATAATTTGAGGACAAACAAATTTAATTATGTAACTATTATTTCTTTTGTTCCAAATGTTTTGTTCCTAAGCATTAATTCAGAGGAGATTTTAGCTTGTCTAATCCAATAAAGAGCAATGTCTTGGAATAAAACCAGCAGAAATTACTCCAAGTCCTCTGGTTTCTTTTGCAGCAAGCAGCCTATGCCACCATTAGTATTTAAGCTTTCAGGCATACCTTTTCCATTTCACACAGTGCTGACATTTCCCAAATGAACAGCCTCCATGGATAGCAGTGTTTCATCAAATAGTCATTGTCTCCTGCCACAGGATATACTACAGCTGTCTTATCTAGAGAACCTAATCAACCTGCTGGGGTGAGCTGAATTATAACTGATGTAAGACTGATTGAAATTAGTGAGTCCCTCCACTTAATCCCAGTGTGAGAAAACAAGACTTTGCATATATAAATACGAAGTTATCTTAAGAAAATATGGAGCAGTAAGGACCTGAAATACTTGCACTCTTCTGTCAGTACTGCATGGATCACTGGAATATTTGGTAAACCAGTTAAATGCTGATTCCAAGTTTGTTTCATGTTGTCATCCTGTGAATAGCTTTGTATATGAACGAGTCCTAACAATTCCAACCTATCTGATTTCTTAGGGAAAACCTCAAGACTCTATCCCAGCCATCTGCATCTTATAGGAAGAAGTCTTAAATAAGCCTTTGCAGATCTGGCCAAGAGATTTTTTGTATAACTTTGTGACTGCAGCTGATGCTGAAAGACGACCCTCCAGGGATAAAGGCATCACAGATTCCCAGCCTTGGACATGGCACCCTGGATAAGGAATGGAATGAAATAGAATAGAGTAGAATAATTTCAGTTGGAGGGGATGAACAACAGTCATCTAGTCCAATTGCCTGACCACTTAGGGCCGATCCCAATTTAAGCATATGTTTGCCATGGCAAAGGGAAAAGTACTGTAGAAGTCAGAATACTGATAGACTTCAGAACAAGTCTGGCACAGCTGTATCAGCCAGGAGAGGAAACTGCCCAGCCTATCCAAACAAATAACTCCGATGTGCGGAAGAGATGAGACTCCACCAAAAGTACCACTTGGTCTAAAATTGTTCTTCTGAAGCAGTACTACTGCTAGCCACAGGTGGCTTGATACACAGGTGCCCACTGCTTACTTCTCTTCCCACATGGGATGAGCAACCACTGTAAATGAGCCCACACCAGCACAGCTAAGACATGGCTCACTATTGTAGATCAGCAAGCCTGCAAATGTCCCCAGGAGGGGAGACCACGGTCCCAGCCAGTGTTCTGATAGCTACAGGACAGCTGCTGTTTACAAGAGCCACGTTATGTGGAAGTATTGCTTATGATCAGCAGGTGCTTTTTTTTAATCATAAAGACGTTGTTTTTTCACCATTGGTTCATTCTCAGAAAATACTCCTCCTTATGGTTTCTAGTCCTCACAGGCCAGATGGTGAAAGCCTGCTCCTGAGAGGGTTTTCTGAACCATGAAACCAGTGGAGGACCATATTCCAATCACCCTATTTGCTCCAAGCAGTGCCTTATATCACAGGAGACTATAACGAAGTCATTAGGCCTACGGGGGAGGAAAGAGCTATTTAAAGTAGATCTAGCACCAGAACTGGACTGAAGTGGAATTTTCCATCTTATACATGTGAAAGATTAGGCTGCAACTGCGCCACACTGCTGTAAAATTAGCCATGGATCCAATTAGGACTCTCCCTTCAGCCTTGTAAAGCTCCCTTTCATAATTCACATTCAGCAATAAACCAGTCAACGTGTAGCTAAAATGCTTATAATGCTTACCTCTCCCCTGTGCTCCTCGTCAGTTTGTCCTTAGATTGCAAGAAAATGCATTGTTTATCCACTCTGGAAGCATTTCCTAGATGTCAAGGGAAGACCTTCGGACATACCAGGTGCTGTTTTTAATGAGTAAGGCTTTTAATTTTCGTAACTATGGTGTCACAACCAGCAGTTCTATTTGCTGCATGCAAAAAAAAGTAAGAAAAAAGCCCACAAACAACAACATTAACAAGAGTGTCAGCTCAGCACATGGCTTTTCCTATCACAGAGAATAAGCCCTCTGAAGGTTACTTCTCTGCCAGCTTCAAATATTGACCTTGATGTCCTGTCCCTTACAATATTCTTTAAAATCCGTCATCTGCAAACTAAGTTTAAGTCAGAAAACCTAATTAGTGACAGAGACAATGACTAACAAGCTTAAGGGAAAGGGGGGGGGGTTGGAGAGAGAGAACCTCTTGCAGGTGGCCAGCTCTTAGCTGAGTAATTCTCTGTGCAATGGTCATGCTTCAAAAATTTAATTCTCTGTAATTTCATTTAGGATGGGGAAAACAAAACAAAATGAGCAAAGTGATATAGGATTTCATTTCTATTCTGGCAGGTACATTCATCTAAAGTTTACCTATAATAGCTGCAGTTACTGTACCTTTCTTCCAGAGCATTTAATGGTGTGAAACCAGTGGCAATAAAAATAAAGTACAGAACCTACCTGGTGTAGCTATTTGTTATTTTTATACCAAAAAAAGAAGCCTCCCTGCTGCCAGGCTGATTGTATTAATCTGAGATTCCTACAGTCCTTCAGACTTGATTGCTTTTTGATTCTTGCTTAGTAGAAGTGGTGATAAAAAAGCTAAAATCATCATGCCTATTTAGAAGGCAAAGGGGAGGCCCCTTCAGTTCTGCGCTGAGAGGCACATTTTGTTGCTTTAATTAAAAAGTTCTTCTGAGAAGTTGAACTGCTTCTGCAGTATTTGGAGCACAAAAAGGATGGTATTTACAGAGACACTTTGGGGATCACCCTTGTAATTTTATCGTGTGGATGTCATTGCTTAAGCATACCAAGTTAAAGAAGCAGTCATCGCATCAGAAGTATTCTTCTTATTCTATTTATTGTTTAGTCTTCTCAATGATGGAAACTTATTTTCCTTTATACAGCTCTTAAAGTGCTATCCATCTCTATTAAGGCAGCTAAAGAGAGATTTTCAGCAACAGAACACACTCTAAAACCTAAAAAGATTTCAGTATCAAGCAGTAATGGAGGAATTTAGACCAGAGCTGCAAGGATTTTCAAGTGCCTGCTCCCATTGAGATGAATGCTCCAAAACCTCTAAGGGTCAAGGGTTTTATTCCATGAGAGTGAGACAAAAGTGAGCACCACTGTACAGCCATGAGCTACCATTCTTTTCTGGAGACTGCAATGGCTGTCAGTGTCTTATGCAATCCTCTAAGCTAGTCAAGACTCCCTGGAGACTGAGTTTTCACTTTTAAAAGTCAATACATTTCCCTGGTACTTTCAGCTTTTTATAGGACAGCAGCATTGAGAATTAATATTTTACTGAGATTAATAGCAGTGGACTAAGGAGGCTGTGTAAAATTTGGGTCCACTTCAGAACCACATGATAGCTCAGGTAAGATGCTGTCAGCCTAGAGATATTAAGTTAAATCACATCCAGGGTTTTTATTTGACAATGCCAAGATCCTCCTTGTTATCTGTGATGGTAAGATCAGCTGTTCCTTTTGCACAGGAATCGTGACAAAGATCTAAGTTCAACCCAAACTACACAGATGTATTTGAGGTACCTGATATGTTTCCCTCTGCTCTACGTACCAGCAAAAATATATCTCTCATTTTGAACAGTAAAATTAGCTGCAAAGGATGTAAAGGTCCCAACATCCAAGGTTTATTTCCTAATCTCTGAAAATATCCTTTAGTAGAAAAGTGAGTTTCAAGTTAAGCATGTTCTCACCAAATCTTTTGCTACAGGTCAGCGTTGTCCAAACCTACAGTTTCACCTGCTGAAGACAGTGAACAGGGAGGGAGAAAGCTCACTTCCAGTGGGACCCTCAAGTTCACCTCCTTAAACATAAAGGGCAGTAAAAAGCCAGAATCCATCTTCCTCTTTGCAGATGGCACCTGAGAAGCAGGTACAGCTGGAGCAACTTCATTTATACATATTACCTGAGAAAGGAGGTAATTGTTTTGCAAAAGCTATGCCCTTAGGGCTGGCAAAAATCAGCACAAAGCATATTCAGGCTTTCCTTGAACAACACAGATAGTGCCTTCCAAAGGAAGACTTCAAATATGAAAGCTTGCTGCCTCCTTGTTGCTGAACAGGGGCCCAGATCTCAAACAATCCACCTTAAGGAAGGAGCCAGATCTCCCTGTCCTGTCAGGCACGTTTGCCCCCCGCAGTGCCCAGCAATGCCTCCAGCTCTCCCCTTGACCCTTGCAGAGGTATTGGTGGTAACCAGTGCTAGGTAAATGGGACAGCCAGGGGTCTTCCCGCAAAGGGTCTGAACACCAGCTGCTAGAGAGATAGCAAGAATTTGGTTCATGCTGTGTAGAAGTACAGTAGAAGCTGTGCCTAAGATGTACCTCAGGCTCCATAGTCAGCCTGGGCACAACTCAGGCATGTGCTATTGCTCTGTCCTGCTCATGACATGCTACCATACCCCATGGCCAAGTGAGTGAATGCCTGTCATGTGAGGAAATGCTCTTCAAGTTAAGAACCAAGATCTAGTCTGAAGGGTTTCCTGGCATACTCAGATGCTAACTGACCAAGGAGAAGCTGTCCCTGTGCTGATTACATTATCTGTGTTGCTTATCTCTATCTTTTGCTTTGGAACTCCCTTGTAACACCTCAACTGAACCCTAATGTGCTTTCACATCTCTCTTTCACATACCCTCATCTGCTATCACTTCCCTGAAAACTAACCTCTGGCTAAATTTTAAGATACAGGTTCCTCAGTAAAATACCTCCTGGACAAGCTGATCACGGAAGCCTCAGACTGGCACAGATCTGCCTGCTCATGCCAAAGCATCTAAGTGTGGCCTCTCCTACTCACTCCTGGAACAGGGCAGGAACAGCTCCACCTTGGGTCTTCAGATCTCTACGGGCCATGCTCTGTGCATTCTTGAAGAGATGAGACCAAAGTCTCACCAAATCCCCTCTTGCTTTGCTGAGTGGTGAGGGAATAGCATTATGTCACACCTGGGGCTCAGCCATCAGTGGAGACCCTAGCGGGGGACTGGTTATTTGCCCCCTTTCCTTTCCTTTACACATCCTAACTAGCACACAATCACTCTGAAGCCCAGGAGAGATGCCACAGTACGTAGGAAAACACTCTTGAGCTGGGACCAAGAAAAGCCTTAGAATGCTGCTGTGCATTTAACTCCCTAGCCATGTCATTCTGCTCCGCTTTGTGGAACTTGAGGCAACATTATTAAATTCCCTATTTCTAATAACCTCATTTGAAACAAAGCATCTTTAGCAACCCTAATGTTTGATCTTAGCCTCGCAGCTGGGGAAAACTAGCAGCTGTTTTGTGATTCAAAAGAAACAGAACAATAACCCACTGAGGATACTTCTCCTGTATGTAGATGGGTGAGTCAGATGAATAATTGGACAATGCAGATCAGTTAAGCCTAATTCAGTTAACAGAATTAATTTGCAAATTAGTACACATTAGGTGAATCAGTTGCAATTCATTTTGACAGATATGTTAAAAAATACTAAAGTAGTTGCAATGAAGCATAGATAAATATTGCTGCTGAAAAGGTTCCAAAGACAACAGTCACTACATGGAAGGTTTTGTCTGTAAAGTCTGTGGATGCCTAGGTTTGAATTTCATAAAATCAGCAGGAAGCATATTTTATTCCTGGTTTGTACAGCTTTATCACCCTGACAGCTCTCAGTGGGTCTTAGGTAATCATTAGAGATGGACTGAGAAAGTTCTGACTGGGATCCAAGCATAGATGTAGTGGGGACTGATGTAGGGGTCTGGTGCAAGGAAAAGGAAAGAAATAGCTTTAAATTGGAAAGCTGACCTAAGAAAACAAGTTGGTAAAATAATCTGGACCTCTTGCACTCTACCTGTGAAAGTTTGGAAACCTGTCTGGGATATTATTGACACATGCTTAGAGCAGATGAGTATCTGATATTTGAACCACGTCAGAGTCCTCAGGGCAGTGATCACTGGGAGGAAAATGCCAGTATTACTATGTTACTGAAAGGCTGAAAAATGCTTTGGTCAGGGACAGTAAATAGGATCTCCTGAGCAAAAGTAGAGCTGCAGCTACTGGAGGACTAAGATGATTTAGGAAGATGCTGAGCTCTGAGGTGTGTGATCAGAGCAAACTGAAAAGGCAATATGAACACAGAACCAATGTGACATTACCCCCACCCACATGACAAAGAAGAAAATGTCCATTGATGCCTTGATTGTGCGGTGATGGCAACACCTGGTGTTGGATAAACTCATCTGGAGGAAGAAGATCAAATCATGGCTACGTTAGTTTACCAGTTTAATCTGACACCTCCCTGGAATCAACAAGCACCAGAAACATATTGCTGCCATGCTCACTTGCTTTACAGTAGCAATTCTTGTTCATTCTGAGCTATAAGTACAGGGTTTGATCCTTAAGAGGTATAAATCATGCCTCTCTGTTGATTTCAGTACACATCTGCCAGTTTGCACTTGCTTTGGATCTCACTTATCAACACAATGTATACAGGATTTCCTCAGTAGTGCAAAATAGGTAAGAGTTCTAATGAATTATTTATTTCTTTTAATGATGGTCCTTAATATTCTGTTCTAATTACACTTTCCCGCATGGCAAGGATTCACAGGTTTCTAAAAGGTTTTGTAAAGAACTTCACTGCAATCAATTTAACTTCACATGAAAGCCATGTAGCTGCCAGAAAAGCTAACCTGTGGAAGGAAACTATTACCTATATAATTTTTGTTCTGTAAAATGTCACAGGCATGCTATTGTACCTTTTTGAAAGGACTTAATATAGTAAAAGAGCCATAACTGTTATGTTGCCCAGCTGCTGAATTATACATCAGGAAAATTGACCTAGCGTTATGTTGTGTCTATCAAACTCAGAGCCTCCAGGCTCACAGTCATGGCTTGTCAGGTTTGATGGGGAGCTACTTAACTGTGATGTCAGAGTAGGTTACCTGGGGTTGTGCACAGAAGGCTGCTTGCCAGTCGGCTGGCAGCCCCATGGTATCTATCACATCCAGCAAAACACTGGAAAGTAATTAATGGTATAGACTTCAGTGACTGAGTCACGGGTTCTGCTTTTCCATGTTAATACTTCAAAACTATGAATGAGAAACCAGCCAACCTTCCCAAGCACTGCCAGCTCTTTACAACCTCCTGCTCCTTACACACAGTTTACAGTACACAAATCACACACAAATAGCTGAAAGCCCCCAGTTCACAGCTGCAGGATTCAGGCACCACCAGGCTGGCCAGGCCTCATCATCATGTGGCCTTCTATTACCTGACCCAAGGCAGTTCCAGTGGTGGCCCCTGAGGCCCCATCAGCAAGCCCAGGGGAGGCCAATGCCAAGGGTGCATTAAGGTTCTCTGCCTGAGCCCTTCACAGCTGGAGAGACACTGGGACACCTTTGCCTCCAGTTGTCATTATCACTGCTATCCCCTGATGCTCAGCCTCCAGCTGAAGTTTGGCTCAGCAGGGAGGGGCAGGAGTGGATGGAGTAATTCAGAGTTATAAATTAACAGACAAATGCAGAACCCTTCCTTTCAAATTCACATCAAGCCACACAAAGCATATCAACTTTAAGCCAACTGCAATGTTGCTGCCTTCACGCGATTTTAGGCACTGCTAAGATGAAGCCACAACACTGACTAAACAGCCCTCATGCAACAAGATGCAGATCCTGCTGAAATAACACAGACTTCAGCCCCGCAGAAGTCACATTAAGATGCAACAAATAAAAAAAGCAGCTGAGACTCCCAGAGCTGTGTGCAGTGGGGGGTGAACCACACGGGAACCTTTGCTGCACAGCTCTTTTCCAGGGCACGCTAGCAAAAACTAAACAGCCCTGGGCTCTGGTAATCTTCATCCAGCTTGAAAGGAGGCCACAGAGGCCAGAGTTCAGAGAGATCTTTGGGCCCAGAACATTCGTCAGTGGTAGAGAACATTTGATTGTTGTCATAGCATACAAAAACAGAGCCAGAAAAATGACTGTGTGTTCTTAGGGCCTTTGACCTGCCACAGCTTTAATAAGCTGCGACAGAAATGTTACATATAAGGTAAGACACATATGTAGACAGTAACTGGTGTGCAGCAAAGCCTTTTGTGTGGTCCTGCGTGCAGCTCAGAGCGCGGTTTTCTCAAAGGCAGCAGGAAAGCACTCCGAGGTTCCCAGCGGAGCCGGTAACCTTGCTTTCAGGACACCAGGTTACGTAATCCAGCGGTACAATGCGCCACGGCCAGTCTGGGGTTTTAACCATTGCTTCCTCCAAAGGGCCCTGTCTTGCTGAAAATTTCACAGTAAATTGATTCCTTTACTAGGTCAAGCCTGGTAACAGGCATTGACTTAAGCAGCTTATTGCAATACATGACAAAACACTGCTCCTAAACAGCAGCTCTCTATGATCAGACACAGGGGGGATTCTGCTCCGGGTGACACAGCCCCAGAGACGCATCCATGCTGGGAGCATGGCAGAGCAGGAAGTTTGGCCTCTGCTATTTGGTAGCATTTTCAGGGAACACTCAGTGTTGTTTACTTCCTCATCGTCCTACATAATATAAAGAATTGCTGCTCTGGGGTATTTCAGAGAGATAATGTGACTCACTTGAGTTGTATACTGACCCCAGGCCCTGTAAAGATGTATTTTACAGTGCTTTTAAAAACAATTAATGCAGATTTCTGTACTGCCAGATACGTCTAGAATGCACACAGAGATTTTCAAGAGGTGTGAAACCACATATATCTGGCCAAACCCCATGTTATTTGTTACTGGTGGTCAACATATCTCTAATCATCAGTCATACCACCTCCCAGGCTACACTCTTTACAATAAATCAGCTTCTCAATTCTTACTTATAGCCTTAATTAGCCTGCATATAACAGCTCTATAAGAACTGTTATTAACTGTAATCAGTCACAGATCCACACTAAACCCTATATGCAGACATGGAAGTAGATTCTCACCAGCTCTTATCTCTAAACCCCAAGCTGAAAACAGATCTAAATTCCCATGAAGTCCTAAAGTGTTTAGTTATGGACCTGGATTCAGCGGGTCTGGTTTTGGCTTGTGTTTAATTTTAATAGCTACCCACCACTCTATTTGCATTCTTTTTGTGTTTTGCCAGTCTGAATACTAGATGCTTTGAAGCAGACATTTGCTAGGCACGGAAAGCACTTGTACCATGTTCCCTATGTTCATTGTCTACTGACTGAGATGCCTGATCACGGATACTAGTTTCTAGGGATGTCTTTGAAAGATAAACTTTCTCAGGCTCAGCTCTTTCACACAGATGATCTCTCTTCATCCTTTCCACAATCCCATTACACTCATCTGAGTTCAACCACTTCACACCCAAGGGCCTCATATTCCCTCCCTCTTCTTGTCTTTCAGATTCACCAGGTCACAGCAGATCAAAATAAAAATGTTTCTGTCCTATATGTCTCACGTTCAGGGGCTGGTAAGAACTTCCATTCCACTAGGGTGATCCCAGACCCCACAATAAGTGAACCTGGACCCTAGTTATATGGGTACACAGCAAAGTTATCATCTGTATTGCAGACCCAAGCATGAAGCTGAGGAATGGAAGGAGTCACTTGTACTGAAAACATGCTCCACAGCCCTCTGAAGTACCTGTATATTAATGCACCCACTATGGGGAATAAACATACCGAGTTCAAGATCTGTGTGCAGCTGCAGGGCTACAGCCTCACTGGAATCACGGAGACATGGTGGCATGGTCCCATGACTGGAGTGTTGCTCTTTAGCTGGATAGACTGGGAAAACAAGGAGGAAGGGTTGTCCTTTATGCAGGAGTAGCTGGACTGGATAGAGCTCTTCTGGGCTTAGATGAGGAGCCAGCTAGGAGCTTGTGGGTAAGGATTAAAGAAAAGACAGGTAGGGGTGACACGTAGTGGGTGTCTGCTATAGGCCACTTGACAAGCAATCAGGCCCAATTGACAAGGCCACTTGACAAGCAAACAGAAAGGAGTATCCTCACATTCCTAAGTTCTGGTTCACCTGGAGGATTTCAACCACCTCATTATCTACTGGAGAGACAACACCACAGGACATAGGCAATCCAAGAGGCTCCTGGAGGACATCAGTGACAACTTCCTCACTCAAGTGATAAGGAAGCCAGTGAGGAGAAAGTGCTCTGCTGGACCTTGTACTTACCAACCATGTAGGTCAAAGGCAGCCTTGGCTGCAGTGACCATGAGATGGCATTCAGGATCCTGGGGAGAGGGAGGAGGGTAAAAAGCAAGCTCACAATCTTTGACTTCACGAGAGCAGACTTTTACATTTTCAAAGATCTGCTCAGAAGAGTTCCATGGGGTAAGGTACTGGAAGAAAGAAGGACCCAAGAAAGCTGGTTAATATTCAAAGATCACCTTGTCCAAGCTCCATCCTAATGAGTTGAAAATCAGGCAAAAAAGCCGGGAGACCTGTGTGAATGACCAAGTAGCTCCTGGCAGAACTCAAACACAAGAAGGAAACGTAGAGAGTGCAGAAGCAAGGGTAGGTATCCTGGGAGGAATAGAGACATTGTCCAGTCACCCAGGGATAAAGTGAAGAAAGCTAAAGCCCAGCAGGATTTGAACTTGGCAAGGGATGTCAAATACAACAGAAGGGTTAAGTATACAGGCGACAAAAAGAAGACAGGGGAAAAATGTGGGTCTACTGTTAAATAAGACAGTGGACCTGGTTACAAAGGACATGAAAAAGGCTTAAGTATTGAATGCTTGCTTTGACTCAGTCTTTACTGGCAGATGAGCCTTCAGGAATCTGAACACCAGGGAATTTTTTTACTGTGAGAGAGTGACTGAACACTGTCACAGGGTGCCCACAGAGGTTGCACAAGCTAGCACAGGGTTGCCTGTCTTTAGGTTGGTCAGGTTTTTTATGTTGGGGGGGGGTTGTTAAAAGCATGATGGTAGTATAAAGGCATATCCAAAAATATTTCCATTTTTTCTTTGTTAAATGCTCTGAGGAAAGATTGACCCTCCACAACTGAATTGTACTCAGGCAATTCTTTACAGGTATGTCTTTTCAATTCCATGTAATCAGGGAGGAAAACCGTTGATTCCGAGAGTGATAATAAAGACTAGGAATTTAATAGCATTCTAATACACAGCTTAAATATGTGCTTGTTATTCTTCTAATCAGTGCATTACAGGAATAAAGACAGAAAATATAACTGTGATTGCACAGATTTAAGTAGTAATTACAAGAGGTGGCAAAACATGGTGCTCTCAAGATTTTATGTAAAAACCACTGAATTAATTGAACCTCCTTAGATTCTAATGGGCTTTGGCTAAGTCCCTTAATGATATTAAAATCTGTCTGTTATTAAACATCATGTTTAATACAATAATATGCAAATGTTGTGATTTGTAAATATCATTATGCAAAAAGTTCAAGTCCAATCATGCTCCTCTTGAAGCTTGCAACGCATATTCTTATTGATGTCTACAGAGATTTTCTGGGATATCCATTTTTAATTGCATTGTATACAAGTATTGACAGAAGAATACAATACAGTAGTCACAAAATTAAAGAGGCGTCTATGAAACATACAAAGAGCAGCACAGAACCAATGCAGTAAAAGCAATATTTCAAAAAACAATAAACCAGACTTGGCAGTTTTGGAAAACAGTACTGAAGAAAAAGACAAATGAACTGGCACAGTTTAACAACCTAATTTCTAAGTGCACTTTATAATAACTCTCCTTACAAGCTGTTTTTTTTTCCCAGAAGATTATGACAAAAAGCCTCATTAGAATATCACCGGTTTATAGTGACAGGTTTTATTGCATTGCCAGCTGTGAATCTAAAAACAAACAAAAAAAAAGACACCCCCTCAAAAAAATTTCCTATAAAGGTTCCTAAAAACCCTGTTTTCTTTTGTTATCATTAAAAAATAGCAACATAGCACTTCCATGTTTGTGAATACCCACAATTCTATTTAGAAAAAAAACCCAGAAGTTAAAGAAAAGTGCTTTTTTTCTTAGCTTCAAAAATAATGTAAAGAAACATTTAAGAACAAGAGATTTCAATAATCAGAGAGATCTGTACAATGTGATAGATTTGAGTCCAACCCTGCAAATACATGTTCATGAATGCAGACTTGAGAACCTGTTGATCCTGAGTGAGTGCCATTAAAGACTGCCAGGATCAGGCTCTTAGCTCCACCCGTTACAAGCTTTCCCACAGTCTGTCCTAGGCTAAAAAGTATAGATACAGCATATACTCTGTATACTGATTTATACAAAAGGTCTTTTACAGCTCTAACCCTGTTATTGCTAGGCTAAAAATGAACATTTGGAACAAGTTACATGAATCATAAAGGATAAAATTGAGATGCAGCTTCTGACGACTGAATTTCCACTTGAGCCATTTTAAATTGGGTACACTGTAGCCATTTGCGGAGCACAGACGAGCTATTGTTCATTTGTCCTGACCCCTGTAACATCCTCAGGCTGTGATGGTTGACATTGCTCTGGATAGCTTGGAGGCGTAGCTGGAGCCCAGCAGATAAGTGCTGTTGAAATAATGCAAAACATTTGGTTTCTTTCCTTTAATATATATATTAATACAGCACTCTGAAAGGTACTGGTTGTTGGCCAAGGCAAGTTCCTCTACTGTCCCAATGTCACATTTCTTTCTTCCACATCCTGCACTGTAGCATAGCCATGAAAGGCAAATGTGCTTACAGAAACAACTCAATACTGAGACCAACTCCAACACACTTATACTCATCCCCAAAATTCCCTTGACTGGCAAACCACACCGATCCACTTTGTTCTCCCCTACAAATAGGGCCAGCTGGCACAGTTTTACTCAAGCAAGCAGGACCACAATATTTACTATACAACCCAAATCCATCTCCCGAGTCAAGAGTCGCAGCCCTGACTCATCAGGGCGCTGTCAAGCCTAAGACATCAAGAAAACTACAGCTCAGGGAACAACCAATCTCAGTAAACAGGGAGGAAAGACCCTGGAACAGAACCTGGTTAGAGGAAAGTGTTTCAGAAGGGAAGGGAGAGTAGTACTGATTGCAGGACAAGTACATTAGCTGATGATGCTCTGTGTATGTTCACACTTGAGACCTTCACTGCTGAGCCATCCGATAAAGCTGGACATGCTACAATGATCTCTTTTGAAAGAGGTCAAATAAGATCACATCCAATGATCTTATTTCCAGAATTTACAGAAATATATAGCACGAACAATAAAAGGATAAGGTATTAGAAACAACTTACCTTCAGATTTGACTGTATCATTGGCAACCACATTGGTATGAGCTGTAAGAAGAGGTATATTTTGTAATTAAGCAAGTGACTGTAAACATGCTCCAGTTACTGTGAGACAAAGAAGGGTATATTTAACACATTTAGCAGTCCAAGTGGACAAAGCTTGAACCACAGATCTGACAATGTGATTATTTTTAAATGATGTGTCTGTTTTGGGGCAGGTAAGAGAAGCCAGCTTCCCTTGTTTGTAGCTTGATGAATCACCAATAGCAATTACTGACAGCCTGTTGTAGTAGTGATTGTAGTGATTAGTCCTGACTGCCAAGGCAACAGTGAGAATACAAAATAGAAACTTCCTAAAGAAAATAACTTCCTATTTTTCTTGTGAGGGTGCTTCTGTATATGCAGGTGAGGAATACTGGAATAAATACAGTAATATTCTGCATGGTGAGGCCCATATTGAGAACTGAAAAAACACGCAGCAGGAGAGCCTAGTAATAATAGGCCAGAGATTGAAATGATACCCAGCATTTTAAGAGCCACTAGTCACATCAGTGCTTCCCTGCAGAACGTGACCTGTAGACATGGGAGCACTGGTAAAAATTCTTAACTCTTCAGAATGACAGGGTGAGGATGTCTGCAAATCTGTCACCCGTGATTGGATTGATACACATTTCAGTCTCCTACTTGCCAGAGAACTTTCATTTCT
This sequence comes from Chloroceryle aenea, assembly GCA_013399075.1. Taxonomy (NCBI): domain Eukaryota; kingdom Metazoa; phylum Chordata; class Aves; order Coraciiformes; family Cerylidae; genus Chloroceryle; species Chloroceryle aenea. The sequence continues at coordinate 311,220 of VWZY01001959.1, forward strand.
GATAAGTAGAACATGTGAAGCTTATGGAAGACAGGCATTTCTAACAAAAGCATTCATGTTCTCCAATATTAATTTAACCACTGAGGTTATTGTTCTAAAATGCTCCTCCAAATGGCATTAAAATTTGCAATTTGCCAATTACGCTACCGGGAGCTGCACGTTAAACCTAATCACTATTGACAACATTAGATAAAGTGCTGTTTCCCTTGTGCAAGGAGCCATAATTGTTTCAGTTTCAGTGCTGTTTTGCTGGAGAATCACATGCAGCTCTGTCAGGACTGATTACTTAGTCTACCACACGAAGAACCATATTCGAACCTCAGCAGTTACAAACAGATGAATGCCAAAACACTGGAGTGCAGCCAGATGCAGCAGACATGGGAGTTCTGTACATCCTTCTGTATAGTAAGACCAAATGACTGCAAGTCCTGGTGGGGTTTTTTTGGAAAGGAAGGAACAGGTAAGAATACTGAGAAGCCACGCTCCATACCACACTGCCATCAACAAAGTGTCATTGAAAATTTTATCCAGCATTAATGAAATTCCTATGGAGCTGGCCAGTGGTGATAGGAGTGGTGCCAGCAGTATGTCAAATAAGGAGGGAAGGTAGGCAGAAAACTCAGGGTACCTCTCTGCCTCTGAACCAGCTCACTGGACATCTTTTACAGTCAGCTGAGAGAATCAAGCACTTTCCACATCCATTCATCTTGTCCCAAAGCAGGTATCTAAAATAGATCAAGATGAATCATGTCCAAAAATACCTGTTTATCTCCACTGACTATAAAGGGCACTCATGGAAACTAGCTCATATTGATATCTGCACTGCAGAGGTCTAAGGTTAGATGTAGATCATTGTCCTCCAGCACCAGTTCTGTCTTGCAAGGTCTGGACACAGGTGCAGAATTGAAACATTCTGCTGCAGGCACAAGCAAGAAAACCCTCCACTGCTACAGCTGTCAACTAGATAAATGAGTCAAGAAGATATTTTTATTGAAGCACTTGAGTTTTATTACCTAATTCCTGGTCAGCCTTTTCTTCACAAAGGAAGAATACACAAAGCTAGTTAGAAACAACAGTTGGAAGTGTGACCGAATTTCAGTAATGATTCATTACTGACTAGAAATAGGTATTTTCACTAGGAGCATGAATACTTGCACACCCATTGACATCAGGATGTTCAATTTTACCTGCTTTCTTTTCAATTCCTGCTTGACCATAAAACACTGGATTAAAAATTGTCAGCAGTTTCCTTTATGGCAACAGAAGAACTATATAAACCAACCTTTTTCAGTGAGATTCAGAGTGCATTTTACTACTTGATCTGTTGATATTTTATAGGAAAACTTCCTTCAGAGTAATGCAATGGGAAAATGTAAGAAAGGCTAGTAAAATCGATTTATCTTTGTGAGGCTACCCCCATCTTTCAGGAATCTGTTCTGAAAATGCTGTGGTGACTCACAGAAGACTGACCACTGATCTCAAAAACCAAACCCAAAGAATTTTACATGAATGGAGCATGCAGGATTTGATTCTCTAACCAAAGAGCACCGTGTTACATGTCCCAGGGAAAACAGATTCACAGTCAAGTAATATTTGACTAAGTTGGACACACAGGCACATAACAACAAGAAGATAACTGTGTCAAAGGTTTTTTAGTAATCTAAAAGATTGCGAGGATCAGAACAGTGAGGTGATCTGCAAAGGACCTATGATGGTAAAAATTAAACGGCTGAAAGTTCAGACAATACCTAGAGATTCTCAAAGTCCTGTCACCAGTTGTGTCTGTTAGAGGAATAAGATCATTGCAATAATGGAAGGAGGAAGTAGATCAGAAGTTAATTAAAAAAAAATTAAAAATCAGGAGAACTTGTATTTGAGATTATGGTCTGGTCTTAATCCTCATTAGAGATTTTATTTTTTGCTATGCTCTAATAGGTTTTAGTTCTGCATTAGCATTCAACCTCAGCTTCCTCCACTTTCTGGTTTTGAGTGGGAGAGGAAGCAGAGGACAGTATTGCTAGAAATCACAATCAACAGGCAACATCATTAACTAAGTATTCCTGGTGCAGTATGCCTACCTTTACAAAGATAGTAGAGTTGCATTCCTGTAAAGCCTCCATTAAACTAATCACATGCAGACACACCATTTCCACCATCTTAAAAAACAAAACAAACAAAAATTAGTGTCCAGCATAACAGTGCTATAAGCTATGCCAACAGTCTCTAAAAAGAATCTTCCTGTATTTGCTTGGCAGATATACTGAATCACTAAATGTGCATTTATTAACCACTGACATGTAAGATTAAATATTACACAAGCACATAAGGGAAACTTTTCTTTATTTAGTTTTCCTCTGATGCAGCAACACCTATCTGATAAATATTTCAAAATGCTTGATATATTTTAATCGTATCACACATCAAAACAAGTTGCCTTCAGCTTTGTTCTCTTCAGACATCATAAATCCTTTTACATGCCTTTGCTGTGTAGTTCCCATCAATCAGTGTGTCAGAAATGGATATTTTTATTTACAGAATCTTTGAAAATTAACATACTCACAAAACCCATCTCTTTTTTTCCCCCCCATCGAAAGAAAATTTATTGTTCTGAACTGGCAGCTAGTCCATAATTCTTCCATTTTGTACCATGAATTATGACAAATGCAAATGGCAGTTATTTGGTAGTAAACAGCATTTTATGTTTTACATTGTTTAAATTCACAGGTACAAGACAAATACCCTGAGCAAGCAGTGAGTATTTACAGCACCTGTCTGAACTACGTGTAAATTCCCCTTGATAATAATAAACTTAAGTTTTATGTACTTTTCAGCTTCAAAGTGCTTTACAAACACTAATTAACCTCACAACATCCCTGTGAGACAGGCACGTATTATTATCTACACTTAACAGAGAATAACAACCTGCACTAAAGCTATATAATGAGCTACTTTCAGAATAAGGATTAGAACTTGGGACTTCCAGGTTATATGCTCATCCTAAGGCTTGACAAGAAGCCTTCATGTCTGACTAAATAACCAGCTAGCCCTGTTCATTCAGATGGAGCTTCATAAACTACTGTTCCCAACAGTGGCTTGTCAACCAGAGACCTCATGAGATGTCAGAGGATAAAATATGATTTATAGACAGCTTTAGGTAGTCCTTGCCTGATATGGACAAGACACAAGGGAATAGTAATGGGTTCAAAGACATTCGAGTGTTGGTCCATAGCAGCCTGTGGTAGAAGATGTTTCACAGGGGGAAAGGGGAATTACATAAAATAGTTTCCATATAAAAAGCAGATCTCCCTTTTAAAAGGGAAAAAAAAACCAAACACGCAAAACCAAACAAAGAATGAAAATACCAAACCTTAAGAGCACCTGACTTAGAGGATGTGCCACAACTAAAGGATCTTACTCATTCCAAACCAGTATAAGGTTCTCCAGAGCCAGAGTGACTAGTTACTGTAACAGTTCAGTTTAAGAATCTTGACGTCATGACAGGTTTGTTATGACTTTCTGGGAAGTGGGAAACACAATACATCTTGCTTTCAGAAACAAGCTCTCAACCCTAAGCCTGTGGGCACAGAGAATCATTAGTCAATGGGAAGTGAAAGTAGCACCTATGAGAAGGCTTCTGGAATGCCTCTGGTTTCTTACTGTACAAAGGTGCTCCAATACCAGTGAGTAGTTGAGATCCAATGGGTTATAAGTATTCAAAAAAGATATTTAAAATGAGACCTGATGCAGGAAACACTTAATGCAACAAGCAGCAACTCTATACTCTTGATTCTATTTCAGGTAGATCCTGCCTAGATCCTGTTTCAGACCCACCACAAGGTTAAACCACTACTAATTAGATTTCCCTTTAATTTCTTCAAAAGCATCCAAGTTGCTTTAGGATATTATTCATAATCTGATATATTCCACTGAAACAAAGTCAAGCCCTCTGAGTTTAACCTGTACTAAATCTGTACACAGCACCTGACTCACCACTTTGTTATGTGCCATTAGCTGTAGGATGCTAGGTGTCACTCTGCTCCAGAACTCCAGGGCTGTAAGGATTGCTGTGAAGCTAAATTCATTCTGATTCTGGACTGTCGGAGCTACTGCTGTTTGTTCACAATACACTGTCCAGAGCTGAGCAAATATAAATGCATGGAAGAGGGAACACATGTGCAGAACAGATGTCTGTAGAAACAGAAAATGGGGGAAACGTTCATTTAAATAAGTGTACTGAGATACAGTGCAGAGGCTTTCATGAAAGCACTCCTCTCTCATGCATCCCACTGTGCAGGCTTGCCCCTTACTTTCCCACATTCCCCTCCCATTACTGACTGGTAATTCTAGTACACTTGATAACATCTTCTCCATGTTCAAAAGTGCTTAAGACTAAAAGCAGCATTTGCAAACACATGCTCCCACACAACCTTAGTGCATGGCATTAAGGTTAATCCCTTCAAAGAGAAGGTTCATTTCACAGAACCACTACTCAGGACTAGCTCTCAGACTTTTCCATAAAGTCCACTGCAATCTGAGGACTGTGTAGAGGCTCTGGCACATAGAACTCCATTTCAAAAATGCTGCCAGGATAAGTCCTTCAGACTGATCTCCTGAAAGGAAGGCTTTCATACAAAACACATCGTCTTACATCTGTTCTGTTAAGCCATTTCTGTATCTTGCTGGGAGAGGACTGCTCACAGTCAAGGAAAGTAAGTTTTGGAAGGCTAACAGAGAATACATTTCTCATAGTCAAGCATGGCTCTTTGCTAATACGTGTTCTATACCACAGTGTCTGAGCCTCCAGGAGTGCTGGACATTAACTGCTTCCTAATGAGAAAGATGCTCCTAGTCAGAGATGTTTTCTGGGTTTGCATGTGCGCAGTGATTCATGCTCTATGGCAGCATGACTGCACCAAACATTGCAATGGTTGCTTGGTAACCGGAAAGAGGTATTTGAAAGAGCAAAAAACAGGCCAAAGAAATGAATGGGAAGCATCAGTGTCTTAGCTGGATGAGGGGAAAGAAAGGGGGATTTTACATATTAGATAAATGTCCGATCATTCTGCATCTGTTGCTAATAAACACGTTTGCTGTCAAAGAGAGCTGCTGTATCTGTGTTAAACTACTGTCACAAATGGCTTATGATTTGCAATAACTTTTCTTGTCCAGAGCACCTTAACAAAAATTGTGCTTGAACCATTGCTGTTTACAATTAACTTTTGATCATAACACTATTTACAGGATATCCGTTTCTGCTATATAACTAGAATAAATATATCTGAGAGATTTGCTACAGAAATGGACATTGCTAAAGCTTCAGTTCAGAACTAAGTTCTTCCTTCCTCACTGCTGTGCTGACGTATTTTGCAATAGGTGAATCTCAAACTTAATTGCATGAAGAAGCAGCTATGTAAGAAAAAATACAGAGGTTTCTTTCTCTAGATCCGAGGTTTTAATAATCCTTTAGCACTCCCTCCTTTTTTCTAATGAAAAAATAAGTAAGTTTTTGCAATAACAACACCGATATATAATGCATCTCGACTTAAAACACAGAATCCCTTACCTTTGACTGCTCTGGAAACCCAATCAGAATAACAATAAGGTGGTCAGCAATTTGTGAACCTGCATCCAGTGGAATAGGCATGCAAGATGATGGAGAATTTGGACAGACAACATTGTGTGTCAGAGACCCCAGAAGTAGCCAAGACAGCAAACGAATGTGTGAGACACATTCTATGAACTCTTTGGGCCTGTCAAGAAAGAGCAGATTTTACAACGATGCTAAGTTTTCTGTTTTTCCCCCAATATGGAGTTTGCTTATGCACACCAGGCAGATGAAGTCCCAGTGTGCTGGAGGCATAGATCATTGGTACATCTTATGGGGAGACTAGAACTTCACAGAACTTAGTGGACTTGATGTATCGTTAACAAGTCCAACAGAACACATTTGGTGGGTTTAAGAAACAGTCTCTATAAAAGGCTAAAAAACTCAGATTCACTGATTCCATACACAGCGATTCTTTACACAGAAAACATCAGATGGGAAGGGTTGCCCAAGTAGAAATGCTCCTCTCAGCTCCTCAGGACAGCACTCGCTGACAGGGTGATGGCAGGAAATCCTTCATCCCACAGTAAGCTCTGAGGCTGGCACCATGCCTTACTTCTACTGTGTTCCACTTCTCCAACAGCAGAGTGGAGTCAATTTCCCTTTTCCTTAGCCTCTCCTTGGATATGTGGACTTTTGAGGGCAGTGACTATGCTTTTTTGTGACACTTAAGTATTTATCCACCATCTAATACACTTTCTCATTGTAAAGCAATGTGTTTCTACAATCTAAAAAGGATTATTACTTATGTAAGTAACTAAAGCTCAAGGAGATAACTCTGTATTTCCAAAAGTTAGATATGCTCTACATGATAGTACATGCAGATGTATCTACAGGACTGCAGCCTAAGCAGCTTAGTCCCCAGAATCCTGGGGCAGGGAGTCTGGGACAAAGCTGGGACAAGAATACAGGTTTGTGCTGTTCATTTTCACTGTCTGTATTTAGAATGAGAATCAAGTTTGGTTCCAAGGTAACTCCAGTCAAGCCATGGAGTTACCTCCGCTGTCCCTTTGGCATGTACTTAAAATGTAATGTACTTAAAATAAATCCCTCAGTTACGGATTAGGGAGCTGCTGACCAGATGGATCAATGTCCTATGGCCACCATGCACTACTGTGGGTCTTATCTATGGAATTTGGCAGTAAAGACAGAATTTTATGAAGATTTCTAACAGATTTTAGTGTTCCTTCTTGTGGAAAAGCAAAGCATTCTCACCCTTGTTTAATTGCAGAAGGAGGGTGGTAAAGCCAAGGCAAATACCGGATCACAGCTTTGTTGTCTCTGTGGTTTCCCCGTGTGATTTCCATAGCAGCAATCTGAGCTAAACCAACTTTCAGATGTCCACCAAACGTGTCTTCATGCAGTGGCTGAGAACAAGTCTTCATGTGACTCTGCAAGGAAAAGATCTGATTTCCTACCCAAAGAAAAAGACTATTTCACATGAACTAAGTTCTTCCAAGCAACAGCATATTCTGTTTAATTTCACTTCAATCCCTTTCTCGGGGTCTTTACCTGTGTCTACAAAACTACAGAACAAAACTCAGAATTACATTTTTTATATTCTCTAGTAACAGCTTTATGATGCAGATCTTTCCAGAGAGGGCCATATTTTCAAGACCCCCCACAAAAAAATGATTTGTGGAAAATCTATAGGCACCTTTTGTACCAGGAAAGTCAACAGCTGATAAATGCAAACTAATGGTTGCACACCTAGACAGCTTAAATGAAGATGAAAAAAATCTAAGCACTTAATAAGATAGCATCTGGGCAGGAAACACCTTCCCTGTGCAACATCCCATCTATATGTACAAAGACAAGCTGTCACTCATTTGTGGGCAATATGACCATGTTACACTGTGCAGTGGCTACAGATGCCTTTAAGCCCTGGAAATAAAGGGGCTAAACCAATTACCAAGAAACATGCAAATATTTATGCCTGGAAAGATGATTTATTATCCTGCTTGTCAGCTCTAAGGCAGCTTGTTTCATTGGTACTTCTTGAGACACTTTTATATTTCTAATTAAGCTAACTCTGCATTATCTTCTGTCACTAGACTAACAGAACAAATACAGAGTGCATTTGCTTGCTTAAAGGAGAGCCATATGCTTTGCTCAAGAAAATCCAGGTCGTCAGTTAGTAATTATTATAACAGGATAAAAATCACTGGACCAATAATATAATTGATAAGTATCTGACCCCAGCAACTTACACGCTCAAAAATCACTTACTTGAAGGCTTTCAAAAGAAAAGAGAGAAAAGAAAAAAGTACCAGCATGAATGTTTAAGACCTTGTTCTTGAGCCAGGTAAAAAGGACAGACAGGTATGCAGGTAGCTACATTACACCTCTTCAGAAATGGTGGCATTTTCTAGATAAAACCTTACTGAGCTTTACCAATTAAAATGTATTTCAAAGGGTATTCCATTCATACCTTTTTTATAATACAATAGTTGCTAATATGCAGGACTGAAAATAATTGACCTCTTTCAAATAAACTGTTCTCAGACAAGCAAAATAAAACACTGGAAATGAATAAACAAATTAACTATTTCTGGTCACTGAATTTCTACAGGGAGTAGATATTTCAAAATTATAAGACCAAGATTCATCTTTTGCTGTTTGAATTGATACTGGTCACATAAATCTTATAGCAGTCCTTGTGTTAGTTTGGTAGTCTGGATGCTGTTGATAATAAGCCCTCTTAGTAAGAAACTGTACAACTGGATAATCTGAGGACTCACTTCCTGGGAACATCTCTGTTAATAAAACCCAAGCAACCTAAGTAAATAAATTAAATGAGCTCACAAGAATTTGAATCTAGATATTGTGAATTTGTTTAAAGTTCTGACTATTTGTAAACTTAGAAATGCTTGCAAATATTTCCCCAACTATGTGGGAAACAAAGAATAAGTTTATCTGACCTGGTTAAATAAAAACTGCCTTTTCATTTTCCAAAGACAAACTTATTATTTACAATACATAAAGTTATGGTCATATTTGTTTCCCTTACTATGTTAATCTTCTTCTCAGAGTCCTGTATTACATGGCTAAATCAAAACATGAAATTTTAGAACATTGATTCTGATTTAATTTTAAATGTCCAGACTACACATTTGGGAAGCTTCTTATCTAATTTCAAAACATAGAAGTGAAGAACTGGGTGAAGTTTTAAGTTCATGTCCTATCTATATCTGTGCATAAAAATTTAAAAAATTAATAGTCATACTGAGCATAAGAAATTATCATCTTATCAGACTTAAGCATTGTAAGAGCATTTCTAAAAATCAAGACTACAGTTCAAGGGAGAAGGGGCAGAAGGAAAAAGTGCAAAACAACGTTTCTTTCTACAGAAAGATTTTACACAGGAGAGAGGATACCTGCAAATATCGTCCCCATCCTGGTTTCAGATAAGTTCATGTTTTTCTGTAGAACTGGCAAACCAGATATATCTCTCCCTCATTTATGATTCATTTGCCTACCTATTCTGAAAGCAGTTCTGAACTGTAAGAGAAGTGGGTGAATAAAGGATAGAAGGGGAAGGCAATCCAATTCAGCTGAAAATTATTAATTAGTTTGTGCTTTGAAGGAAATTTCTACTCTGGCACAAAAGGCTGCTTCCCTTAGAGTGGGGGTTTTTAAAACTCAATGGGATTCAATGCATATGGCAAACGGGGTAAGAACTTAACAAAAGGGATATTTTGTGCAGTAAAACAAGGTTACTGCAAGTTTCAAGAGACATGAGTTTCAATTTAGTTTGGATTCTTCTTCCTTTGTGGTAAGCATTACCAACTTGCAATATGGTGTCCCCTCTGGGGCATGAGGTGGGGTGGAGGGAGCAAGGGTACAGTGAGTGGGTGAGAAACTAGAAGGGTAAAAGTTCTCACCTCTTTGCTACATAAATAAACTCCAGTCTCAAAATTCACTATAGCTTAATATTTATGCTGTCTTGACTTCCACAGAATGCTTGCATGAACTTGTGTCATGAAACACTCCAATGGACTTCCAGTAGCTTTCAGCAGAGGACTGGTACAGCAGTACAGGGGCCCTTCCAGGGAAACACTATACTGATTTATCAGGAAAACATATCATCAACACCCTTTATCAGCAGATGCAGTCTGTGTTACAGACACACAGTGGCTCTTGGGGTTAGAAACAAATGCAAGACCTAGGGCAAAGAACTTCCTTAGAAGTCCACGGGTGCCAAAGCCCAGGCACGTAAGCACAGGCAATGATTCATTCAAGCCAGAACAGGACAGTACTGGTTTTATGTATCCGCCAGCTGAGCTTTAGAGCCCATAAAAAGCATCTTGGCAGATACTTGACTGTGCCTAGTGATGAAATTACCTCTTTCAGCTGATAAACTTGCACCAAGTTGCTGGTGTACAAGGTGTAAAACCTTACTGCCAGGTTTCAGAATTGGCTGCATAGGCTTGACAGCATAGACTCTCTCATAGACCACATCTGTAACGGTCCTCCTGCTGCACTCCCACACCATTCACTCATCTTTCCAGCTTTGTGGAAGTTAGAACATCAAGACCTAGTTACACCACTGCCTCCATTTTACACGTTGAAGGAAATCCACCCCTCTGCAAGGTACCAATATGTAGCTCAAAAGACTATGCTCTAGCTTTGCCTGGCATTGAGAAATAACAGATGGTTCCACCATAAGACAGATGTTTTCCCTCTACAAAGAGGAGGATTTTAGCTAGTGAAGTTTCACCTGCAGCTCAGTTCTCACTTAGTACTCAGCTTCAGATGGTACAATAGAACTATTTCATGGGATAGAGTTAAATGGAATAAATATTGCCCTCTCCCCAGCATTATAACTGTTAGTGACACATTAGCCAAAATATTATACGAATTCTTTAAGCTATTGACAATAGATGCTACTTTGCTAGCAATTTAAACAGCTAAATGTCTATTACTTCCTATTATACAGCAGCAGTGTTACTTAACCTACTTCTTTTCTAAAACATCTTAAAGAACTTCCATTTTGTAGGACATTTAATAGATACTGACTTCCCCCATGAAACAGAAATCCCAGGCTTTGAACTGCTAATTATTATTAGGAAGTTTTCATTAAATTAACTTCTAAATAAAATATTTTATGTTTACAGAAGTATTTTCCTCCTATTCCTCTTACAATTTGGCATTAAACTAAAGTACAGAAACCAAAATGCAGTTTGGACTACAGAGGTAAGAACTACTCAGCTTTCCCCACCTTTAAAGAACGTAACCTGACAATGAAAATCACAGTATCCATGAGAAAAAGAAACACATGCACTACCCCCACCTTTATTTTTTTTTAGGTCAATTACTGCATTTTAATAACCTCAGAATTTCCAATTAAGTATCTGCTTGCATATACGAGACACAGGATTTCTCCAGAAGAGTGTAATCAGTTGTACAGTCAATGAGTTTATATTTCCATGGCTTATATTAAACAGAAGTACTTCTCACAGTGATTTTGGTATGCTGCATAAACCACATCAACACTTCAGAAAAATCAAGCCTTCAGTCTTATTGTGTGCTCGCTATATTTGAATCAACCTCCATTTCAACACTGCATAAACCAGATCTACTGATCACCCAGGAGGGTCTAATCTATAACAGTACTAATTTTATTTTTTTTTTTAAAGAAAGAATAAAACCTTCCAGTTATTCTCAAAGACTTCCAACCATTTCTCTCAGGCAGGTTCGTTACAGAAAATGTATTTTTGTTATAAAAGCACATATGCTTTAGATCAATGTGTGACCAGAACCAACCTTTAATTTGGTTAAGGTATGCATATCTGCAATGAAATCCAGGACTTCCCCAACATACTGCCTCATGCATTCCATTGCTGCTGTTCCACACTAGAACATAAAAGAAATAACTTTAAGTATCAGGTTTTGTATACATTCATGATTTTGTCTTTGTTTCCTGTTCACCAGAACACAGTTTGTCTGTCTCAAATGTTTAATTTCACTTTTTAGAGTACTTTAATTAGGAATAGGTATTCTTTGATGTTTTTCTTCTCACTGTAGTATGCCCCCTTACCTGATGATAGTATAAAAAGACAGCCCAGTCACTACAGCTTCTTCATGCATTATAAAATACTCTTATCTGTGACAGCAATAAACAATTAACTGATGAAACTTTCAAGAATATCCTTGTCATGTCATCCTGAAATTTACAGTGGTCCAGAATCAAAGTCTTAAAAAGCCAATGAGAGCTTAATAACTCAGCTCTTCAAGAAGCTGAGCATTTCTGCAAGTGGCCCAATCAGCTACAATCCCCAAAACTAAAATTCATTTGCAGGCACCAAATTCCTTATGTTCACACTAATCATGATGGGGAAAAAAAAGTTTAAATGACTGGCCTCCTGTATTTCATGTATAAACATCACTGAAATGAACACCACTGAAATATAAGTGTTATTTTTCTTTTTTTTTTCTTTTTTTTTAACTGGTAAATGTTTCTCAGCTATTCCTAAAGCAAAATCCTTCTAAATAGAGCATTCTAATGGCATTCAAGCTAGTTGCAAGTTTCATAAGGGAAGGCAAGGACTATAAGGGATAAATTAAATCCTTCGTGGACTGCTCCATAAAGGTGTAAGCAATGAGAAGCAACCTGCACCAGGAAAAAAGGGAAAAAGGGAAAATCTCAAAGGGAAATCAAAAGGACTTAATGGCGTGCTTGTGGTATTCCCACAGTACAAGTATTCATAATCCTTTTCCTACAACACAGTGAGAAATGTGAATCTGGCCTCTGGCTAGAACAAGCCATGCCCAAGGTGTGCAAAGCTGTCCATAGACGAATGCTGTCAGGTTAAATAAAGGCTCCGAAGAGACCAGAGAACCCTGGAGAGAAGCTTTTCAGAAGATGATATGGCTGACCCACTAGGTATCATATAAACTTCTGCTTATACATTAATAGTCTGAGGTGAAGATAATGCTAGCACACTCACAGGGGAACTAGGAATGCCTTATTCTTAGGGGCTGTCATGGCTTAACTCCAGTCAGCAGCTAAGCACCACACAGCCACTCACTCATTCCCTGCAGTGGGATTGAAGAGGGAAGTGGAGGAGGAAAAAAAGTGAGAAAATTCGTGGTTGAGATGAAAACAGTCTAAGAGGTAAAGCAAAAGCCACACACACCAGCAAAGCAAAACAAGAAATTCATTCACCACTTCCCATCAGCAAACACCATCACTCCACACGTTCCCCCTTTCCTTCTTTCCCCAGCTTTCTACTGAGTATGACATCATATGGTATGGAATATCCCTTTGGTCAGCTGAGATCAGCTGTCCCAGCTGTGTCCCCACCAGATTCTTGTGCACCCCCAGCCTACTCGCTGGTTGCGTTGGGTGAGAAGCAGAAAAGGTCTTGACTCTGCCTGCATAAGAACTGCCCAGCAGTAAGTAAAACACGTCTGAATTAGCAACACTTTTTTCTCTACAAACCAAAACACAGCCCCATACTAACTACCATGGAGAAAATTAATTCTACCCCAGCCAAAACCAGCACAGGGGCCAAGTAAAAGCAGTGCAGTCTTCTTTGACCTCTATGCTTTGAAGCACAGAAGCTGTTTACCCTATCTGTGTATACAAATGAACCAGACTTAGCTGTGATCACAGAATTAGTAAGCCATAATTGAGCTTTAGTGGCTGAAATTTGAAAACTTGCTAGCATTCTATTTTTAAGCAACTGACCAGGGTCCTTCTCATTTTTCTATGTTAATACCAGTCTACACCATGTTGAACTATGCCACCTTCTGGCTTTTCATGTGCTATGCCTGTCAGTTCCCTTGACTGAATAACAAACACTAAAACAAGGTCACTAGCAGCCCTGTCAGAATATCCTCCATCCAGTTTTTGTGGACTAAGGACTCTACATGGCTTCTGAAATACTGAATCATAAGAGTTAGAAAAGATACTACACTCAGACCTTTGAAACTAATAGCTGCAAAAGATTTCCCTCCAACCATCTACTCTGTTCATTCAAGCAGCAGGTAGCCTGATTCCCTACAATTTCTTCTGAAATAATCACTTTCCTATCATACCTTGTAACACCAGTGCTAGTCTATCTATTTAAAGCAAGTATAAATGAAAATACTCTTTTGGGAGGAAAAGTATTATTAAAGATTGGCAATAAAAAAAAAACAAACAAAAAAACCCACAAAAAAACAACCACCAAATAATCACATATTTCAGAAGATATATAGGTCAAACCTAAAGCTGTCAGACACACACATATAGGGAAATGAACTTTCCTCAGCATCTGAAGCAGACCTGGGCCAACCCTCATCCATGTATTTGGGAACTCAATCACCTGTGTCATGGAAAAAGACAAGACCTCCAATTGTGCTGCTTCCTCACATACTCAGTGCCTAGGCTATTATGAGAAATTTAGCTACAGTCATCAGCAGTATGTAGATGAAAGCCTTGTACATTACTAGAAAAGTACCATTAATACCCTTCTTTAACCAGATAATCTTTTGTAAGAGTAGAGGCAGCAGCTTGAAGCTTTCCTCCCTGCTACTGCTGCTTTGAGGCATTCAGCTGGTCTGTTCCTCACGTCTTCTCGAGTGCAGGCTCCAGCTAAGTCAGTTACAAGACTAAAGATTATCAGTGATAGTAAGGGAAGCAACATCAAGTTCAAAACTTTTCTAACATCATTAAAAAGAAACAAGTATCTCAAACTCTGCCAGCAAAACACCTTGCCAATGAGAAAAGAAATAAAAAGAACGTTAAAATGAAGCAAAGTAAGCTTAATAAGATATATTTTTTAAAAAACAAAACTAAGAGATGGAGCTTGGTTCAGTACTTACTCCAGGCATAGAGGCAATCATCTGTTTATGCAAGATTGTTGACTCAGCTAGTTTTGTTCCAGCGTCTGCACAAACAAACTAAGAAGAAATTAAAAGACAAGTTATTTAAGTATTTGGAGGAACCTGAAGACACTAATAAGTTATTCAAGACTTTGTTAAAATCAGTTTAGATCACTTCTTGATTTTATTCATGGTAATTTGCCTTTTAGTGCTCTTTTTCTTCATAAACAACATAGTTAACTCAACATTATAAATGAGCTAATTTTAATTTAAAAAAAAGCAACTTACTTTAATATGCTTAATTAATACACATATGCTGTGCAGAAGCAATTTGTAGAATATTATATAATAAAGTCACTTTCTTTATGAGCAAAAATACACATCTTTGCTACACCTTGCATTTATAAGATGTTCCTCTTTCATTATAGAGTAATATATGATAGTGGATGATAAGGCAACATGCCATGCTAGTCCCTGTGACACTGCAACACTTGCACTTCAGTTCTACAGTGATGAACTACGTGGACAATTTTGAGGTTGCAAACATTTGAGTACAGTGCAGTATAAACTCTGCATGATACCGGCCACGATACTACAAAAATGCAAGTTGTTTCTGAGAGAAAATCAGCATCATTCTGTTGTGGAAAACTGGTTTGTTTTTTTTTTTTCCTTTTTATTTCCAAATCCCTGGATCAAAGGGACTCTTCATTCCTCTTTTAAAAGAAGGACCATTTATTAACTTAGGCAAGTAGATGAGAGATTCTCCCCTAATGCACCCTATCTCAGGAATAGTAATGCTGACACTGAGTCTACTGGCCAACAGACATGTTGTTTTCCTTTGTGAAGGATTTCTCAGTCGACTATTTGTGTGTAGTTCAGGATTCCCTTGTACTACATCAGCTGCAAAAAAGGACTGTAATTCCCTGAAGAATCTGGCTGAGTATATTTAGCATCCAAGAGTGAGTTCTACGCACTGCTACACTGTACAGTACTCACCATATAAGTCAACAAAACTCCTTGCTAACCAAAAGTAATTTATTTCAAACATTTTCTTTTAAGAACAATAATAAGCAGCAGCCAAAGAAATCTCTACTAGCCTCCTGTAAGCTTTCTACATCTTTTGTGCAGAGGAGTTTGGGTTTAATAACAGTTATTAATTTATATGGGAAAACATCTGACAAACTCCATCCTATTACTAATGAAGAATTAGGCCTTGTTTAGCTTTTCTTTCTCATCATCAGACTGCCAGTTCCAAGGATCCTTTCTAAAGTTGCAATGCAATCAAAACAGGAAAGGGGAAACAAACTCAGAATGAAAAATTTCTTACATGTCCAGCCCAGTTCACTGTAATTTTTATTGTCTCCCTCCAAATACCATAATACATTAAGACTTCACTGGCAAGAGATTTAATACCAGCCACATGTAAAGATAAAAGGAAGAAAACAATCCCCCCACACTGAAAAAAGATGCTGACTGTAGTGAACCATCTATATACCATAATCAATATATATTATACCTCCATTCATAATCAGTTTTCAATATATATATTCTTATAAACATATTATATGTAACTATAATCCTTCTACTCTGTAATTAGCAGATCACATCTTCACAGAAACATTACTGGATCCAGCAGATAGATACTGATTTATATTAGCTGAAGGTCCAGTCCAAAATGGGAGTCCCTTAAACAAAACAGATCAGATACACTGAACCTCAGAGCCTGACAGAACAAGCAAATCTTAATGAGCCACTAATTTGAAGTCAATGGAAATCATGAAGATGTGGGCTGGTGAAATGTGAGCAGGAGAAAAGTACAGGGAAACAAAATGCTGGGTGAAGAAGCAGTTCCTATGGAAACCCACGGAACAGCAGCATGTACATGATGGCTGTCATTGCTAGGACAAATCAGGGAGACAAACTTCATGTACCCTTTATCATCCAGGACACTGGTGCAATGATTGGGGTGATCAGGTTAAAATTCTCATTCTTGGTAGAGTGGGGTGAAGTTAACTCTCACCTTAGCACTGGTGCCACCAGAGACCATGTAAGCTGGATGAATGTGGGTGGCAAATGTACATTCCCAGGAATTCCTTTGTTAGTCACCCCACAACGGATCTATCATTAAATTTAAGTGCTCCTAACCCCTTTGTTAACTCAAACATTTGACTGAGTATTTGTCTTCTGTGCACGGTGTCTGTATCAAATCTTGTATATAGGCTAACATGTCCATGTGGATGTGACTGTCTTGGAAATTAAAAACATTTCTGTTTGGTGCTGTGTTAATTCTGCTATAGCTGTATGGATTCAAACCAACAGGATTTGCATTAATATTGTAGTGGCTCTGTGGGGTAAAGAGGTGAAGCAGTATCTTAATTCTATTAACGACACTAAAGAAAATTAAAATAACCAGATACATATGTGTTTTCACTAGTAGGTTTCTTAAATTACAATGGTGCTTAAGATGTTCTTAGTGGTTACTATGGTATTTAAATTCAAAAGGCTGTTGAATGATTCAGACCACATACTACTAAGGGCTGCCAATTTGCACAGTCAATGGGAGAAGTAGTCATCATGCCTCCAGTAGGCATCTATGGCAGATGGTCTGAATACAACTCCTGTTCTTTACCATTGACTGCATAAAAACAGAAGCTGGCTGCTTTGGATAGCAGGAAATATGAATCACTTCATCAGCTTCTGAAAGAGAGACATCATAAAAGACATTTATATCCACATTAAGTGCTGTTGTGTAAGGTATGAATACATTGCAAAGTGAATAGAGCATATGGGAACAGTGCTAGGAGGAAAACCCAGGCAATTATCATTTTATCTTTATGAGATAAAAATAAGAGAGCTTTGCTTACTGTGTCTATCAAGGCATTTGACTCACTGTGAAGGATAAGTGTTTACCAGTTAAATCCCACTGCCAAAACTGAGATGGCACGTTTGCATTCTCAAATAAGGAATTCAGTATTGCCTAGACTATGTCACCCTTTGGGGTAGCCACTGGACTAAGCTAAACAATGGAGCAATGCAGAAAAATGACTTGATTCTGTAAAACAGGAAAAGTCAGTTCAAGTCAACAAACACTGATGCACGTGGTATCCAGCTGCATTATTTCACCCGTAAGACAGAAAGAGGTTGGTGGTTGTCATTTGATGGTTTTGGCTGGGAATGAGAAAAAAAGTGGGCTTAAAATAAATAAATAAATAAGCAGAAAATTTCTGCTTTTTAAATTAAAATGGAGGAAAGAAAAAAAAAAAACCCACACCCCACCCCAAAAAAACCTTTACCATCAAAAAGAAAGAAAAAAACCAAGTGTTATTCTTCCTCACCCCAACTTCTTCCCCTAACACTGACACTGTGATGGCACAATACTTCTTAAGAGTCATCCTTACTGGTATATAGTTTCACTTTCAGTATTATTTCTCTGTCAGCTAACAACCACTTATTTACTATGAATGATCTACCAGTACTCAAAAGAAAATAAGCCCATAGAAAGCTACATGAAGCTTTAACCCCATTATGGAGTGCTGTTATTCTGCCATCTAAAGTTATTAAATGCATATACTGCTTAGCTCATTGTAAACAGTGAGAGCCTACTACCTGTGATTAAACTGGTGAACTTCAGCAAATTCTGTGGGACAGGCTTGTGGTGCCAAACAGTGCCACACTTGGCATTTTGGAGGCAGAAAGATTTTTCACACAGTTGTACCTTGTTCCCTCAAGTTTTCCTTACAGAAACGGCAGCTTAACCCCTACTTCAGCAACCCACAGAATGAAAGGAACAGAAATATTTTCTAAGTATTCTTTGATGGAATATTCCATTGTAAAAGAGAATGGCCTTCAGGAATGGGGAGACAGATTTAGTGCCTGCCTCAAGAGACAGAAACTGAGTTTTGTCCCATAGTCAATTAGCACCCCTTCCCACACAAAATGCTCACTGGTCTTGGGGCTACAGTTTGAGGACCAGACAGCAGCTGGGGCAGCTGCTCCACTGGGACATGGTATGAAGCTCAGGGGATTCAATCCTTATGCGTCCCTTCCAACTTGAGCTATATTTTATGATGTCCAATTCATCAGCAATGAAGCACAAGTAATTATCATCCTGAGAAATGTTGATTCCCAGTTTATTTTGTTAAATTTTAGTGTGGAGGCCTAAATGCATGCACCTATGGTTACAAATGTAACTGGGTTCTGATTAAAAAGAATTCTCACTTCCCCTGACATTGCTGGTACTTTCTGCAACCACATTTGTCTTGCTATTCCCACCCCCAGCCAAGACAGGAACAGTATGAGAATTACATGAGAATCTCCTGTACCTGCACCAACAGCAGTAGATTCATGTCTGGTAGGGGTGACTTTAACTTGAGTGCCTGCAGCAGCTCCAGTATGACACTGCGCGTCAAGTAGAATTTATCTCTTTCCTACAATAGAAAAATACAGAATTATGAAGGTCCTGAAATTCACCAACACCCACCAGTAAACTATAAAGACACTTTTTATCCAAGTTTGAGAATAAAAAAAAGTTATTAAAGGCTACTGGCTTCTCCTGACTTAGAAGAAAGCAGCCAGCTTCATCATTTATGCAATTCTACAGATTTGATTGAACAGACACCAGTGAGAGTGATTCTCCTTTGACAATGTCTCAGCCTCTGTGTCCAAGATTTCAATATTTCACATGTGAAATACACACAGATTTTTATAAAACAGTTACAAATCCTTGGCATGCAGTGTAGCTTTCACTAAGTAGTTCCATATAAAAAGAGAAAGCAGTAAGGACTGACATAGGAGAACAAAATTCAGTAGTATTTAGCATTATTCCTTCATTAAATTTGCCAGAACTGGTCTATATTTTACCACACTTCATTGTCATTCCCCTTAAAATAAGGGTGCCTGCACTAAGGCAGCTTGGACACCTATTTTAATTTGACTAGCAGTACTTTTCCACTTACACAATAAAAAGCATCTTGGCTGCAGATGCTACAAGAGAAACATCTTAAAACATAGGGGAAAATCAGCCACTGGAGATTAGAACACAGAGGTCTAAGAATAGAGTTGTTGAGTTGAGACAGCAAGGAGGTACAACAGATAAGATGAGCCTCTTGCACATCATACTTTGACATTGTCTGACTTTAGATGATGATAAAAAAATGTAGAACAAATCTATAACCTGCTACTGACCACAAGTCAAGAATTTTGAGCAGCTCAAAGACTTAAATTAAGCTCTCTTTCAAATGAGCATTATAGGTGAAATAATGTTGTCTAATAAAGAGAGCATATCCCAAATGTGCTTAAGATTTAAAACCTACTATCTTCCATCCTGTAAATCTCATGCACTTGCTCACTTGAGTTAAAAGTGTGGAACTTTTTACTCAGAGTCTCAGTTCCTCTGTGACATCTGTAAAATGGGATAATGTTTGCCTCTTCCTTAGAGAAGTCTTGTGAGGTTTAGTTAGTGAGGGTCAGTTTGAAGGCTGCCTCCAGCTGCACACAGTAGCAAGTGCAGCTAAAAGGGAAGAAGTTGGAGGAGATGAACAGCTGGGAGTGAAGGGAGCTTTGGTTGCAACAAACTAGGAAGCCAGTCATCAGTGTTCCTCCTCAGAGAGCTGATGTCACCAAACTGTATCTGCAGAGCATGCTGCCTAACAAAGCTGCCGTGCCTGCTGTCTGTCTCCCATAGCACCCACAGATCTTGTAATGAAAATGCATTTTAAATATGAGCCCCTGATTTGAGAGAAAGAGCAAAACCAACAGATTGGTATGTCTTTCATGGATGTTACAACGCCAGCCTATGAACCAAGAGATCTCACTTCAAGTTCCTCATTTGATCTTCAGTTACATGGAGTGTGCAGACAGATAACACATTTAGCTGATGGAATGGGCCCCAAACTGCAGTGGTCCTTTTCTAAATACATTGCTGCAGTCTAGGCAGCTAAACTTACAGGAAATAAATGATCAATCAGTCAATCACTCCCATCCTTACGAGAGCAGCAAACACTGGATCCATTCAGCTGTATTACAAAACCATTACTTGAGGGACAAATACTCAAAAGTCACACATCTCATGTGTGGTGCTTTTTAAAAAATTGATACAATTTTTAAAATTGATACAATACATGAAAATCCAGGAGAGTTCAGACCAGAACACATGTCCTCAGCAACTTACCTTCAACAAGGCCATGAGCAGATGGAAAAGGAAGAATAAAACCCAGGCAAGCTTGTGTAATTCCCACTACTACTCCCCTAGCCACTATTTTCAGCTCAGGGAACTTCTGAGCTCAGTATGGTTTCTCTATAATTCATAGCTCTCAGTGGATTTCTCTTCCACTTAAGTGTCTATTGACCTCTTAGACCCATTTCAACTTTTAGCACCCATGGTACTCAGAGAGGAGTCCACCCTGTTGAAGAACCACTTTCCTTTCCTTGCTTTGACATTGGTTCCTGCAAACTCAGTATATGCTTCTTGTACTGGAAAAGCATGAACTTACCCACCCCTGTCCGAGTCACTTGTGACCCTACAGACCTCTCTCACATTCCCATCAGTTTTTCAGATTGAAGAGCCCTTAGCTGCTCTATGTGTGGAACTCATCCCACTATTTGATAGTTCGCTACCACTTCTGAAGTTTCTCCAGTTCTACTATGTTCTGAATGGGAATGAGGAACAGACTTGGGCACAGTGCTCAAGGTGCAAACAGACCCTGATTACTTGTTAGAATTCTCCACCAAGAGTGATCCTTCCCACCACCATATGCCTTCCCAGTCTTGAGACATGTACATAATGCCGTGCCATGCTCAGACAGTTGACAGTTACAGAAACACCAGATAACAGTTCTATCAGTAACTCACTACAGTAGCCTGCATGTGCTGGGAAAGACAAGAGGTAAAATTCTTTCAAAAGCATTCAGATATTTTACAGATGAACACAGGGGAACTGGGTTATAATAAATTGCTTTGTTAGAACACTGGGAAGGAAGCACAGGCTTCATGATCCCAGCTTTCCTGGGTTCTAAGATTAATAAAACAGTGAGCTACCTTCTTCTCAGTCTCCTGTCTCAGTCTAAACTCATAATGTTTGTGAATCACATGCAGTGCTGAGAGATGAAGCAAAATCAAGCAAAATGTTTTTTGACATGTGATCTCTTGCCCCCTGCACTGTAAATTAGTAGTGATGACATTGAAGTCAATATCCCAGAGCACCCTTCCTATCAAATTCTACTTAATTCTAACACTCTGCTGGTGATAAATACATATAAGCATAGTTTATACATACTTTAAGGACTTCATATTCTGCCACAGAGCTGGAAATGGGTATCAGTTCCATTAGAATAATGCCCAGGGTGGTCAAATGTGTAAACCTGGTACCAAAGTGTCAACACAACCCCTTTAGCATCTGTTCAGCCAAATTAACTCTCTCTAATGTCTATGCATCCCTATTAAAAATGCCTTTCAACCTTCAAACTCTGACTTACTGAAGGTCTATGTTGAAAACATGAAATGACTGAAGTTTATTTTGAGCAGTATTTCAGGGTCCAAACTTAGTAGTAAGAATAATAGATTTGATTTTTAATGGAGAGGGTATGGGGTATGCTATCCTCTAAGCCAGTATAAAGCAAGGTTCTTTATTTTTTTTAGTTTTGTTGGTACTACAGTAATTAGAAATACTGACAAATGCCACTTTGATGTTCTTTAAAGATACCGTGCTCTCAACTGAGAGGTCCAAAGGCACTGAAAAAAAACCCAAACAAATTGCTGACCTGGAACAGAAACTCAGCTATATCTGATTGACATGAGTCTTCAGGCTCCAAGACAAGAGGAATTGAGATATTTCTGCCACAGGCTATTAGCAAAATGTTGGGAGATAAAAACAGATTTGGAGTGGTTGCACAGAACTGACCTCTACAAAGTGCATGTCGGAGTAGCACGGTCGTTGAAAAGACAAGAATTCTCCACAGCTTAGCAGGAAGTTGGCATTTTGTTCCAGCCAGCACATTCAAAGTTGCAAAACAAGTAACTAAGTCTGAATAGTTTCAAAATTCACAAATGGGTAAAGAATGAGCTTCTGACTGTTACCTTAGTGAAGGCTCGGTAGCACAAACCACACAGTTCCACCAGGTAGGCCAACGTGAAGACTCCATTCTGAATTACAAAGCTTAGCAATTTTGAAAAAGGCTCCAGAAGACTCTGCAATGGCAAGATGTAGAGAAATCAATAACTGGTTTTTCAGCAAAACAAAAAGTACTCCAATTCTGAAATGCTTGAATGAACAACATTATTTTTAGCTCAGAGGCCGCCTTGCTGGGATTTGCAGTGCTGCAGTCAAACAGCTATCTGGTGATTGCCTGTGCCCCTGTATGAGAGATTAGCAGAAAAAACTTAGAGAAAGAGTTTCACATCTGACACAGTGCTTCTGAGATAGAAGAGATTCTGTAGTGTTCATGCAGTAAAAACTCAATGACCTAAGTGGAATTGTACTGCAGAACTTCTAAGGAAACTCATTACTATCTCTTTTTTTTTTCCTTTTTTTAAGGAAACATAGAGGAGGGGAAAAAAAAAAAAGAAAAAAAAAAGAGAGAACATCAAATCTTTAAACATTCACACCCACACAGGAATGTAATCCCACCCACACTTCACTGTAACCTAGATTTCAAAGCTCTTATCAAAAAATAAGAAAATTGGACTGCACAATTTTATGCTTATATACAAAGCTTTCCTAGCTAGGGGGTAGGAACACATTCACAACATTCACAGAGTAGGACAGGCTGGATTAATCAGAGACAACAGAGTTTTGTCTTCTTGTGACTTACCCTGGTGGCACTCGTGGTCGGTATCTTCAGCAAGCAAATCATGATTCTTAAACTAGAATCTAAAGAACACTAAACATATTTGAAGGCAGGAAAGAAAAAAAAAAGGAAAGAAAAAAAAAGAAACAATAACAAAAGGAAACAAAACAGAATTAGTACCTTTCTGTCCATGTCTTGATTTCAGTGGTATCAGCTATGAGTAAGTTATAGGTGAAGTCTGAAAAATGATCCCTGATCACTGATGATTACTTACTTTGCCTAAACAGCCTTACTCCTGAACTCACAATCACAACCCTTCCATGGTAACATACCACAGCCTGGGCCTTGAGATGATAAAATTTCACCAAAGGGCTGTTTAGAATAGTTATCTTATTCTCTTTTAAGACAAAAAGTTTCCTAGAAATATATTTCCACTATATCCAGCTATATTCTGATTACAGCTAGAACTACAACCTGGTCAGTTAAACAGGCTAGGCTCAACTCCCAGTAGTCTCAGTCCCCTCTGCCTGTCTCACTATTGTGTACATTTGGTAAATTAATTAGATGGTGCTTTTTTTGTTTTAACAGTTAAAAACAGATGGATTTTTACTGCCAAAATGCTGATTCTCTCAAATGCAGTGTTCTAATCTGACAAAGAGAGCATGGAAAGTGGAGAGGAAAAAAGCCAACAAAGAGGTAAAGAGTACTCTGGTCAGAACAATTATTGTCACCCAAGGAAAATATAATTAATAGGATGGATCAGATGTACAATCAATCTGGTCCTCTGGAAACATTGAGTCATTAGAAAATACTCCCAACAACCTGCTCAGATTTCTCATCTGCAGCCTTCCCCCTGTGTCTGCACATCCTGACCAATGGCACTATAGCTCGTTTCAGATGTCCACACATCATACCTTAAGTGGCAAAACACAAGGGAGTTTAGTAAGGAAGGTCTGAAACTGATTACTAATTGTGGTCCAGAGGTTGCTTGGTGAATCCATCGGCAGGGCTTCCATGAAAGTGGCAATATTTTCCAAGCAGCGTAGCATTGCACCCCCTGCCGGCAAATTCTTTTTGTTGTTTAAACCCTGAGAAGCAAAATGGGAACTGTAAACAAATATATGCATGCAGAAATGGTTCCTTAAACAGTATTTCAAATGTGGAGGTTAATTTCTGCAGACCAAATCCTACTTACCCCTTCTACAATACTAATGATAAAATGTTGTGCCAGGAATTCAAACTGTGCATGTGACTGTTAAATTTAGTCCAGTTCACAATCATAGAGTCGTTTAGGTTGGGGAAAAAAAGTCTTTAAGAGCATTGAGTCAAACCATTAACCTAACACTGCCAAGTCCATCACTAAACTATGTTCCTAAGCACCACATCTACATGTGTTTTAAATATCTACACGGATGGGGACTCCGCCACTTCTGTGGACAGCTTGGTCCAATGCTTTACAATCCTTTTGGTGAAGAAATTTTTCCTAATATCTAGCCTAAATTTTCACTGGCACACCTTCAACCTGTTTCCTCTCATCCTAATGCTTGTTACTTGGGAGAAGAGACCAACCCCCAGCTCACTACAAGCTCCTTTCAGGTAGTTGTAGAGAGACTCCTTTTCTCCAGGCTAAACAACCCCAGTTTCCTCAGCTGCTCCTCATAAGACTTGTTCTCTTTATTGTCCTTTGGAAACCTCCAGCATTTCATTGTTGTTCTTGTAGTTAGGGGCCCAAAGCTGAACACGGTATTCAAGGTGTAGCCTCACCAGTGTCAAATACAGGGGGGTGATCACTTCCCTGGTCCTACTGGCCACACTGATACAAGCCAGGATGCTGTTGGACTTCTTGGCCACCTGGGCACACTGACAATTCATATTCAGCTGGCTTTTTACCAACACACAGAGATCCTTTTCTGCTGTGCACCTTGACAGCCACAAGAATACTTCTACTACCTAAAGTATTGACCAAAAAATTTTGAGGCAAAATGTTATAAACTCATAACCTGCTTAGACTGGCATGGCAGTAAAAAAAAAAATCAGAACTCATCAAGTATCAGACTGTGTATGCTTTTTTGGCTTGAGTATTAGGGTCAGAAAGATATAAGCAGTTTTAGAGTGATGTCGAAATCTTTGCATGAAGCAACCACCATATTCCTGGACAAGCAGGATACATGCAAATGCCTAGTGCTAGTGGGAAGTAAAAGCTACAGTAGAAATAAGCCAAGAGCACAGCAGGCTGTCAGTGCAAGGCAGGTAATAAATTTTTGCACTTCTTAAAGAAACTGCCATCAGATAGCAGGGATGGCCTGAAACCACCAGTGTTTAGGACAGCTCCAGGAGCTGGTACGAGAAAGGAAAAAGAAAACAGTGAGAGCATAACCCAGAAGGAAAATGGTGAGAACAGTCTAATTCTGCTTCCAGAGAGGACAAAACAAAAATTCGTATTACTTGGGTTGATCCAAGTTTGGAACTCTTAACGAATGAGGAGAAATGATCCAATCTGCCTTATAATGCTAATAAAAATAGTACCAGTTCCAACATACCTCTAACAGCTGGCT
The DNA here is from genome assembly GCA_013399075.1 of Chloroceryle aenea. NCBI lineage: Eukaryota > Metazoa > Chordata > Aves > Coraciiformes > Cerylidae > Chloroceryle > Chloroceryle aenea. The sequence goes on from VWZY01001959.1 coordinate 336,974, forward strand.
CAGAGCAGCGATGGAACTCAGTTCACTGAAGTCCATAAGAGATGTGGCCAAGGTCCGTAAAAAACTTCCATCTGAAATTTGAATGAGTTTTTTGTACTGGCTGTCTGAATGTCCAGGGGTAACTGAAAGGGTCAGAAATGCACTCAAGTGTCATACATTACCTTTAATGTTGCTCTGGAAGAGCTGTGGGAAGATGCCATTGGGAGCCAGCTGATGGAACACACAACGGAGAAACTGCTTGGCCACACCTGCAGCATTTCCAGGAATCATCATGCTGAAATGCGAGGAAGGAAAAGGAAGAAAGAAATTGCATTGCAGATGAAACACTTCTCAAAGCTTATTACATGGAGAGAGCCAAGATAATCTATTCTTTTTAGTTATGGAAGTGTTCAGTTAAGAAACTGCTCAGTCTGTCCTGATTCCCCAGAGCAGTTCAGCATGTTGATTTTATGACTTCAGATCAACTGCTCTGAGCTGAACATGTTATATACACGCACTGGAAGTATTTAAGTCTCAATGGTTGCATTTTTCCTGATTCTCCACATAGTTTTACTTGAGTCATCTGAGTTTGAAATATACTCCTGTTCTCACCTTGTGTATTTCAGTGATACAGGACGAGGTTCCTGGCATTACCACAGAACACATGAACAACAGGTAAACACACACATTATAACATTAATTTGCCTCTTGCAGTTCCCTTCAAGAGGTGAAATATTTCCTAATCACTCATAAAATAGCTTCATTAAAAAAGCTGAAGTATTACAGATTTACTCAAACTGCACATCTTAACATGTTTTACAGCCTCTCAAAATCAATTTACCCCATTTAGTAGCTGATTTACATAATGAGACATCAGTACCAGGGGTTCTCCATGGACAAGGATGATTCACTTGGCTGAATGTATGGAAAGAGTTTATCAAGGCAAATACTGAACTCAGAACAAGCTAGGAGAAGCTGTGCTGAAACGATGGAAATTAGAAGGCATCTCTAAATTAGTCTGAACCTGAGGTTTTTTTAAGTTCAGTACATATGAATGTGGGTTCAGAACAGATGAGATATTTGAAGGAGGAAAGGACAGGTTTTTCCTCTTATTCACAAACAATAAATAATTTTTTTTAAAGTTACATTTATTTGATTTCAGAGTTAGGGAGGATGATGCTTTAGATTAATTGGTTCATTATGGTCAAGATATCCTTTGCTACCATACCTTTCTGCTTGATTAGAAAAACTGGTACTTGATGCCAACCTGGAATAAAAATAAAGAATAAGTGAGGCTCACATGCTTTTTTTGTGTTTCATTATTAAGTAGCAAATAAAATATCACTTATTTAAATAATAAAGTTTTAGAGAACATTTAAAGGGTCTCCAGAAATGCCTTCTGAAGAGCACAGATTCAGTCAAATCTTGTTTGCACAACATATAAACTCTATTCAGTCTTGCAGTCTCTCAAATACTTAACAGTTCTAAGGACAAATCTACTTGCCTCACTGTACTAGCATGAAGATAATGAAGTAAAGCTATCACCTTATATGCACATCAGGGATAATTACTAACCTAGAGGGATTTGGAGATAAAATAGTTTGCCAGAAGTTGCCTACTGGCTGAATTGTTTCTGATTAACACAGCAACATAGACTGAGCCAAAATTCTCTACTTGGCAGTCTGAAGTGAGGCTTCTAGTTCCAGATTTTGGCACCTAAATAACTGGTCTAATTTCAGAAACACTAAGTGCCTATGAGCTCTTAAAAAGTCACATGAGAAATACTGGGGTCTGAAAATTCAGGCCATTTATTTTTATACCTGAACATAGATAGACTTTAGGGTCAAATATGGGCATTCAGTGATGAAATACTGAACACACTCTTAAAGTAAAATCCTGAGCTTTAATATCCAGGTCATGTAAATGAACAGAATCGTGGCTTATACTAAATACCAAAGCAAGACACCTTTAATACTAAAAGCCACTAAGCAGCAATTATCAAGATGTACACTGGAAGCACCTTTTAGATACAATATACCATGTGATATTTACTTTCACCTGCTGTGTTATCAGGATTTCAGCTGGTTTAAGTTGACATATGTAAACGGAAAGTTCATAGAGCTGAGCTAATTTATAGCTGATGATGAACTGGCCTTCAGTGTTTATGTTTGATTCACAATCACTTTAGACTGGATAGAGCTGTTGCTCAATCCTCTGCCAGCCTCTGTTCTGCAGACAGTTTCCTCTCTGGTCGCCACTGCAGAATCCAAAAAGGACCCTAAGGCAGCTCAGTCGAACGCATCAGTGTAAAACAAAATGGTAATTTTCATTAATGATGCATGACAAGCTGGGCACACAGCAGAGTTTCAACAGCGCTATAATCTCAGGCTGGATGGTGCAGGGAATTGAAGATCATATTCTCTTCCATCATCCCAGCATAAATCAGAGAAACTCATTCAAATCCCCAGTTACACTGTTGTTAAGGGGAGTCCACACCAAAATACAACATACCAACTCTGGTGTGCAAAGCTAATTCTGGGAGAAAACTGGTCTGAAGCAATACAGACCTTGATTCTGAAATAACTTACATTAAAGCACATGAAGATTTCTGCAGAATAGAATGAGATTAATCATATGCCCAATGGATATTGCACTTATTTCAAAGATCTACTAAAGCATAATAATACAACAGCATCAAAAATTTCTTCTAAAACAAAGTCCCCTACAAAGTTGTTTTTTTTTCTCATAGAATAATGCAAGTGTGGGCTTTATGATAAACAAAGCATTTGGTTTCTAACTTTGGAAGAACTTCACGAGACATTAATGACACGAAACACTTGGGAACATCTGAAACTTTTTGAAATGTACAGCTTGGATGTATTTATCATTACTAAGCTAAATATTTTGTTGTGCAAAAGCCATGAAGCTCCATCATTACCTCCAGATCACAAGGCATTATAGTAAACAGATGTGCTCAAAATTGTAGATGTTAAGAGCAGAAGTTAAGCTTTTCAAAGATCCTCACCTACTCAGAAGCCTACATGTAATTTTCAGGAAGTGCTCTGATGCTTGGAAAGCATCTCACTGGAAATCAATGAAATCAACACATCAAAAATCTTGATTTAGGAACTAGAGCGTAGAGTCAAGTACATTCCAGAGTCGTATAGACTTGTCTATATCTAATTGTCTATAACTTGAATCCAGAACTTTTCCTCTTCTAAAAATCCCAGTAGATTTCTATTACCCGTGAGTAACCAAATAATGTTTTTTAAATCTTTCTGTGTATTGCTTAGGTATTCTGAAAGACCCTGGATTTCCTAACTCCTTGTTTCCTCTTCTGAGCATGAAAGTAGTAGTTTTTTTTCTAAGAATAAAAATACAAGAAGTCTATTTCATTCTCACTTCTACTGTCAGACGGGTATTTGGAGGTAATGAAGTGACACTGCTTGATGAAAGACAGAGACTTAGGTAAAATACATGAGGTGCCTGAATGCTTCTCTGCTTGTATATGCTACTTATTTTCCATGTATTCAGAATAATCCCTTTGTAGGGAGCCTCTTACTGTATTTAGAATTTGTCAGAAACAACAGCCAGCAGGAACAGCACAAGATATTTACCAGGAACACCCCATGTTGTGTGCCATCTGCTTCTCTGAAATAATCAGCTGTCTCACTACAAAGACACAGCATTTCTTCCTCAAAGCACAGAAGAAGGTAGCCCCCTCAGCCCTCAATAATTTATCTTGCAAATGATTAACTCTCTGTGCCTGTATTACTGCCATATTTACAAGGATCACACAGAATGGAGAGCATTTGTCTAGATTAGAAACTTTGCCTCCATCAGAGTTCATCAGCAGTGACAGCAGGGAACTGCAGCCTTGCAATTAAAGGAAATGGAGCCCTTGAAGAGCTGCTGTATTTAAATGGAACTGGGAGGTAGTGGAGTGTCAGGGTTGTGAAGAGGTGTGCCCCTGCAGAAGTCACAGTCAAGCGCTTTTAACCCGAGTCACCAAAAAGAACGTGGAAAATGAGAGCTGTGCAGCATTTCTGCATTGCCAGGGCTGCTCAGAAGTTTATTCTGAAACACCCCCAGAGAGTACTGGAAGTGGCCGATGCAGCAAGAACAAGCAATACAGCAGTAATGGTGCACTTCAATTATCCCCTGTGCACAGGTAAAAGTTACAAGAGAAAAACAGTAGACACCCAATTTTTAAGACCTAATCAAGAGAAAACCTCATGCAGCAGCTGGTTAGGAAGCCCTCATAAGGAGATGCAGCTCTTTACTTAGCCTTACATAGCATACAAAATACAGTTGATAAAAAGCCTGAAGAGCTTCAGGCATTCTAATGAATGATCAACAGTCCTCCAGAAGCAACAAAATTCAGAAAAGCTGACCACGTTTGTGCATAGCTTCTAAAGCATCAGCTACATAAAAGTAAAAAATTCTGTGAAAGCAGCAAAAAGGAGTAGCCAAGAGAATTCAGTCTTGACAAGAAGCACAGAAGCTGTTTCAGAATTTTACAATGGAAGCACAGGGCCAAGGTACTGCATTTGTTAAGAACAACTTTGAGAGAAGAAGAAAGAAAAGGTGAAGAAGGTTAATTAGAAAAAAGAACATTTCTTTCAAAAAGCTGAAGTCATGTCTCAAATGAAAGCAGGAGAGAGCATAAATCCAATGTAAAAACCACAGAAAGTCAGGCCAAAGATACGGTTCAAGGAGCAATAGCAGAAGGAATAAAAAACATCAGTAAATTTTTCTTCAAATAAAGCAGGATCAAGAAGCACACCAGAGAGTATGCTGCATCAGTTGCTGCTCGGGTAATAAACAGGGCACTCAAGGAAGATAAGGGTACTGCAGAAAAACTGAATTAATTCTTTAAATAACTGCTTACAGTGAGACAAGCTGGCAAGATTCCCAAGCTGGAATCTCCCCTTGGAGGATAAAAGGGGGGACATCAAAGAAGCTATCCAAAATTGAAGTGACAGTGGAAGAGGTTATGCAAGAAATTGATAAAATGATGAGTAACAACGAAGGAGACAGAACCAGATGGCATCCACTTATGAATTCTAAAATGCATAACTTCACATAGTGAAATTTAAGTAAAACCAATTCCAGGCACAAAATTCTTCCAGTCGTAAGGGAGAGAGGAAAGTCCTGAATTAGTCCTGAATTTACCTTCCTACAGACTGCATGATGTCCAACAGTAAAGGAGCAGCCAGGTCTGGACTAAGGTGAATGAAGGTTGAGAGCACAACTATGGCCAAGCCGAGTGTTTCTTCATCGTATTCTTCAAGAACAGCCCCACAGTCATGGCACCTGCAAAGAACATTTCTTTTTTTTTTAAACTGACATTAACATTTGTTAAAGTTTTTAATTTAGTAGTAATTTAAAGTTGAGTATAAATGTATATACATACAAGTACAACAATGTCTTTTTAAAGTAGTGTTATAAATAACATTCTATTCAGAAAGATAATGTAACTGGGATCTTTCTATAACTAGCAACAGTCCATGGCTTTCAAACATTATTAAAGCTTCTCCCTAGCTGCAGTGGCTGTTTCTTCAACAACAAATGAAAGCAAGCCACAGGTCAGGCCTTTTTTTGGGTCTTTCACTGGTAACCGTTAGCCAATTCCCTGACTGTATTGGACTGCTTAGGTTGGTGCTATCCAAGAGAAATCTGTGACAGTGAAGACCAGCCCTTGGCAATGTGAGCACCAGGCAGTTTGCACGACTTGTGTCAGGAGAGGGCTCAAGTCCCTGGCATTCTTCTGTTAAGCAGCATAGATACAAACAATGACAATCATGCATGATCTTAAAGAGATGGAAACATTTCTGATTGTCCTTCCTGTCAGTCATGAATTACAAACAACAAATTATGCAATAAAGAAACAATAACATAATTGGGACCCACAGCAGTTATAGCTATTAAGAAAGAAATTAAAGAACCTCCCAGGGGCACAGAACCTTAAATTTCAGAGAATTCTCCTTTCCCAAGGCAGATTTTCTGCTTAGTCACTTAACCTTCATGAACTGCTCAAAGACAACTGATCTAGTTCTGAAAAGGCTCCATAATGTCTAATCATAAAGGGGATGTCAGATTTAGGAGATCACAACCTACAAAAAAGGCAAACCAATGTGGGGAACTGGCTTATCTCAGCCCAGTAGGAAGGCGTGCTCCATTTGATCAATCAATCACTTGCTAGTGACAACAACCAATTGTGATGTTTTAATTTCATGGAATTGTACAGGCAATTTTCTTGCCTTTGTTTCTGAACAGAAAGAAAATACTCCAACAAAGTAATGAAAGTCAGACTCAGCTGGTCTGTATGATAATGCTCAGCTGGTCTGTACTACAGCTTTGGTGAAATGGCCAAAGAAAGTACCAAAGATAGAAGTCTGACTTTTGGGATGTTTCATGTCATCGCACATTAAGATCCACTTCCAGTCACAGCCTGCACAATGGCCTCTCCTTCCCCAGTGATCAATGGCATGTCCACCCACCAGACTGAGTGCTGACTGCTTTACTTCATCTTTAAATGAGTACTCTTATGTTTAACACTTCCTTTAGAGGCATTTTAGCCAAGGAGTTAAGGTTTGCAAAAGCTTTCAGGACCCTTGAGTGTCAGCATTAAAAACACTATGTTGTTTACACATGATTACACACCAACAGTTACCAATTTCAACACAAATCAGAAGGAATTTTTCCAAAGAGCCTCCTATTCTGTTTCTTTTTCCCTAAGGCAAAAGTGGTTTCTGATGGATCACAAGGAACTCTTAAAATAGGATGGAAGTGTTTCCCCTGCCCTCTGTGCACATGCAGTAGTCTGAGTCACCATTTCCCTGGGCAAATTCACACAGGTTCTACTGAATCAAAAGTACATCTTGCTGGCAGTCTTTAGAAAATATTTACCTTGGGGAAAAAACAAAACAAAACAACTTAGCATAGAGATAACTTCGATAATGGGCTTTATATTTCCATTTACTTATTTGAAGTTCAACTAGTGCTTTGAAAGGAACAGAAAAATAACTTACTTGTCAGTCATCACAATGGGTTGGTCATCAGCAAATTCTTCTGGTGCAGGTACAAACATACTGACTATACTGGGTGCTGACAGCAAGCTAGATTTTGTGGCACCTTAAGGCAATTGGGTGGGGAAATGTAAAAAAAAAAAGAAAAAAAGGAAAGAAAATCACTAAACAGAAATCTAAACTGCTTGAAGAGCAGACTTCTAACAAAGAACAAAAATGGGTTTTCTGTGCGTAGAAATAAGAAATAAAGTGTGTCTACAAAAGGATGTAGAGCACATTCCTTGGCTCTGCCAGACTATTCACATTACCTAGAACTATCAATTAAAAAAAAAGGAGAGAGACACATACACAAAAAATCATTGGAAAAAATGATAGCCAAGAACAAACATGATTACATCCACCTTCCTGAAATATCTAATATTTTTTTTAGGGAGAGAGGATGATTCTACAGTTGCTATGAGATTGGTCACCAGAAATTCACAGCCTTCCTCCATAATGTTGGGAAATTACCTTCCAATAGTTCTCAGTGAATGAAGAAGGAAGTTCATATGTCTCAATACCAGGTCATCAATCTATTCATAACATCTCTAATGGAGGCACAGGAAAGAAATCAGAGAAGGACTGCTAGAAGAAACAATATCTTAAGGAGTTGAGAAGCATTGAGAACACTGCAGGTCTGATGGTCAGAAACGCTTGCTGATGAAAGCCTTCACAAGTATCTTTGTTCTCCAAAGCTGAGCTGTTCAGCTGGCAGCACAGCCACTGTGATCCTGCCAACATATGGGGTTCCCTTTGCCAATTTTGTGCACCTAATTTCTGACAGATGCTTGGAAAATGTATATGTAATGGAAGAGTCAAACTCTTGGGTTCTCCAAGCTCTGCTATCCAGAATTACTGCAATATAGGGTAGTCTGACAGTCTAACATCTCTGCAGTATAGTGGTTTTCCTCCCTTGGTCCCTTTGTTTTCATTAAACTGACAACAGCAATGGCAGAAAAAAGAATATGGAAGAGGCAACTCTCCAGCTACTCTGGTTGCTAAGAAAATCTCAAGAATAATCAGACTCATTCATGAGCCATCAGAAAGTTGGATCGAAGCTAGATCATTCATCCAAGATGTCTTGTGATGATCATTAATATATCATTAGCAATTTTGTTCTCCAGGACACCCAGACAGAAAGATTCAATTCTTAAAGAAAAATATCTATTTTGGTTGCCATATGTTGCTATCATAACAGAGACAGTGTTACACTTGTTCCCATACAGGTCAGCTCCAGTAAGGAACCCAGGGAGCTCAGCTGGTAGACACCATCACTATGTATATCAACTGTCCCCAAGGGCATCTCATTCTAGACCAAACAATGTAAAGCTCATTTTGGGCACGAATTTCTAGACCACCACCAGTGCCCTTTTGATGATAAGGGATTATGGAACCTGTGGTGGAACTGGCTGCTTTCCTGCTGGTTGTTTCAATCTGCAGATTCAGATTTAATGTTACCATTAGCCAGTTCTGCTAATATTTAACTATGGAAACAGAAGGAAGCTTCTCCACCTAAGCTACGTACAGATGGAATTTCTGATAATGCCAGTTATGGCAGGAAAAGCAAATTTAGTATCAGCTCTCAGGTAAAATAATCTCAGAAGCTCGCACAGTTTCTGAAGTCAAAATATGTGGAATGATAAGGTCTTATTTCACAAGAGTAAAACATGTTTTAAATAATCATTTTACTAAATATGGAAAAAAATACTAAGTTCCATTGCAGTGCACAAAAGCTAAGTGCTGTCACAGTGTAAGTTACCATGCTGCAATATGACTGCTCCAAATAAAAACTCTCTCTCGCATACCCTGATCAGGAGGAAAAATCCCTCACCATTTAGGCAAAGAAGGTAGGTCACTGCCTGTCTAAACCAAGGCTGTAAACAGCTCTGGATGTATTTCACCTGGGAGGGAGGGCAGTTCATAAAGAAATGAGATTCAGCCACATCAGTGGTTCACAGAGTCTTTCATTTCCATGTTAACAGCCAAAATATGTACTATCGGAAGATCAGTACTTCTTACCAGTTGTCCCTGTCTTGAATTAAATGTCTTGTCTAATGATTTTTTAATAGCCTACATTCTGCAGGACAGTTGAGGGCTTTCATATAACTGAATGAACCATAAAATTCAGCACCATTTGGTACTAACCAAAAAACCTCCCTGGCAGCCTTAGCAGAGAGATCTGGTCAAACAGACACTGAACTAACCTCTGATTCTTAGTGGTGGTCCCTCCAAGTCAGGATTTAGGCAAACAGGGACATTGCACAGCCGCTTTCCATGCTGTATCTGCTCTGTGAATAAATAGAGAACTTCAGTCTCCAGAACTACGAATTCAGCATCTGTCACTAGCACCACATGTCTTAAATAGTTAAAACAAGAGAAAGAAAAATACAACAGCTGTTGGGAAAAAAAAAAAAAAAAAAGGAAAAAAAAAAAAAAGAAAGACGTTTTTTTAAACATAGAAAAAGGA
>VWZY01001959.1:346504-407228 GCA_013399075.1 Chloroceryle aenea
AAGAGAGAGAGAGAGATATGAAAGAAGTCCACAAAAGAAAAAGGACACAGATAACCTAATACCAAAGAAGGCATTTTAGGAAAGTAAATGTTGTTAAAAAGGAAGGAAGTGCTCACTGTAAAGATTGAGCAAGATATGGAATATATGAGTCACAAAAAGAGAAAGGCAGTGTTTAGAAATGCCAAGAGACTAGAAGTCAGGTATATTTCATGCTCTCAGAAGCTAGACACAAAATGATTTTATTTTACAGATAACAAGCTTGGAAAAAGAGCGATTTGAAATACAAAATGAAAGAGACACATACTAATTACCAATGTAAAAAAAAAAAATAAGTAAAGCATACATGAACCAGGCATGCTTATATACTTATGTGGAATAAGATTATTTCCTAGTTCTTATACCCGAGTATAACAAATCTTAAAATTGTGGTGTGACATTGAAATGACAATTAGTCCCACTGACCATTTATTCTTGAAAAAGACCCTAAACCTATTTTCTGCCCAGATAATAATTTTACTTTGAAGCTAGTGGATGATAAAGAGACTAAGAGATGCAAAGCTTTCCAGAAAAGATCATTTTACTTTGTATCTCCATGTTTGGAGACCTTTAGCTGGAATGAATGTTGGAGTGAAAAGTCATAGATGCTGTGAAGAAAGCTGATGGACTTGGAAAGAGATTAACAAGACAGAGTTCCTAAGAGTTTTTGAGTACTGACTTGTTTCTCTTGAATACAGGCTAACTACTTGGAGAATGAAAGCAGTAAGGTTTTCATTTCTAAACCCCTGCCTGAGAAACGAGATGATAACAGCTAAGTCTCTTCAATAGATAAACTTACCTGCTGATAGGACAAGAAAACCCACTGTTATCATTGACAAACTCTGACCTTTATGATTTAAGGATCTCATGCTGAGCATGCTACTCAGCAGACTACAGTAGAAAGGATAATCCTGTACCATATATACCATACCTTTAGACATTCTTCAGCTACAAGATTTAGTTTGATGGAACTTGACACTGAAGACTAAATTAAGAAAAAAAACTCAGCTGTCCAGAACTGTTGGTGAGATATTCATTCAGCACACTAAGCTCCATATAACTCTAAGGCATTCTTTTCCCTAGATGCATCTGGACCTACCAGATAAATTCCTAAGAAGTATGATTCCATAATGTCACTAGCATGAAAGTGGACAATAAAATATCTAGCATTTATGATAAACCAGAATTAATTCTTTGTTTAGTAACATCTGCTATGAATTTGGTCATAACAGAAAATATTTTACAGAAGAAAAAAAAACAGAGCAATTGAGTAATGAAGAAATCACATGCTTAACTAAGCTTTCATTGCTTTGTATTCATCTTAAACTGAGGGAAAAAAAGGTCAATGAGTGAACAGAAACTTCAGGTGTTCAGCATGAGCTGGATGAAACTTCTCTAAAGACAAAACTGGCTGGGATAATGCATAACCCCTTGGTGTGCCAACACTATTAGAAGCATACATGCAAATAAACTATTCCATGCACCAGGGAGGAAATCCTACACCTAATAAAACCAACAGTGATACTTCCATTTCATTCATTGAGGCCAGGAAATAATGCAAGTAATATACAAAATTGTAGGGATACCACTGTACCAGAGAGACTGCCTCCTAAATATGTAACTACTCCAAATCGTGGAAGGTGACAGTCTGGTATTTGCTATGAAGTTTCACTTTAAACTCGAGAGTGATTACATCTCTGCTGTGGCAGAATAAAAATACTCACTTATTTAGTGGATTGATGCAAAAAGTAAGTGGTTTAGGAAATAGAAATAAAGAACAGTAAATGCAGCTCACCAGTATCCCAAGTGCTGATATTGTGGGGAGCACTAGACTGGTGTTCCAGCTGTCTCTTCATTAGCTGGTTCATTGTCAGAGCTCCCAAAGACCCTCTTTTCATTTGTCTGAACTGAGCTGCAAGTCAGAAATGCAAAAGGATTTCAGGGGCTCAGACAACATGTAAAACTGCTTTAATCTCCTGATCTTACAAGCCAGCATGAGATAAATACTGAAAGATTAAAGACTGCTTGCTCTAAGGATCCTGATCACATCAATGTGCACTTCCCACACAACTATACAGGGTATGATTCTGGCCCCAATGGCATCAGTCATAAGTGCCTTGGATTCAGGATGCCATCCATTATGTCAAATGTCAGTGCATTTTGTCTCCAAATATCACAAAAGTTCTTCAAAACATTTGGTATCTGTGAAGTATAATAGACTACCCCAAAATTCCCATGCTGAGAGGTGATAAATATATACTCGAATCTCACTCAAATACAGTGTTCCAAGGAAGGAAACTCAGTTTCCTGCCAGGAAACTACAGAGGACTGTCCATGCTCACCAAAGGAAAACAAATCCCCTGGCTGTGCACCATCAGCCCCCTTCATGGGCACTGCCAGCAGAACAGGCCTCCTAACACCTGCACACTCTTCTCGAGCATGAAGCCAGCGTGCCCTTGAAGATGGAGGTTCTGTAACTTCACTGCCATTCTTCTAGCACAGAGCTATTAAGCAGCAATCACCCAATTTTTCCTAATGCACCTATTTACAATACTTCTTTAAATAGATATTACTGTTTGCTTTAAAAGGTATGTCTCACTGGATAATGCACAAAAAGAAACCCCACAACTGTGGATATAAAATGTAACTTTTTTGGTGATGTATCTTCTCAGTGTGTAACTGGAGGAAGAAATAATCATCTACAACTACTGAATTCCTTACTTTTTTTCTCCCTTCATTAAAGAATTCAAACTGAATGAGCACAATACATTCACTTTGACAGTTAACTCTGAGCAATACATTTCCACCACTGAAACCAAAATCACTGTTCAGAGTCTGAAGGTTGAACAAGGCCTGTGAGACTGCTGAGGTTCATCTCCATGCTCTTCAAACACAGCATTATGTATAAGCTGAAGTGCTTTCCTCCACAGGGCCTTAAACCAAGGGCAACACAGCAAAATCTTTTCCTAATATTTCTTTTCATCTGCAACTACATTCAGCACTGTTGAAGACTATTAACATAATATCAGGTAGTTAGGTCCTAAAATTCCAAACCATACCTAGGTAAGCTCAGAAAATAAACCCAGCATTTCCCATTAACTGTGACAAAGTAAGACAAGGGGTAAAGTACAACTTTCAGAGAGCACTGAGGGGTTGAGTGCTTTGTCCTAAACTTGCTCTACTCTGTTTCTATCTGAGAGGTTCAAATCCAGAGAAAACAAATATAGGCCCTGAGTAATAATAAACACAATGATAACTTCAGAAGGAATCTGCACACTGAAATCATCTTATTAGGTGAAGTATTTTAAGTTTTCCCTCCTTAGATCCTTTCGATGTATCAGAGTGCAAGTACAAACTTCTCCAGCATTGCTCAAAACAGTCCTTGTATAACTGAACTTCTGGAACTGAACCAGACCAAAAGACCATTCCATGTTTCACTCTTAAAAGTTATATTGCAGCTGCCTTTCACAGCAAATTAGGAGAAAAATAGGATTTCCATATTTTCCAGGGCAAGCTTTTAAATAGATGGTTTATCACTTTATCAAGCATAGAATTTCCTGATGAAAGAACAGTAATTAATGTTAGAACTGACAAGGCTGCTTGGAGTACAGATGACTGTCATAATATAGAAAATGATCTCTTTGAATTTTCTTAACAGCTTTTGTGATTGTAATTAAAAATGAATTTCATGCATATTTCACATAACCAGGCTATTGCTGAGCAGGTTTGGGTTTCCAGGGTTCTATATATGATTTCAAATATTAATAAGTTAAGGGGGGGGGGGATTGAAACCCCCAAAAAAGCAGAGAGCTGTCAGCCTTTGAACAGCGCTGGAGCCAGGCTGATAGCTGTGGAGCAGAATGTAACCTCTCATGCCAGTGAGTGGTGGGGAGAGAAGTGTGGGGAGGGAAGCTTTCCTTGACTAGGTTTTCTAAAAAAAACCAAACCTGATAATCACGAGATCAGTAACTTCCATACAGAAGCTGGTGAGTCTTTCACATGTTAGCTAGTGATCTAGTCAATCACCCCTCCATTGCTCTGGAATTCTCTACTCAGGAAGAGTTCAAAGGCAAAAATCTTCCTATCAGGCTCAATATCATATGGATACTATTCCTATTTTCATACATTGGAATTTACAGGAACACCTAGCACCCAGTGAAACCAGAGAGAGGTAGGTCTTAACTAGTACCTCTTCAGCTGCTTTAGTAAGTGACAGCTGTATCATCAGGTGGCCAATAAATGTACTCTGACTATGAGATGCATATGCCACAAGACACTTCCAGTAAAACTGGAGAGGAACCTTCTACTTTGGAATACTCATCTAGCACATCTAAAATAACATCTCTTAACAGGCCAGACACTCCTTCCAATCACATCACCAGACGTTGAATTTCAGAAATTAAAATTTGCCTTTTCTACAGCAATCTGAAATTGCAGTTCAACAAGATGGTAGAGCTGATCTAGTAGCTGATGATATGCATCTGACACACAAATACAGCCACTTAGATTTAATCCACAAATCCGAGGTAAACTTACTTGATATGGAAGAGTGACTACTTGTCTCTGGGACACCTGCTTCAAGGGTCGGTGCAGATGATGACTCTCTTGGCATTTCCAGTGTTGAAAGTCCTTTGGTAGCAGGATCTGCACATGAAAATCGTGCTTAAATTCTCAGTATTTAAAATAAATAAATGTTTTCCATCTGCTTTCTCCCTGGATGACTTCTCTCATCTTTTCAGTGATCCATTCACCATCTGGCATTCCCAGCAGTTTTTAAAGGATTCAGTGCATGTGCCATAAGAATTTTTATAGAGGCAGAGGAATTTACTTTTTCAAGGAGATGTCAGCCTATGCTTTTTAAAGCTCAGAACTAATAAATGCAGATAACATTTTGTTTTGACCTCTCACAGAGTGATTATCAGAACCAGCAACATGGAAACAAGGGAGGCACCACTGATGTAAACCTAGTTTAAGTGACAACTTAGCATCTTTTAAAAGCATGTTATCAGTTTTTGTTCAAAAGACTGCTGATCCCTTAGTTGATCCTAAAGATTCAAAGAGTTTCAGATTCTACAATTAAAAAGGAAAACAAGCCATTTAAAGGAATGTTTTTGTTTTATGGTAACTGATATTGTCAATATGGGAAAAATAAAGATATCTTCAAGTGTTGATGGCCAGTTTCAGCATAGGCTATAAAAATGAATATGTAACTATGCTGTAAAAAGTCTCAGGCAGGAAACTGTAGCCCAGCATGATGCACTTGAAGAAACAATCCATTTGGATATTTAATTCAGAGATCAGTTATAACAGAAGCCTTTCTAAAATATATGGAAGTATAAAAGGCCATAAAAGCTTGAGTGACTTTGAAATTATCATCATCCCCTTATGATGGCGATATTAAGCCTACTTAAATGAATTACAGCTCAGATGTTCTCAGATAAACTAATCAATAAGTATAAACAAAGCAGAACAGCAGAGGTACATTAAACTACCCAAGTCACTAAATTATCTAGTTATCTGAATTGTCTGTTTCAACCTGCAGTGTGAGCTCTTAATGAGTTATTGTGAATGCTTTATGGTCCCTTGGATGCAAGGTCCTCCATCTGGGTNTTTAAGAGCAGGCTGGATGGGGCTCTGAGCACCCTGCTCTAGTGGGAGGTGTCCCTGCCAATGGCAGGGGGGTTGGAACTGGATGATCTTTGTCGTCCCTTCCAGCCTAAACCATTCTATGACTCTATGACATACTTAGATGCATGCAGACAAATAACCATCACATACATTATAATGTTAGGTTCCATGTGGTCTTTCAGAATCCTTAGAGCAGTTTCAGGAATAACAGTGTTGGTTACTGCATGAACACCAGCCCTTTCTAGTGGTCAAAAAAACATTTAAGTCTAATTGCACAATTCTTTCATAACCATTCTTCTCTAAGAACCTAAGTGAAAGGTTCAAAAGCACTCTGTTTTTACAAAGCTCCCTCCAGTGGTTCTACAGCTTACTGGAACCATAAATGGGACAACAGGCCTGATGCATAAGAGGATAACAGAAGTACAAGTCTTCTGATACCTCGCATAAAGAGACCATGGAGTTTCAATCCCTAACTTGGATGTCAACTCCACTTTTCAACAGCTCCCCACACATGCACAAGACCTGGATGGTTTGTATGTTTCTTGTAAGAAACAAAGGCCTGAAAGCATTCAGCCAGCTCAGACCACAGCAGATGCCATATACACACATCTCTCCTTATGCTGCTTTCTTACAAAAACCTTCATGCAGTAATAAGACCTCTGACTGAGTCAGAGATTGAGCTCACCTGCCTCCTTCTGCTCTCCAAGCTTGTCGAGGATGTTAAAGGAAATGTCCAGGTATTCTCTCTGAATAGCACTCACAGCAATCTTCCTCTGCTTCCTCTGTCGAGGAACAATCTGAATCTTAAATTCTGACTCCTCCATCTCCTCTTCTTGTTTGTGCTCCATGTTTTGTTCAGCATCAGACTCTGCATTGGCATCAAGTTTATCACTTTCTGTTTGGTTTTCAGAATCTTCAGGGACTTTAATAAGGACTGTTTTTACATTTGGGCTTGGAATTACTCCACTAGGTCTAATTTCCTCCACGCTGAGCTCAGAGTTATCATCGAGGGACATTTCTGGAAGGGCAAATGACTTCTGCAGCAGGTCCCTTTTCTGTTTCAGTGTTAGTGTGTTCCCACAGGACATGTCCTGAAGTTCTTCTGGCTTAACTAAATCTGAAGAATCCTTTCGATCTTTGGGAGAGGTGGAAAGGCCCTCCTCTATTCCTGCGGACACATTGGTGCTTGTATCCTTAGAGCTGAAGTCTTTGGAGCAATCCTCAATGCTGAACTGGACCAGTGGAGTTGTGCTGAGGCTGAGTGCAGAGACATTGATAGGAGTTGAGGGAGAGGATGCAGCATCTTTGACAGAGGCCTCATTATTCAGCTGGTTTGTTGTTTCTTCTTCTTCATCGCTCTCCACTATTCTAAGGGGAGGAAGTGGTTCAAAGACTAAAGAGTCACTGTCTGAGTTGGAGAGCACTGAATGCTTTTCAGGACCTGATGTTGAGTCAGAGGACAAATCTATCAGATCTAAATCTTCCTTGGGACCAGCAGGTTTAACCGGAGAGTCCACTTTCACTTCATAGGTTTCCATGCAATTTAGCCTAACTTCTGGTATGACAGGTCGTCTTGTTTCCTGGACACTCTCTGTGTGAGGAAGATGTTCTTGTGTTTCTATATTTTCCGCTTTAGTAGAAGAATTCTGTCGAGATCGCCCATAATCACTCTGCCTGTGTATGGTGTAAGCAGCAGGGACAGGGGGTTTTTCTAAGTCACACCGGTCTATGCAGGACTTCCTGCGATGTTCATCTAATGAAAACAACAGGGAGTCTGCATTCCCTATATCAAGAGATTTTTGTTTTAGAGAGCGCAGTTTTTTTTTCTGAATGCTTTCTTCTCTCACACAGCGTAGAATGCTGTCTTGTAAGGCCCCCGTCTCTCTATATTCAGCCAGCTCTATTTCACCTGATTAAAACAGAAAGAGCTAATACTACCTCATTTGGAGACTTCTGGCAGATATCTTCATCTCACAATTCAGTATGACTGGCATTTCAAATACAAACCCAGTATTAGTCAAAATTGTCTAGATTTTGTTTCAACTTCAGAACCACATTACACAGATCTTTACAATAATCAACAACAATATAAAACTACTGTTTGGACAGTAGGGTTTATCTAAATTCTATCCAAATTCTACTCAGCCTGGACAGATGTAGCCTGAAGATAGACTGTGTAACCTTATGCACTGAAAAGACGATGGCACAGGCAGGTAAATTCTGCAGACACTTGGGATGGCTGCATTAGTCACGAGAGACTAAAGAAGAAATGAGCTACACAGACCACTCTGAAAAGGTTTCAAATTACTTTGGACTGTAACATCACGAACATTATTTGGAGATCAGTGTATATTATAATACACTTACAGGTTACTTACTGCAAAGTGGGCTTAAAATTGGTGCTTCTAATTCCAGAAACAAGGGTAGCAATAGCAGTGAGGAGTGGCAGCACAAGCCTGAGATCAGACAGGAGTTCAGAGAACTCTTCCCCCAGTGATCCCAAACCACAGCAACTACCACACCACAGTCTTACCTCCCCACTCGGAGGAGCAGAAGTCAGCATGCTATACCTGCTGATACCACTACTGCATTGGTATTTTGCTATGTGAACACAATCTTTGAGAACATTTTAGAAGGTTATCACTGTTGTTATTATGAATGATGTATTTTCACATTAGACAGACTATTCCTGGTAATTATTATCCCCATATTTCAAATTGCTCCAGATATGAATCACTGTACAAAAAAATGCAGTGAGAAAAGTTGAAGATGTAGATGTTTGCTGTACTCAGAACCATTCCCCCCCTGTGCAAACACCTGAAAGGAAAAAAAAGGCACGTGGGTAGTGGTGAAAAGATCTTTTTTTTTTAGGGTATTAATTTCAGGAACCCAAATTTGTAAACAAATTCTTTCTTATTCTTTGAAACCACCAAATGCCCCTTTTTACCAATGCAAAACTAATACCTGCAGCAGCAATGACAAGTTTGCTTACCCTGGAGTCCCACCTCATTTAAAAAAATAAAATAATCAATTTCAGGGGAAAAAAAAAATTGAATTAAAATCTTCAGCCCAATGGTGGATGAAAATTGCAACAAATCCTGCTATACATTTTTACATTAAAAAGAGCTTAAAGTTAAAAAAAAAAAAAAAAACAACTGCTGATTTTAGGTATTTTTATTCTGGAGTGACTACTTTGAGATTCCTGTAAAAGAATTCATCCAGGGAAATGGGGAGTACCTGCTCTCAAAAGCCAGCCAGCCAGAGTACTAGTATTCAAATTAGGCAGTGCAATAAACTCTACAAAGAAAGGTGGTAGCTTGAAATTAAGAGTAGGAAATTGTATTTCTGCATGAGTTTATACCAACAAAATAATTCATACTTCTCTGAGCATTCATCTCAACTGGTTGATATTTCACCATTTTGCTGCCACCAATTCTTTTCAGTCTTGCAAAGAAAGTTTGAGATTCTTTATTGCAAGGTCCAGTTGGTGTATCATGAATATCAGATTCATCAAAAACACTGTCTTCCTCTGCTGGAGAAAGAAAAAACTTTATTACTCTTAAGAGAGTGAAATTCCTTGAATGAAAAGCTGTCTATGCAACAGAACCTCAGCTAGTTTTGATTAAACTTGAATTGGAAAATGAAAAATCATCTGAGGTTTGCAAGAAAATTTACATCTCAGGTATAACTCTTTCTTTCTTGTTACATCTTGAAGGAAGGTCAGAAAAGACAGAAATAAATGAAAAATGGGTTACAATGCAACAAAAGTATACCAAGTTTTTATCATTGTGAACCGATCTTTTCTACTGACAATAATACAGATCCTCTAGATGGAAGAAATCCAGTAGAGCTGAACACTGCCTTCAGTAAATAGCTCAGTGAAAAACAGTAAATTGAAGGTTGAAATTAGCACAAAATCTGCAGGGTCAGTAATAAACCAGCAAAACAGGAGAGTGAAAAGGAAGAAATGGATAATCTTGGGAAGGTGGTAATGGTAATAGAATAAAATCTAAGAGTATGAATTATGAAATGATTCATCTAAGTAGTAATAGTTAAACATTACACTCTATTTTAAGACCTGCTGTTTGAAAATGGCAAAGAAAGTTCCAAAGCTATTTATCCATCAAAAAATAAACTTCCTGACCTGTATGAAATGGCTATTAAAATAAAGACTTTTTTTTTAAAAAAAAAGAAAATAAATCCATATCTACCATGTCTAGTGATTCATCTCCAAGGAAATAAGAAGCACTACTGGGACACTAAAGAAAACAGAGCACTCAAAAGAAGAAAAAAGTTTCCTGTGTTTATTATAGTAAGTAAGCAAGGAGAGGAAACGCATTTGTGTCTAGGGGTGAAGAGGCAAATAAGACAAAGTGTTAGAATGGCCCAAACTGAAGATTTAATATCTTTACCTTTGAAATTGCTATTACATGTGAAGCTATGGACTACCACCTAAAAACATCAGGCAAAATTGGTATGATGAATCCAGAAAAAGCATTCAAAGCTGATAGTAAGAATTTCTACAGGGACTGATTTTCAGGAGTGAGGAGATCACTTTTAACATCATGTCCTATGTGTCTAACTTCTCCTTGGAAACAAATGTCTTTTTTCTCCCAAGATTTTCTCACTGTCTCTACAACAGTCTGTACACTCTCCATGATCTCCACAACAAAGTTAAACAGATGAATTAGGAAAAAGGTTCAACAGTGGGGAAAATCCTTCTTTAGCATAGGGATTCTTGCTGCACAACAGTGAAATCCTGATGTGTTGATCATCTAAGCACCACCTTTGACGATGACAGCAGCACACACACTACCTGAGCAGAGATTAAACAAGCCTCCTTAGAAAAGGTGGGAAAGTCTTCGATTTTCCAAGTCCTGCTGAATTATATTGTCTGCTTCTTACAGTTGGAAGCAGGTTTTTCTACATCCTCTTTTTTTTCTGCAGCACTTCAGCAATGGAGGAGTATCAGCCTTATGATTAAGTCAGCATGTGCAGACTAAAAATTGCCCATTTATGGTGCTTTACCTCTGAGCAGCCCAAAGTCTTTCACAACAGCTTTGGAAAGCAAGTAAATATTATTCTCCTTACTTCAAACATAGGGAAACAATGATGAAGTGAGACAAAGGGCCACCCTGGGAATCAACAGGGGACATGGGATTGGAACACTGTTTTGTAAACCTAACTTGGCACTTACTGTGAAATGTAAGATGGGTACTTAGGAACTTCACTTTGTCTTAGGAACTTCTCAATCAGTCAATGTATGTATTATCACTACCCCTAAGTCATTGCAAGTTAGGTCATTAACTCGGAAGAAAAAAAAAGACAAATTCATAGTAAGCCCACAGTTATCCCTCCTCTAGCAATACCAAATGTCCAAGTGAGTGAGAATATGCAATACAACATTTACATCCAGGTTTAGGTTGCTTTTATTTGCTAGAGCTGAGTATTCAGGGTATTGAGGTAAATAAAATTGTGTCCTTGTTCTGATGGATCTCTTTTCACGTGCAACAAGCAGCAAAAGAGAAAAAGGTACTGACATGTATAAAAAGAGGGCTTCTTGTATTCTTCAGAAGAAGAGTTTGCTGCACACTAGAAAGAATGTTTGAGAAAGAGGAGATAAATGGAAATAAGCAGCTAAAAGGCAATGTAGCTGAAAGGCAGCTACAGATTAACATCAAAAGAACCTGTTAAACTTAGATCATAAATTCTTATAATAAACTTCACAGTTGTAAGGAACTGCACTCAGTGACAGCACACTATTTCAAGCCCCACGTGAACACCAGTTCATACCATCACAGGACCTCTGCTACAGCTAGCAAGCACATAAAACTGGAGAGAGACTCGAAGGGTTGAACCATTCTTGTCCCCTTTACAAATACACATCATATCTCTCTCCTTTTAATCTTGTCAGCTTCAGCTCCTTTTACAAAGAAAAGCAAACTACAGACTGAATTCATTATTTCCACTTTTCAGCATCAAATACTATGCCATGTTACTCCCCAGTATAATCAGAATGCGGTGTCAGGCTGGGTGCACACCTCGTGTGTGGACACTGTCAGTTAACACTGTCACAGAAAAGCCAAGGACTATCCGAGCAGGGTGACTGAAGCACTAACTCTACACTACACTCTGTCTGAGAGATGTTAGGCTGCTGTGCTATGCTTAGCCTACAGAGAAACTGTGAATTTCTTTTGCTGCAGATGGCTAGGGCTGTTCAGTTAAAGTCACACCTCGGACTTAATTCTGATTATTAGGTTTAAAATTCAGACCATATTTACCCATTTCTACAACATCCGCAAGAGCTAACGATGTAAATCAATTAGTATGATCTAAAGAAGAGTGTGATAAATACCTTTCTCCTTTTCACTGTATCGGCTTATGTTACTGTTGTCACTATACAAAGGACCAGCAGTTGCATGGGGCTTGCAGCTGTGATACTGAGCGTTGAGGGTATTGACTGTGATGTGGATTAGGTGAAGTACAATCTTGCTGATTTCACAGTCTCTGTAGGGGTACTGTGCAGTGAAAAAGGAAAAACTTCAGCGTATAAACTAACTCTTCTCCTTGGATAAACATTTAGGCAGTAAAACAGAAAAATGGCAAGAATATTGTCAGCTGGATACTCCTTGCCTTCCTTTGATCATACATTTCTAGGAACATGAGAAGCAGGACTGTTTTCAGCTTTGTGCACAGAATTATTTCTTTAAATTAAGAAACCCCTACTAGTAACATGTACTATATTGATCTCTTGACTTATATATGACAAAGCCAACTATTAAAAATAATGCAAAAGGTCTCTCATCAGAACTGTTCTCCAAATATTTCAATCAGCACATTATCATTCATTTCTAGTGTCTCCACTTCCTTCTACACCTTATAGACCTGAAAGAAATTTGTTCAGTATATCAAAGGTATTCACAGCTCCACTGTACCACATAAACATGTTAGAAATGAACAACACTTCCTAAAAAGTGTTCATTTTAAGAATACAAGCTGTCAAGTTGACCCTCCCCATTTAAAGTTATTCTTTAAAAGAAAAAAAAAAATTCTAAGTTACTTAGTTACTTGAAATACCTTTCACTGGAACTTTATATAGTATTTTCCTGTTTTCAAATCCATATTTTTCTTTCTCAGGTAACCATGTGAAAGCCAGACAGCAGACAGACAGCAGAACTAATAGACTTCCTTGTGTGCTACTAACCTAACTACTTCAGACATTGAAATTAAACACAGTGAGTAAGCAAATCAAACAAAAGTGCTCTTTACAGTTCCTTTCACTTACAGCACAGTTAGGTGTTCCCTGTAATAAATTCCAAATCAAGGTGCAAATTTTAATGTGGACAGAGTCTTTTTGAAAGCACTCACCTTATAGAGAATGACGAGCAAAGCCTTTAACCACATCTGCCGAATGTGAGGCTTGAGGGACCAAAGGGAGCAGCGAGGAGGCTGCTGAAAGTAATGCCTTAGCTGGGGACAAGAGCAATATTTCAACACCTGAACCACCAAGGGAAGAAGGTGTTTTCCCAGGTTGATGTTATAGTCCATTACCTGAAAAGAATTTTAGCACAGGAGTTAACTCACCAAAATCAAATCCACTGATGTTGAAAAGCAAAATAACTACTGCAGTTGAGGTATTAGTCAAGTGAAAAGAAACAGGCATTTTGAAGGAAGTCTCAGGAACAATCAGAAACCTTCTGTCAGCTTGCCACTTTCTCATTTTAGCTAGATAGTTAAAATGAAACAAAAGAAGATATGCCTTTCATCCTGCACGGTCTAAATTTGAACATACATTGGCAAGTTCATAAAATAGATAGCCTTGTATTATAGCACAAGTTGATCGTGCTTCAACAGACAAAACTGTCTTGGGTGTATCCCATGTCCAACAGCTAGTATGCAGTTGTGGGTTTGGGGAGGGAGAGATGTGTATTTTGGTTATTTGGAGGGTTTGTATTAACACTGCATTGCTACTTGTCATTATTTTCTCATCAGGCTTGCAACAGTAGCTGCTGAGTTTCTTAAGGCATCACCCTATTTGATGCCTATCCTAGAGGTTTAGATCATGATGGTTAGGTGCTGTGTGGCCATAGATTCCCACTACCCTGTTGTGTTGTCAATTGAAACTGCTTTGCTATTATTTATTATCTTCCCATCAGTCTTGAAACATTAGCTATTTTTATCTAAAGCCACATGTCCTGAATCAGCAGCTAAACTAGATCATAACAGAGATCTACAAAGCCCTTGTCTTCAAGGCTGACCAATACTGACTGGTTAACACCCAGGAAGGTACAGCAGAAGGCCAAGAAAATGCCAACACAGCCCCCAAGATCTAAGACAACCCTGCAGTTTCAGTGGAGTTAGTGCACTTTATCAGCAGCCCTGTACATCTAAACAGACATAAACATCAGGTTTATCCACATCATCCATTTCCTTCACGTCTGTATTTGTCTTTTTCAGTTTTGTTTTTACTGGAATAAGGGGATGAGTTTACTGTACAAAACCAGAACTCATCTCAAGTTCCCTCCTGGACAAGCTGACTGTAAGTTTTTCAGTGTAACATTCTCCAGTTTGATATACAGCTGTCTCACATTTTTGTGCTGCATGCACAGAGCTAAACAGATGAATCCCATGCCTATCCATGTAGGGTTAGCCTGTCAAAGAGATGACATATAACCACCAAATATGGTCCTACCCTGCAATGCCCTGCCCCTTGGGATGTGATGGAGACATATAGCACGGTTGGGGACAAAGACCTCGTCCGTACAAGGAAGACAGAGCCCTGCCTTACCACAGTGCATACTGTAATGCAAGCATGGCTGAAGCCGAGCAGAGCCATATTTTACATCATCGCAGGAAGATTTCGAGTAAGTGATGTTGCAATTGCTGTGTAGACCCCAGCCGGGGAAGCTGACCAGAGCCTAGCGCTGCTGCCTTCCCTAGCAGGAGAGGCTTGTACAACATTGCCACCATGCGGGGCAATACCGCAGCGACTGCAACACCAAAACCTGGGCACTCCTGCTGCCAGGGAGAGAAAAAGAATCACAGCATATTCATGGCTGGAAAGGACTCCCTAGATCATCGAGGCCAACCATACCCATACTATACTTTCAAGAACTCGAAAATGAGATTTTATGATGTAAAACACTAACAGCCATTTGGTTTCTGGTTTTGTTTTTTCTTGAACCGTCCATTCCAACCAAGCTTGGAATCAAAATCAGTGAACCAGCCTCTGTGGCTGATTGGGAAAAGCAAATATTTATGACCAGGGAAGGGAGTGTAACTGAAATAGATCTTGGAAGAGCTCCATATTGAGTTTTCACTCTGTAGATGCAACTTCAGATTACAAATAGCATCTCTCTTGCTGCAAAGGTGATTTCTAACACAAAGCAGCCCTTCAGCTAAGACAGAAAAAAAAATCCCTCAAAACCCACAAACTAAAGTTTTTATGTCTGCTACATGGAGAAGAATCCAAGACTAATGAAGTTATGAAACTCCATTTAATGTCAGGGGAGCCAGGATTTAACAGCAAAGCTTTTCAAACAGAAATGGTGAATTTAGATATTTTAAGACATTTTAAAGACAGAAGAGGAAAGGCAGGGGCTGATATTAGATGCATTAAGTAGTACTTTTGAAGATCATGTCAATTATGAGAATCCAAACTTGGAAACCATGCAAAATGTGGAAGTTCCTGCCCTGTGATCTGAACTTCTGTCTAACAGCTCCAAATGCAACAGCAAGAGGCCTGCATCGCCTTTTACATCCTTCAGCTTAAACTTGTACTAATGAAAGATGATTAACAGACTGCAGTGGTGCTCCAAGACAACAGATGAGGATGCACCTGCTGTCACCCAGTTTGCATTAACCCCTTCTCTTTTGCCTGCTGAAATAGGGATATGTAGCCTTCTCCATGACTCTGAAAGCTTATTCGAGTATCTACATTCCGACTGACTCCAAAAAAATCACTGATTCCAACATACAAACCAAGAAGTCCTGGTAAATACTGCAGATTTAGGAGACAGCAGGATAGTTTTGAGCAATGTTTGAAGGTTACAGCTGGCATTTTAAGAGCTGGGGCAGGGGGAAATCTGAAGTCACAGCCCCTCTGTCTCCCCTAAGGTAATCCTTTACAAGAGACAGGGATGAGGAAAAGGTGTGGCAGTGATGATGGTGTTTCATTGCAAATAAGAATAATATTCTGCAAGAGTGAAAGAGCTGTAAGGAGGATTGCCAGAGTCAGCTGTTATTTTGGTACAAAGAAGGCCGTGCTATCACCATTTCAACAACAGGCATTAAGAAAGAGCTGCAAAAAGTACTAAGTGCCTTCACCTACTTGTGCTATTCCAGCAATAAAGGCATTGAAGCAGGTGGAAACACGCATTTTTTGGGGTGCAATCATGAAGCATCCTTCCTGCTGATCATAACCAAGCAGGACGTACAGATGGCGCTTGACTGTGTTGAAAGCTTTAGCACTGCTGATGTCCGACTCTGCGCTGCTCTCATCCTTCGCCATGAACTTCATCAGCACAGTAATGAGCTGGTGGACAGTCTGGTGATCAATCCCAGCATCTTCTGGCAGCAAGTCTTTTATTGTATTGTCATTCTCTGGAGAGGGCTGTCCTATTGGTACCAGAGAGACATTGGTATCAGACACTGGGTAAGACTGTAAACAGGTTACAGAATACATCAGATATTTGTCCAGAGTTCATTGCTCCATTTCTACCTAAAGGCACACAATGAAATCACAGGAGACAGAAGCACATTTCTGAGGGCACTGTTTCTCTGTTGCCTCAGGATCAAGAGCACAATAACACCTGTGTACAACAAACTGCTTTACAATGTTTAACAGAGCTGCTTTTCTTCCTATCCCAATGTGTTTCTGCCAAATCCAGTGTTGTTATCCCTTCACCTCTGTGCTCTAATGAAAAAACAAATCCCACTGCCACCAAATTCTCATCTGGAATAATTTTCAGTCTATTGTCAGCAAACATTAGTGGACTTTAGTCTTTGCTAGTGGAGGATGTACAGAAGAGCAAAGGTAGGAAATGGAGAAAATTTTATCAAATAACAATTAATCAGAGAATGAAGGCAAATGAGGCTATACTTGAAACTTAAGGGTTTAGTACACAATTCATTTTAGTTTGTTCATTAAAAACTGTAACTGTTAATAATTAAAAATAATTGTTACTAAAATGTATTCTGATGTATTTTCGGATCCTTGGTTAAAAAAATCTGTCTAACAGCAAATAATTAAGATAAAGCAAGATGGTATGAAGAAAAATTTTAACACAAAGTACTTGATTGAATTTCAAAGATAAATCCTTTCAACTACTGGCCATAGTCCTTACTTTTGCAAGAAGAGTTTAAGTTGAAGTTTACAGCAAGATTACAAGCAAGATTAGCTCAAAGAATAATCTTAAAATTGCTCCTGCATTTCTGTGTTAGGGTTACTAGCCAGCAACTAATATCCACTTAGTCTCATAGAGTTTCTTACATATAAATTCATAGCTATATATCTATATAGCAATATCTATAAATGCATAGCTACATAACAAATGAAAAAAAATCATTTTAATATTCTAATTTACCTATATTCTCAATATAATATACTATTCTGACAAGGGACTCCCTTGCTGGTGCAACTGTGTCTTAGGTTTTTCACCAGGAAAACTTAACATTGTATTGGTGGGTGAGCAAAGGGTTTTGTTGAGTTGGTTGTTCTGCTGAGTGTGGGAGAAGTTTGCTATTTCTATGACAGGTGAAAATTAAAACCAGAGGGGGGAAAGTTTCAGAATCACTTCTAATAAGAATAACTTTCCCTTTACTGGTCTCATTTTGGGCAAAATAAACCATGACCTTCATATTATATGTTTTTTATTCCAAAGAGTTTTTACTGAGTTGTTTTATGTACAGTATCTTTCTTTCAAAATAACAATTATCTGTTCAAACTTTTGCTGGACCAAGATTTGCAGATGCAAAAAGAAAAAATAAATTCTGAATTAATTAAAAACAGAACTATAACAAGTACCATTTTCAAAAGCACAGTAAAAATGTATATAGAAAATAACTTCAGCTTTGTGGACATCAACTGACAAATACTCATTCTACATCTTAAACCTGGGTTAAAACTGTCCAAGAAATTATATCAAAGAGACACCATATTCATAAAGATGACACTAGACTCCCTTCTTCAGTCCTATTTATTTTCATCTCTATTATATGTTGTGAAATTTTCAGTAAAACAAAGGAGATAAAATGAAATTAGTCGAAGTGGGCGGGAACAAGAAGGGTCTAAAATCCTGGTTCTTCAAACAGAACTCAAAGAGTAATAAATCTGAAAAGATTAACCTATTTTACTTTCACTTACTGGACAATATAATTTAGAAGCTCAGTGATCAAATGCTCATTTTTTCCAGTATTTCATCATACTAACACTAGTTAACAGCCACTTCCCAGGACTTTTCCTGATAGTTTACTCTCCCAGAAATACTACTACACTTTCTGAAGGATTAAAATCTCATTTCTCATACTTTACCCTCACTGCAAACAATACAGCAGGACACTGAACAGAGTTTCACACCTTCACTCAGAGAAAGAACTCTCAGTAGTCAGAATTATTTAGAGATTACTTGGACCCTGCTGATCTAGGTATTCTACAAATGCCTGACAGAAGGGTGAAATCTTTATAAAACATCAGTAAGTACAAAGTAAGGGACTTGGAGGGGACAAGTGTAATTTACAGTACTGACAAAAAGCATTCTGTGTGCTGTCTCTAAAATCTGAAGGTCAAAGATAAGGCTGAACATAAGTGACCCATGGGGCCAGCCTACTAAAGATTTACTTGTTCCCATGAGCAATGACACATAGGAGGGTGAGGCACTGCCAGCAGAGCAGACTGTCTCTGAATAACCTCCCAGCCCTGAAGTTCTATTTACAACTGGGGGCAGTTTTCAGTACAGATCAAGAGCAAAACTTCGATTTACACCTTTTGGAACCATCCTGAGACTGTTTTACTGTGCCTTTTAGACACTTTCCATCTTGCCTAAGTTATCTCATGAGTCAGCAAGAGAGCCAGCGCTAGCGCCTTCCTGCTCCATCCAAATACTCCCCCCGGTCAAACGTACCTGGTGTTTGCTCTGGTGTTCCTCCAAGTGCTGGAGCAGACTGCTCGTGTCTGGTCAAGCTCACAGCTTAAAAAAAAAAAAACAAACAACAAGAAAAGCTCTGTTTAAAAAGGTAGTACTGTCACATTTCAGGATATATTCACTGCTAGCATATTTATGTTCACTTACTCATGCAGTGTTGTCAGGCAGTGAGTTTAACTGTTTGACACATCACTTCTGTGCCCTACAGATTTTGTGCACCATGTTCTATAACTCTAGTTTTCTCCATCATTCAGTTTTGCTGGTACAAGATTCACCAGACAGGAGCCCCTACGCAGGATCAGAAACTGGTCAAGAAGGATTACCTAAGAGTCCCAAAATAGGCTGTTGTTTGGTTTGGAGAAAAAAAATTACCTTTTAACAGTTCACCAGCACCCAGGTTTGAGCTTCTTATCTATTCCTATCACATGGGTAGGAGCAATGTGAGAGTTCTAATTTGAATATAAAGACTAATCTGCATTTGTAAAATTCTCTAAGTAGGAATGGGTAAGCTTTAATTCTCCTTGGGAAGGTACCTGTACAGTGCTCCATAGGGGCCTATGGTTCTCCAGCACCTAGGTCCTCCTAAAAAAGCTGGCAAAAACAACGTGCTGCATGGGGATTGTCTTCTTAAGAAAGGAATTCTGGAGATAGCCAAAAGCTCCTTTGAGTCATTAGCAATTGTTGTTATGATGTCTAACACGTGCTGCGTACACTGATTAATAATTACAACTAATAAATCAGTAATAGAGGAATCTTTCTGTAAACATTGAATCTATCTTAGATGGTAACTACTATGTATTAGCCACAAATTATTAAAGATAAAGATCTTTATCCACAAACTGGTCTCGGAGCATTAGTTCTGGCCTTTGAAACAAACGCAGCACAGACAGAATGTTTGTCTACGTTCTTTGTCAAACTCACTAACTTGTCATTATCTGAATAATGCCCAGATCAGTCATAAAACTAAAATCTGCTATCCCAATTGGATAAACATTGACAAATACAATGTGTACCCAGCAATAGGATACGATCCTAAGGGAGAAGATACAGGTGCGTCACGAAAATATAAACAGATACTCAACGAATTTTGGTGGTTAAGGTTTCTGGAAGGGAGAGCGCTCTCTTTGACTCCATTGGTCCCTTCACACTGTCCCTCAGGGAACGCACACTCTTCTGACGATTACGTGCGAAACGAGCCCTCTTGATCTTCCACATTGCTGCATCACTGAGGTTGGCGACATTTGTCCGGACAGCAGTGATAGCTTTGCAAATGCAATTGACCAAGTTAGGATTCATTCCACAGCATGGTGAGGCCCTAATGCTGCCAAGTGCCACATGCAACTGGGCCCCAGATCCCACTCAGGTCAAAAAAAGCTTCATATGGGCTCAAGGGGTCCATCTGCAAGGTACTCATCTGCATGCTCTCATTCCAAAATCCGTAAAACCCCAAATGGCATAACTGTGTTTAAAAATTAGGCTGGTGCTTCTTGCTTTAGACTGGACTAAAACAGGTTCTTGAAATCAAAACCTGAATTTCAGGCTAAGGGAATATGAGATGGCCTCTATTTAAAATGGCAGAAATCTTAGGAGTACACATCACATTTTGTGCACTCGTACCCAAATGTGACCTCTAACTTTTCCTCCCTGAGCTCCTGTCCTGCCTACCCCTATCATTCTGGATTTGACCAGCACCTCCAAAAATCTGACTGATTATGCATTTACAGTGGTGTAACCAGCAGTATCACTGCCTGTCTTAATGGGGCCACCAATATTTTTCTGTAGTCATGTTTATGGTGCATTCAAACCCTTTGGGTATAATTATCTGAGCGACTAAAGCCGGTGAGCCCATTCTTCACACCACTTATGTCTTGGAAAAGGCAAAGAGAAAGGTTAAAAAGAAACATGAAAAATATCTTTTGCATATTAGAATTTTAAACCACTCCCAAATATTCACATTTAAAGATGTGACCATATATTTGCAGCCAGAGGTGCTAGGAACTAGCGTCGAGATTCCCTCCTCAGGCCACAGCAGCAGTTCTCAGCTTTGGGTCAAGCTACTCACGTAGGAAGGAGAAAGTGTTTGCAGTTCCACCCATCTCCCGTATGGATGCAGGAGCAGGACCTGGGCCTTTTGCTTTTTTAGGCACTGGGTTCCATGCAAGGCTTTAGACTGCCGAGGGAATACACACTGTCCCCACCTTCTCCAACAAATCAGGTGGAAATATCTCTGCCTCATGGGCCACCACTTGGGTAAGGAAGTTTTCAATTACTCACCATGTTAAACAATCACACAAAAATCACTTTTTAGTGCCCCTTAGTGAATGGAAGGAGACATCCTATCCCATAAAAAAACCCCAAACCCAAACGTATGAACATGACCAACATTTACAGACACTTGTCACTGCAGGAATAGTTAACTGAGCACCAGCTCTAAGAGTCCCTGTACCTCTCGTGCTGTGCCCCACACATAATGTTTGTTTGTTGAGGCCATACAGCTCCTCGGGATCTCTTTGTACAGACCACTACATAAAGGAGTCGTGCATGACCTAGGCCTTTGAGAATAGCAATGGTGATAGCATAAGAGCATCCACAAAAGAACAAGTGGGTTAATGCAGGTTGCAGCTGATCATAGAACCAGACTGCATTTCAACCATGGCTGGCAATCACATCCTAGTAAGAAAAAAACATGACACCCAAAGGTCCAACAGAATATAGCCTAATCTGTATTTGCACAATTAAAAAATGCTCACTTCAGATTATTCTCTTTTGGCCTGAAAGAGGAATCAATCTCAGAGAATTTATACAGGTGAGACCTACATCTCTCCCAGGCCCTTGTAGGCAGCTGAAATTCCAGAAGCTGATAGAAGGTAATCAGATTGATTTGGACTCTGCTTACTTGTTGGGAAAGGGAATTCTTTGTTGCAGTCCAGATGAAGCTGTGCTTCCAGAGATAGGGTCTCAAAGCGATTCACAAAGAACTCCCAGCTCAAAGCTGGAATATCCGCTTTTAGAAAATGAAGTAGCAAAAGCTTACTAAGAATTGTGGGCCTGTCCTTGACCACTGTGTCAAACTGGAAATCAAGGCAGAGGCAGAGACCCTGTAAAAGGAAAAAACAAAAACAAAACAAAACACACCACAGAACTGAGATGTGAAAACGTGAACCATTATTTTAAAGCGAAGCTCACGATTTCTGGTAATAAGTTTAGCTCCTTTTTCCTACCAAGTCCTTTAAATCAGAAATTATGCTACTGGTATCAGTGGAAAAGTAAGGGAAGGAAGGAGATAAATGAACATCATATTTAGAACACAGAATTTGTTAAGGTTTTTAGGAATACAAAGTTATGTCGTACTGCACATTTGTTGCACAGAGTATTCTCTTCACACACCTCTGCCTGAGAAGAAGATTATATTTAAGCAACTGAACCAAGCCCTTAATTATAGAAAGAATGAATCATCAAGCCCCAACAAAGGAAGAAAGATTATGTGGTGATGTGTATCAGAAGCACTTTGCCTCAAAATGCTTCTGTATTTTATTTGCACTAACAATTTGAATGCATTGTCAGGACTTAGTTTGAGAAGAAAACCTACACATTAAAGATGAAAGTGCAGCATACTGGTAATTGTCTCAGTAAACTCAGTGAATTAAATTTCTCTGAAAACTATTTTGAAAAGGCATTATATGGAATAAAATTAGCAAGTATTAACAGCTTTTCATAGGCAGTAACACTGAACTTTGTAAAAAATACATATTCATTCTATTCTCCAGAGAACTATAACTGAATTGTGTACTATGAGATATTAGTTATTTTTCTTTTTCTTTTATCTTGCTTGTAGAAGTAGGTTCTGATTCACTTTCCTATCTACTTAGTTTTAATAATGAGAATTCTGAATGGCAGCATCTCTCACATGCTTAAAATCACATGCCTAAGTAAATTTGAAGATCAAGACCAAGTTTGGTTTTGCTTGAATATATTTTCTCACTGACAGCTCAGCAGGATGTCATAACAGTTACAAATGTTTTTGGTTTTTTTTACAAATTGAAACACCTCAATAAACTTTAAAATAATACTTGAAAACATTTACAGCTTTATGATAGCAATTCAAACGCATTAGTAATCTTGTGCAGCTATCAAGACTTTTGTAGCTGGAGTGGATGACCTTTTCCAACCTAGAGGATTCCATGATTCTAAGCTGGGACTAGGGCAGTATCATCTCCTTTGGCTATTTTGTGCTTATGTCGATTACCGAGCCCCCTTAGGCTTAATACCTAAAGAGGTGTTAGCACCAACTGGGATGCTGTATGTCTGAACAGCTTTCCAGTTTGGGTGAAAAGCCAGATTCCTGCTTGAATGGATTTGTTCCCATATAATGAACCTACCTGTAAAGCTGGCCTCTTTATGGTGTCAAGCAATAGCCCAGCTCTTGTAGCTACTGCTGGGTTGACATCTTCCACAGCAGTCAGGAAACAGCAGAATGCATGAGCCAAAGAGTACTTCAGTAGGTGGTTTTTTGTCACAGAGTGAATATCCAAAAATCTGCACAACACAGCCACCTTCTCCACTGTAGCAGCCGTGACCCCAGACAAAGAAAATATGCATATTAATTTAGGCAACGTGTTCTTTATGTCCTGATTAATATACCTCTCCTGCACATCTGAGAAAGTAACAACAGAACATAGCTGCCAAGTGGTGTAATTTTGATTATTATCCAAAATATCTCATATTCTCCTCTATTTTCCTGTATTCTCATGCCATAGTTTTGCACTAGACTATCTCCAATACTCCACAAAGCAGAAATAAAAAATAAAAAAAATCAATCTATTATAGGTCTCCTTCCTTACAGCAGAGAAAGCTCCACCTCTTCAGTGAAGCAACAGAGAGCAAATAACGTATATTTCTCAGACTTACCTGCTTCAAATCTCATCTTCCAATCTTTGCTGTTGAAATTGCTGTTTATGACTGTCCAGAAAATGTCAGCTCCATGGGGAAGTGAAAGTGCATGAAGAAGAAGTGGGACTGCCAGGGAAGAAAGCTGAGAGAACTCAGACTTTACAACTCCCCATAAGCTGGAAAGACCAAAAAGAGTAAGCCTGTTTATAAAAAAAAACCCCACAAATCTCCCTTGACTTAATTTCTTCTAAATATCAACACTGCATTGTTGGTGGGAATGAACTTTTCATTCAAACCTCTATCTACTGTCCTGGGAATTCACGTGACTAGTACAGAGTTGCAGGTAGGAGAACAGAGTACTTGCAAATCTTCAATTAGAGAAGTTTTTCTTGAAAACTCGGGTTCAATTATTACTTCAAAATTAACAAGAGTTTGCCAAATTCAAGGCACAGTTGTCATGGAACATAATCCGTGCTCTAAATCAGCAGTTTCAGCATGACCAGCTTCAGCACATAAGCCATATGAACTGTCTTGGCAGCATGGATCAGGTGCATCCATGAATAACTGAGATGTTGGGCGTTCACAGTTTGCTGGTATTTAGATTTAGGACAGATTCTCTAGTCTGCTAAAACCCTACAATCTCCAGAGATGCTCCATGAAATCGATGCAGAGCAGTTGTAAGCACTCATGAACACACTCTGTTTCAAACATCAGGTGCTGATGTTTATTCATCTGCAAAATCCCTTTATCCAAATAAAATCTTGAAATGCACAGACTTCAATTCACTCTGACAAAGCTATTATTCAGTATGAGAAACTGACTCACTGCAAAACAAGTGGTGCATGACAGAGTAGCCATGATGGACAATGCAGGGTACCTGCATTACAGTTACTTAAACTTTCCACACTTCCCTATCACCCGTTGTTAATTTTCCTTACTAAACCTGCAAATTCTTTGATGCCAACAATGACTGCATAGGTGGAGAACCAACAAAACATGAAGACAAAACATGCAAGAAAAAGCTACCTTGCAATCAGCATGTGATCTTGAATATAGGCAAGGAACTGTGGATGGTCCTTCTTTGCTATGTACAGGCATTCCCCGTGAAGGCACAGGATCTTCAGGCAGTTCAGCATGTTAAAAAGAATGTCTGGTTCTTCAAACCTTGACATTTCCTGTACAAACAGATACACTACTCTCAACACAGTGACACCACTTATCCAAAAATTCAAGCCAAATAAACAAGTTATCAGTGTTACCTGCAATATAGTGTATATGAGCTTCAAGGTGACTGGAAGTTGCTGATAAGAAAATTTTCTTTCTGTGTCGTTCTTTATCACTGTTAAAAGATGTAATTTACATAAAATGTTAGTAAAGTTCACTCATTTGTGGATTCAAAATGAAACTAAAGAATGTCAGTGATGAGAGGTAAATTAATTCTAGCCACAATAACACTGCACTCAGTAAAGTTACAACAGCATGGAATTCAGCATGTCATGGTCTCGCTACTTTATGTTCAAAAAACCAAGATTTCTTCTAAGATTTTTTTGAGATACAGTCACAGTTGCTATTAACTTAAATACAGCCTCCCTATTTAATTAATATGTTGAAAGAATTAAATCCATTAGAAAGAAGTGACTGTGGATTGCTGGCCTTGAGAGACTACTTCAGAACCTTGTATTCTGTATGAGTAGAAGCATTTCCTCTAAAGCCTTACTGAAATACTCAACACTTCTCACCCTGCACCTACCAGCACTTTCTGCGGTCTCTGTGTGATTTCCTGGGTTTTGTCCATGTTTTGGTGCTGATTTGTCTTCCTCCTCTCCTTCAGTTCCTATAATAAACTCAGGTCTAGTATACAGAAGGCTATCCTCGAGGTTATCTGTGGGCTCCTTTAAGAATATAATAAGTTAAATTCATTTGTTGATGTTATCTAAACACATAAAGCCATATCCTGCTGTTTAAGTTACATTTGGTGTGATAAGCTGAGCTCAAATGAGGCAGACACTGTCTAGTTCCACGTACACTTGTGCATTCAAATCACTTACATATCTAAAATACTGCATCAGCAAACACGTACTGATAAGAAGACCCTGTTTCAAACCATGGTTCTAAGTGATAACACTTAAGGGAAGCTGCATATCCATACTGGAGCTGAGGCAGATCCGGTCACAGGGCTGGAGTTTCACTCAACAGGAGCAGGACATGTTTCCTGCACTACTGTAGAGTTACAGGTCTAGAGTCAGGAGCTACCTCAGTCACCCTCACATCGAAAGAAGGACTGGGCCAGTGTTACTTCTGCCTGTGGCCAGGAGCTCAGGATTGCAGGTTGCCATTGTGACCTTTATGTTATAAATCACATGGTGGATCCTAGAAAAGGTACCAAGCCCAAGCACTCAAAAGATTGCACCACTTGCTATGTTTCAGTTGAGGTGAGAATCTGAACTAGAAAAGCCCAAGGTGATTTTTCTAGCATAAGTTACTGAACACCACATGCACAATACCTACTCTTAGCATACGCATCCAAATGGAATTCTGAAACTTTTACACAACAAAAGGCATCATTGTTCCCACCATTGAAAAAATAATTACTAATAAGCATCCTGCTACTACCATGCCACAGCAAATGAGCACTTGAGCACTCAGAATAGGGGGAACGACGCTGTCATCTTAACTACCAGAAGGAAGGGCTATGTATACTAGACAGACAGCTTCAAATGAATTCATAGCATGACAGGTAATGCTTCAGTTCTTCTGTAAAGCTACAGAGGGCTTTAATGATGACTAGTGCTTGGGAGTACTTATCTGTGTTTGATAAAGTTGGATGAAAACTTGAAGTACATTCTGATTTTCAACAGTGCTCAGCATTTTCAACATTGAAGTGACAAATAAGTCTTGCTCAATTAACAACTGTTTTCCTTAAAATCATTAATCATTTAAAAATATTCTCTTAGCTTTTAAAAGATGATGAAATATAAGGCACAGTATCATAGGGGTGTCCTTCCAAAGTGAAGCAGCACTTCAGTGTTGATGAAGAGTTCATACTGGATGAATACTGTCATCTTCCCTGGGTTCTTTTCAAACTCCAGAAATTTTACAGTTCAATGGCATTTTGCTTTAACCTCCCAAATCCTCCATGACAAAAGTCAGCACAGCTTTGCTCTCTTGTGCACAATGTAAAGAGAATAACAAAGAAAATGTTCAGCACACCAATAATAGAGGCCCTTTCCCGCTCTACTTACAACAAGCCTGATTTCTTCTTTTGGAGCAAGCTGTTCCAGCAGCTCAAAACCCAGTTGGTAACAGAGAATGCTAGACTGACACAGACCACATTCAACTGCTTTTTCATCTTTCTGACAGGTGTGAGAACCACCCCACGGTGCCTGGAACACATTGTTTATGATGGATATTATATCTTTTGAAATGCTGTTCTCTAAGCCCAAAGTGACACCATCATCCTGGAGTTCCATCTGTAGGAGAGCAAAAAGAACAAGGATTTATTCTTTATTTAAAAGCCAGAGGACTAACTATTCTGCTTCTTCCTACATTTCTGCTATGGTACTGGGAAGAGTTCGAGATAAATTGGAACTCACAATTCTAAATTACCACTGGTGTTGAGGCCCAAGCTCAGTTACAGTAAACAATTTCAAGCACAGGGCCCATGATTTTTACCTGGAGATAGTTATCCAAAACACTTGGCCTTGGATTTACTATGTAGAAATTTGGCAATCCAAATATTACGCATCTAATCTAAGCCTAAAACAAGCCTCTGCATCTAGCCTGTAGAAATAAAGAGAGCTCCAAGGAGAAGTTCCTTTCACTCATATGAGCTATCTAACATAAAACTGGAGGTATCCAACCTTTCTTCATTGAACACCACCACCTATACAGGTGAAGGCAGAGGACATCTGTGGAGCATTTAAACGTCTTATACCTCATGTCCCTTAGCAGAAAGGGATTCAACAGAGCATTAAAGGAGAGTCAAAAATTAATACAGAACTTCAGTGTCCCCTCATTGTGAGTGTTTTTTCTTCTGTGAGTACCTGCTTCAAGATGAGATCAAACATCAAAATGAAGCAATTAAGATTCATTTCATCATCTTCACAGTCAAAATCAATTGTCTTTCCACTGGGCTGCCCAAAGTTCTTGATAGGGCTGTGAAAAGGACTACGTATTGGACTCCGAAACGGGCTCTGGAAGGGACTTGGGAAAGGACTCAGCATGTTGTGCTGAACTCTGCGCCCAGGGTCAGAAGCAACGCTTACCTGAAGACAGAAAGAATCAACATGCCCAAATGACTGCTATGCATTTCAGCAATCTTATTCTATCTGAAACTGCAGAAAATGGCAAGAACTTCTGACAGCTTTACTATTCCCTTCTGTAGCTTTTTTTGCAAAGCCTACACATGTCCCTTGATGTTATTAAATAATAAAATGTAACAGAAGTACAGGAATCATACTAAGCTAAGTGGCTGACTCCATTACCTTATTCCTAAGGAGGAATTTTAACATCATAAACCTGAAGAGAAAATTGGTGCAGGCAGCAAAGTGGCCAGCAGGTTACAGTGATGTGCTACATGATGCAGGGACATGAAAGTCAGTAATAGAAGGCTAATAAAGGAGGCTGTTTCAAGAGAAGAGTGCAACTAAGGCTAACCAAGGATACAGGTAGCTGGAAATGAAATAGAGACAAAAGTAATGCAGTGTGTATGTCTGCATTCATTTATGTCCACACCACAGTAAGCCAACTAAACCACCTCCAGAACCTCGAAGGGCTGCAGGTACACAGATGACACATGATGTCTACTTTTAGGCTAGCTGTGGTCTGAAAGGCCAGACAGTAAGTTTGTCCACTCTTTCTGCTTAGTTTATGTCCTGGTTTGAGTTAGAACAGAACTAACTCTGTTCAGGGATTTTTACTTGTTCATCTAAGTCACTTCTAGCTAACTGCACTTTCTGAAGTTAGCAGCACATTTTTGCAGTGTCCAACTTGTTTGTTATTGCTGTTATCAATAGAAGGTGCAGAGAATGAAAATGATTGGAAAAGATACCAAGAACACTCCAAACTTTACACTGACCACGTGATAGAGTGGTATTAATTGAAGAAGTCATGCCAATTTTCTTCCATTTTCAAAAATACACAATGTTTCAAATCAAATGCTGCTATATCAAAAGATGTCTTTTTAATTCTTTACAGGCATGCTATTAGAACTGTTCTAAGAAAAAAAATAGGCAGGATGAATAACAGTTACCCTCCGAGCTGCAAGGTTTCCTGATAGTTCACTGACTCTCGATTTTCTTTGATTTGCCAACTCTTTTACAGAATTAACTCCATCAGAAAACATGCTGATTAGTAACTGAAGAGGAACAACAATGTCCAGTTCAGATAACACCTGAAGAAAGACAATGAAGAAAAAAATCATAAGTTTCAAGGTTGATCAAAAATGCCAGCTACTTTATAAGCACCTTTATCATATAATCCTCAGTTCAGAAAGTTCCATGCATTTAATTCTGGGATTCAATGAGGTGAGCTGCAGACTTAGATTTCTATCAGAATCAAGGCAAAAGAGAACTGGGAAAAAAAAATCAAAATAAAAAGATTACAAAATATTTGTTGCAACTGCTTGGTGTGCCTTGACATCACTTTTATGCACAAGAACACAGGAGTGTAAAGTTGTTCCACAAAAACATTTTTGTAAACCAGAAGTATTACCAATACTTGGATAAATAACTATTTACTGTATTTATTAATATTTTAAGCTGAATTCTTGTATTTATTCTAAGAATCAAGTCAGAATGGTAGTATACCAGCATCAACAGAGTGACAGGATGGTCATCTGCAAATCACTGAGGGAAAATTCATCATCTGTTTTGTCACCAATACTCAGACAAATATTAGCTCATTTGGACTTGTCATTAACTGTTATTAGGCCAAGAAAAATACTTTTTTTTAAAAATCATATTTTACTTGAAAACTCTGCATACCTAAAAATTGCTACAGGCATCAGGTAAACTGGTCTTTGCAGAAGCATAACCAAAATAACCCTCAGCAGAAAAGAAGTGATGAGTGCACGCATTATTCCGAGGTGCTGTGGAGAATGTTATAACCTTTTGAACTCACTGCCCTCAGCTGACACGATTGTCCCCTGTAGCTTTTGAATATGAACACTGGGTGAATGCAAGCTTTGTGGACAAATACAGCACAAAAGGACTAGAGCAGCAGAAAGCCTGATGGACACAGAGCTAGTCTAACCTAGTTATTCATAGGCAGGAACAGCTACAGCTGCTCTGGAGTCTGGAATTAATTTTGGGATCTACAGACCAAATTCTGTGAAGACTAAAAAGGTACTGCTGGTGAAAGGCTGGACAGCTCAACATCCCTAAAGACATAACTGACATTTAAATGTAAAAGGAATTTCCAGGCCTTTACTATACTATCCACTGGTCTAGTAACTTAAAGCTTCCCAAGATCTGTCTAACAACCATCCTTTCCCCCCAAAAAAAATCATAAGGTGCTTCAGCACAACTTGTCAGGAGAGGACACTTACATGTAGCCAAAGCAATGCTTGCTCTTGCACAGAGGATGGATACCCTGTGAATCGACAGCTAATGAAGCCAAACATCTCCTCCATAGAGAAAGGGAGAGGGCAAAGTTCAGTGTCAAACATTTTGCTGAAAAGTAGAACAAAAAATACAGCATTGCTGAGTTATCCTGGCACACACTGTGTGAGACATAACAGAAAACTGGCAGCACTGCAACCTCACTACCAGCACTGATGAAGCTCCTGTAATCTTGCATCCTCCCCCCTCCATGGGAGTTGAGCTAGGTTGCTGATACCACCTTTCCTGACTGCACAAGGTCATCTCCAGTTTTGGTGATGCACCTTAAGAATTTACATCATTATCTCCTGTCATGCCCCATTCCATTTGATAGCAGTATCTTTTTCAAAATCCAGTGTAAAAATTGGAAAATTCCTCATCTTACCACTGTTCCATTGCATGTTTACATGTAAAAGCTTAGATCAATACCTACATATGGAAGCTTACAGTCAGTTTCAGAGCCTCTTCATCAGTTAAAATGAGATTCTATTGCCAAATCATACACCAGACATGGAATTATGACTCAGACAGCCACCGTTCTTATTCTGGTGTTTTCTTTGCTCAATGGGGGAAGATATTGGCTAAATCAATACAAATCTTCACACTTCCAGTGCCAGCTCCACTAATCCCCACCACTTCTTATCAACAGCTGGCCAGGAGGAGAAAGATGTTTCTTCCACCATGTTGCAGGAAATCACTGACTATGTGACTTGCCCACAGCAAAGAAGCATCCGTGGTGTTGGTGCTTGATTAAATTAGAGGATACCAGGAGCAATAAAAGGAAACTTCCCAAAGCTTAAGTGCTTTAGTATAAATATAAGCTATAAAAAATCAGAAGCATTCACTCACTCCTGTCTATTGCACACAGGCATTTTTATTTGTTGTCACAATCTTACTGTGCTAAAACTGTCAACAATTAACACATGCCAACAATGAAATGGTTCTACATACCTCAACACTTCCCGGAACTCTTTCAGTTGATTATCAGGCACTTCTGTTCTTATAGCTTCCAACCACTCTGGCATGATACATTCCCACACTGGCTGGTTTATCACATTGTATGGAATCAAGCAAAGGATTCGATTCAGCCCCTCTTTTAACTGGGTCACAGCACTACACGACTTGTCCCAGTATCCACCAACCTGTGGGCATTTCCAGGAATCATACTGGTGAACTTCTAGTGTAACATACTCAGCTCCATAACTTTGCTCAGTGTGTTGCAGCCAGGAGATTGTGGGGGGCGATGATCAGTGCCTTCTGACCTGGGTTTAGAATTCAGTCATGGGGACTGCACTGGTTTTTCTCTCTCTCCTTTGATCCACACTATACAAAAGCACTATTCAAGAGTTAGATGAAGGTTGCTCACTTCCAGGCCGTGATGCAGAGTAACCTCTCATTTACAATTCTCAACAGGGGACAGATTTGTTTGGTCAAATTTGCACCTTCAATTATCTGCTCTGGGCAACTTGTAAAGTATTGTGTGCTTATTCTGAAAATTTTGGTCTGTGCCAGGTGTTCTTTTGTGGCTGTTTTGGGTTTTTTTCTGAGGGAAGGCTTTAAGTGATAGAAGCCAAAAAAATATACTTCTAAGTAAATGAGTAACTGGCCTACAGAGATTAATTATTCTAACTGACCTTGGCTCACATTAGCTGTTCCTGACTAATGGCTCTAGAGATGACTGCTGTTTTGGCAGCAGCTACTGGTAATCTCAGCCAACAAACTATTCTTTCTCCATTCATCACAGCTAATTTCACGGCTGTTTGTCTTCATGTTCTAGCAAACCCTTGCAAGGGGTCAGTCTAGCCTTGAGTATTGCAGTGGAGGTAATAAAACTGAAAAAAGGGGCTGGATCCAAGACAAAAAGATTCATAACTGATTACACCATGATGGTCAGACCTTCCTTTGCTCTTTAGTCTCAAAGCCCTGATGGCTTTTCTTCAGGTCTAATATTCAATGCACCCATCCACCCCTCAACTGCCCTTCACCACCCTCCAACCCTCCCACAGCCAGGTGTATCTTCAGAGTGATGGTTCAGAGAAAGACACATACACCTGGTGGTCTGCACACATACAGCAAATTTCAAACAATAGATCAGGAAAATTCATGGATGCACACTTCATTCCGAATGCTGTAATATGTAACATCAAGTCTTTATGGCCCCTCCTAGTCTAGCCACTTAATTTTAGGAAACAAAACCAACGTGTCCTTTGGGCATTTTATATAAGAGAGTCACAAAATGAGTCTTACAACAAGCACATGTGGTATAGTTGGCAGTGGAACCTTCAGATAAATTATTCTTACCCTGGCAAACTCCATTGGTTTAGGAAGGAGGCACATAACCATGACATCAAAGCGGACATCACAAACAGTCTTCAGCCACTTAGTAACAAACTGGGGTTTGAGCTTTTCAACCAGGCTACCAACTTCATCATCCACCATGTAAGCTGTAGAATGAAACCACTGGAATACCATGCTAACCAGCCTTGATAAACTCTCCGTGGGTGTATTTTCACTGGGAGTACAAAGGCTCACCTGGAAGAC
Organism: Chloroceryle aenea; assembly: GCA_013399075.1. Lineage (NCBI taxonomy): Eukaryota > Metazoa > Chordata > Aves > Coraciiformes > Cerylidae > Chloroceryle > Chloroceryle aenea. The sequence continues at coordinate 379,341 of VWZY01001959.1, forward strand.
AAACACAAATCAAGTTTCATTTCTAGAATTAAATGTAGCAAATTGTTTTTCTACTATAATTTGCATATTCTCAGAGATACAATGATGTAGATTACATAGAAGACAAGTATGCCAACCAGTTTTAAGTAATTTTTTTTTGTTTTAGTTTCAACACTGGAAATGTCAATACAGAAGGCTTTGACAAACTGAAACATTTTGGTTTGAACTTTAAAATGACTTTCCATTTCAAAAGGTAATGTAATGCCTAGCAAAGTATATGTTACACATGCACACATATATATAAAATGTACAACATAAAAAGACAAACTAAATGAAGACTTTCAAGAAGTCTGAAAGAAGATGTCTACTTACTTATAAGTGATCTTTGATTTTTAAAAAGATTCCAGTTTTGACTCTTTGTCCTTATTTGGGCTGGGAATATGAGTTTGAAGTCCTCAAAATTTCTCACATAATAATATTCTTCTCCCCTTCTCCAAACTCTTCTTCTAAGGAAATGTCTGCACTGTAAAACCATCCTAAATCTGAGACCAATTCTGTACCCCATTTCACAGACCACACACACTGCTAAACCCTTAATTACCTACTATTTGAGCTCTAGGTATCTTCTGGGGACAGAAGTTTCAAGTCATGTTGATGCATTGAATCCAAAGAATGGAAAATAACATACAACAGGACATTTAAGAAGCTCCTTTAATAACCCATCAGCTGTTTGTTGCCACATCCAACTGAAAGCTGTACTTGGCAACCTGAAACCAGTGACTGCTGTCTTGCAGCAAGTGAAACATTCATGTGGTATCTGGACAAACACCTGACAGTATTGCTTCCCAGAGAAGATCAGAACTCATCTTACAAGTGTTATTCCTCCATGTTTTTAATTGGGATGAGGCAGCTAATGACACTCTTGCCAATTCAAAGCAGTCTTCACTGTTGTACATCACTGCAGGTTGAAGTTAAAGTGTTTGCCTCCTAGTGCTTGTCTCAGTTGAGTTTTAACTCAAAGGCAGCACCAGATGGCAACCTTTTTAATAGGAACTCTTGAGTTCTGTCCAGTTTCTAGATGAAAGCTATTTATTTTATGAAAGAAAACAGCAACCCACTATCTCTCACAATCTGTGCTGTCATGTCTGCCAATACCACTACAGAGAGATCAAGAGATTTTACAGGAACAGAATGAAGCCAATGAGCTCCTCCTCCCTAGCATAGAAAGATAAGACTTTCAATGTCAAGGATGAGGCATGTACAGTATAACAAAACCTTTCTGTTCTCACTTCAATTCTACTTCTGGAAATGTAGGCCTTCAGTCTTTATAAAACATCATTTGAAACAGAATAGATGAGTATGGCACAATAAAAATAAATAAAGAAAAGGCTTTAAGTCTAAACCAACATTAAACAACAAAACCCACAAGATACCAACAGAATATCAAGTTTACTCAGGTAGTCACTTGAACAACAGAGCAACTTTGTTGGCATTATGGGATTCTAGACTTACCACCCTGCTGTCCCTATCTCTGTTTAGACAACAGATGAGGGGTCCCACCATTTCCCACTTGTCACTGGGTGACAGAGGAGGAGAGACTGAGAGCTCCAAGTGAATTGGAAAGATCCTAAGGAGGAGAATTCTCCTCAAGGAAAATTGCAGAATCCAATTTCTGAGGTTCTATCAGGCTCTAGCCTGGCCTGCTTATGACCTAGCCAGCAGCAGCCCTGCTATTTTTTAATAATCTCTGCCGTGAGGGGTAGAACAAGCAGAGCTTTGATCTGTCAACCCTCACCAGATGAATTAGCTGGAGTACAAGGACTGGTAGTGAGCCAGCTAGACCAATCTGAAGGCAGAAAGGAAAAGCACTAAGACTCCTCCAGCCTATTCAGAGGTAAGAGAGAAAGCTGAGATTCCAGAGAGTGATGTTCAAAGACAGGAGGTGAAAGATGGATCTGTAGGGGATTGCCTTTTAAAGTTAAAATAATGGCACTCAACCGGGGGCACCTGTGAGCAGAAGATGACAGCACATAGAAGGTCAATAAAAAAACCTGAGAGAATGAGTTATTCTGCTACAGACTCTATACAGGACTCAGAGGCAGTCAGCAGCTCCATCCAAACTCGTTCTGAAATCTCCAAGTCTGACAGCTGCACAGTACTCCCCTTTGCTTACAAATCAGGAGAGTATCCAACTAAAGCCAACAAGTGGGGAAAAAAAAATAAAAATAAAAAAACAGACAAAATTGAGGCTTCAGAAAGAAAAGGAGAGGGAAGTCAGAGGAGTGAGAGAAGAGAGCAAGAATTTCTCACCAAGAACCAGATTCCAAACTGGCTCAGGAGGCGTTGGTCATGCTTGTCATCATCTTTATTATCAAAGTCTGTGTTGTCCAAGGAGTGATGGGAAGAAGAGAGGCCCATCTGTCTCCTGCGGTTGAGTTCATACTCCCTCTGCTCAGCATGAAACTCTGCTTCCTTCAGCAAGCTATAAAACAAGTTTGTGGTCAGTGAATGCAGCTTTCCTGCCCCTGATAGAGGTATCTGATCAAGAATAACTGCAGGTTAAGGCATCTGATATCATTTGCCTAAGAGCAGTAATAAAAAAACATCAAATTCTAGGATTCAAGGATGACTTCCAGGAGGACACCCAGAGCTGATGGGTACACTGCTGTAGCAGCAGGAGTCCAGCGGCCCTGCTCTGAACTTATCCCAGTGAAACTAAAACCAACTTGCACAAGATCTGCAGGCAATATTTACACAAAAGCCTGATCCTGCTTTACATATTGATGCCTCATAAGCTGCCACATTACCTGATCACAGCTTCCACAGTACACACAAGTTCCTCTGCCCCACACTCCCGGGTGTTGATAGGGGGTGGCGAGGTCTGATAAAGATGGGTTTCTGCTGCTGCCCCAACTTCACTGCTGTGATGATTTGAGTGGCACCGTTTGCAGTAGCGCACTGGCCGGTTGCCATGGCGGCCACAGCAGCCTGCCGAGAAGCACGTGACAACAGCTCTTCTGACATGGGAACTACAGTTCTAGAAAATAAGAGATTTTATCAGGCCACAAGTATCAGGAAGTAGAAGGATGAAAGGCAGCAATAGGCAACTGGCTCAAGTGTTGTTCATTTCAAAAATCACAATATATAAGCACAACTGTGTGAAAACTCCTGATATGAAATGTCACTGAACTTCCAGAATGATAAGCTCAGGCCTAAATGCTAGGCTTAGACTTAATGTCAAAGTTTCTCTTCTTTTGGAGCAGACCATACCAACATTGAAGTCATTAATCTCAACCTTCTGGCTTGGACCAATCTCTACAATTTACAGTAGCTCTCATATATACACACATATATATATACACATATACTGCTTATACTTCAGGATGTCTTTTAAGTTATGTGAAGCAATAGGCAGATTCTTAGAGGTTATCAACAGTGCCACATCAGTTTCTGCTGTTAAGGATCTGCCTTATCATAGAAAACTATCCAAGCTTCCAAAATACGTGCTACCTTTATGTTTGCCACCTGTCAATCTGGCCCAACATAAAAGCTTTCTTTACCACATAATATCTAGAAGATACTATATGCTATATTCCTTATTATTAAAGATGAGGAGATATAAACTAGTTGGTATGCACTGGATGCAGATTCTTTTTGTCAGCAATCTTTTCAGAGCCAAGCACTGCACATACAGCCTCCGAATATTTTGAAAGATATACAGTTTACAGAGGGAATTTTGTCTCATTTTGGATTAATCCAGACCTTCAAGGAGATGAGGAGATATAAACAGATTAAAAATTAATCTCCTGCTCTATCCCCTTCATAAGCAGTTATAGAATAAAAATGGAGCTCGACTGCATAATTGAATTTCTTTACTAATTGCCACTTCAACAAGAACCTACAACTCGAATCAAACATTATCAGTTTTAACAAAAAGAAACCTTTTTTTTTCATCCCACCACCCAACAAATGCATTCATGGATAAATTGTGAAAACTTGGAATGGTACAGAAAAAAAGAGCACCACATCGTAATGGAATGACACTACACACAACACCAAATCATGCTCCATCACAAAAATTACTCGATCTTACCTTCTTCTGACATATAGCAGAAATTTCAGCTGTAGGGGGAAGGCATACAAAACATCAACACAGAATGACGACCCTTCAGTTTAACTATGGCAGCCATGGGAAAATGGACTTGCTGCAAGGAGGTCTCTCAGGCTAAACTTGTGTTTCTGGGTATTAATGAACCCCCTAAGCCTGTGGGACTGCATGAGGTAGGACATCGTATACTTAGGCCTACTGGCTATTTCTACACTGAAATGAAAAAACAGCCTTGGTGCATTAAGTGTGGTGTGCTCTGCATCCCACCCACCTCCTGCCTGTGCATCCCACCCACCTCCTGCTTTAGACTCCCAGGCAGGCCTGTAGAAGTGCAGCTGTAGGCACACTACTGTGGCCTGCTGTAGGAGACAAGGCTCAGATGTGCCTACGCTGCCTGTGACAGCTCTGAAGATGAGGGATTAGTGAGTATGAGTGTACAATGTAGAAGCAGCCACTGTGCCTCTGGCCCATAGCTCTGTAGTGAAATGTTTGCAGATTCAACCTGTAAGCTATTCAACCAGTAGCTAGTCAGTCAGTTGCCCTGGCTACATCTGATTCAGTAAATATATGTGGCTGAGTAAAAAGAACTGTTGCCCTTAAGTGAAAGAAACAGTCTTTATCTGGATGAAATTTCAATTAAAATGAAACAGTTAAAATCTCCTCTGACTAAGAATTTTCAGTTTGCAGAACAACGAGAAGGAGTATCTTTATTCTGTCCTCGAAAGGGTTATTTTGGAGAGTATGTGACTGTCCTTGTAAACCCAGGAAATTCTGATTAGCCTGTCAACAAGCTTTGTCTGCATTCTGGTAGGTAACAGAATATCAAGCTCTCTCACTGGCCAAAGGACAATGATTGGATCAATGATCAGATCACTGAAAAATATTTTTAACCTGTTCTGATATTCTTTACAGCCTTCTGTTCATAGAGCAGACTGTCAGGAGCTTTAAGAGCTTTCAAACCAGACCCAGGATATTGAAAGAACCAGCTCCTTTTTTTGGGGCACCACTGTGGGACAAATACTTTTAAAAACCTTGGCCCCAACTGTGGATGATTCAAGTTTTGAAAGTTTGTTCAGTTGTCTGTTTCCTCAGAGATAGAGTTGAGTGCTATTTCAGCTAGAGGATTAGTGAATTTTTCATAGTACTTGAAGAACAGTAAGCAGTATTAAGTACAAACTACTTGAAAATTCTTTTAAAATCATTTAGAATAGAATGCAGCATTTCAAGTAATACAGTATGCAGAGATATCAGTAAGCATAGGGTTGTACAATTATCATCAGTTTGTACCTACCCTTAAAAAAACCCTTACCTTGTGGTAGAAGAACATCAATCAACCATTCGCTGTGATCCCTATAAAAATTAAACATCTAATTAGCTTTCCAGTTTTTATTTATATATGCATTTATTTTCCCAAAAAGGAAATTTATCTAAATTAACATGGTAAGACTGCTATTACTTTGAAGCTGCTTTTTTACAAAGGTGTTTTATAAATTGCAGGTTGCTTTACATTACTTCTCTTTGTTGTGCCTGCCTTCATGCAAATTACCACTTTGCTGATGTTGGTCCAACATGTAGAAAGCTTTCAAAAATTACTTCTAATGCATACACTTATCAAATTAAAATATTGTGTGCTCTGCAAGTCTGATGACTAAGAAATGATAATGAAGAATAACAGATGAACATGAGGAAAAAAAAAAAATTACCAGTACTGTTTTCTGTGAGCCTCCTTAGAGGCTATGCTTCTACCAAATTCAATTACTTTTTCCTGCAGCTTGAAATCAATGATGAGTTAAAAGTTTAAAGTGAGATGTAATTGCTTTTTCTACAGCTGGTGTGGTATAAAGGTGTCTTAAACTGGGGACAAAACAACCCAAGTAGCTTCTGAACTAGCTGTAAACTTGTCCATTTGAACTAACGATAGGAACCCCTGATAAATCTTAGCAGATCTTCAAAAGTAATGCAAACCAAATTAGCAGTTCAAAAAATAAAAATTTAACAAAACAAAAGCAAACAAACCAACCAAACAACAACAGAGAGAGAGAGAAGTGAAGCTAATTCACCATCTTGCTTTAGCTTTCCAGGTACTGGACAAGCCTGGACCAATCCAATTCTTTACTCGGCTGCTTCACAGTATAGCCTAGAGACTAATCTGAAATACATATTACAGAAGAGTAATGAAGTCTCTGTGAAAGAGCTTTCATTGTTTTGCTTTTAACAACAACTAAAGGATGAGGACAAAAAAAGAAAAGTTTCATAAGCAAAAACTTCTGCATTCATGAGTTTCCCCCATCACAGTCAATGCGTCCCACAGTATCTATTTATTCAGAGATCTTAACTTTAAAGCTCACTGTTGTTAAGCTAGATGCAAATTCTCATGATGTGGAGTAAATTTCTGTAGTGCGTATTCATACCAAGTGGCAGTGTGCTCCATATATTTTACAGGGTTAACTATATACATGTTACTCATACTGACATAAAATGTAACTCCAGAGTCTCACTCAACCTGATCTTTTCCCAGCTCTTCCTTTACTTACCCTGCAATTCTCTGGCTGCATTCCTCACAAAGATATAGGGGAGGTGGCTTATCACCCAAAGCCACAGACAAGGATGGGTCAATGCACATCTGAAACATAGAGAAGAAAAAGAACACATCTGTTTCAAAAGTTCAACACAGTAATGCTTGGACATACAATATAGCACGGCTTTGATATGTACTGAGGGCATTCTATATTCTGGAAGATGGTATTTGGCATCTGGAAGTACAAGATCATGAATTATTTCTAAGAAAGTGAGGGGTGTAACTGAAAATGAGAGCCTATGGGAAGAGAGCAGGATATAATTCAATATCATTCTGAAAGACAAGTATATTTTGTGTTACCCATTTACATTGCATTGTCAAGACTGACTTTTTTGTGTTCCAAATAAATAGCAACTTAGAGAATCCATTGCTAAGGACAAGGTAGTATAAAAGTCTAGATTTTTCTCTCTCCGTAATACCTCTTCCAGCAAAATCTAATTTTCAGTCACAGTTGTTAACTATAAAGCACAATTCCAGTGACAGAATGAAGACTATGGACTCACAGTTCCCTTCACAGCATAGGTCCAAACTTTGTCTTGCATGAGCTTCTATCCCTCCACACTAGCCAGTTACAGAAAACAGCTGCAGTTAACAGCTGGTTACATAGACATTTTTTAAGTGTTTTGTACAATTTAAGGAAAAGCTGAACAGTAGCGTGCATACACAATACTTAAACCATTTAATTCAAAACCTTTCTTACTCCATTCAAGTGAAAGATCTTATTTATGAAGACAAATGGCTCTTTGAACGATTCACATCTTTGTTAACCAAATTTACATTAATCCATCCAAGAGACAACAGGCTGCATTTTTCTGAGTGACAACTGATCAAGACCAAGTCTGTCAAAGTTAAGCTAAGAGATGATTCAAAAACATTCAGGCATTTCATCTGCAAAGCTTGGAACTGTAAATTTAATTGACAATTTGCTCTAGTCAGTGATTAGTCTGAATCTAGTAATCACAACAACATGAAACAACACCTTTTTCCAGCTTCCTTTCCTATGAAAGGGGATAATGGAGAACGGCTGCAGTGGGCAGAAAAGTGGTCCCTTGCAGGACTCGGGAGATAGGTGTCACCATTAGGCCCTATCAGCATCACAGGCTGTGGAAAAGGCTCACTGAAGAACTGTTTGACAAATGTAATTATATTAGCATATTAACTGATGCCAGGAAAATCGGTTGTATCCACATATTTAATTAGATACAAATCTAATGAAGTAGTACACCTAACAGTAGTATGCTCTGGACTTCGGATGCTGTTCTTACTTCTGCCATCAAATTGTGCTCCAGTCCTGGTCAAGCCATTTTGCTCTGTTACCCTGCCTCTAAACAGGAAAACTACCATTTACCTCCCTCAGAGAGGTAAAGCTTTGTTGCTATGTGCTTTAGGACACTTCAAGCAAAGGATCACAATCAGAGTAGGTGCATTGTATGACCTTCATCAAGATACCAAGATATGCAAGTACCTCTGTCACTGACAAAACATTTCCTGTACATAGTAATACTCCTGCACCTATTTACACACATGTGTGTGTTCAGGAAAATATTCACATGGATTAGCCAGGAACCAGCTCAGAATTTTAAAGTGCTCTGCAGGCACCCTCATGATTAGTACAGTATCAAGACTTCTTCCACAGTAGTTGGAGAAGATAGCCCATCTTGCTTTAGGCAGCCAAAAGAGAAATTCAAGAAGTTCTGCCCTCCGTGGTCTTGACAGGCTTTGCTGTTCCCTTAGCTCTTGGTCACCTGCACACAACCAGAGCGTATGGTTGTGGTCAAAGTGCAACTTCCCACCCCCCCGAGAGTTGGTTTTGACCCTTGCAGAAAAAGCAATACCTTCACAGCCGGTTTGTTGATCGCATTATGGCACTCGATGTGCTGGCAATGAATAGGGTTCCAGGCTGCAAACAGAAGTACAGCTGATTAATACATGAGGAACAAATATTCATACTCTTGTGTCTAGTAGTACCAACTGTGAACAAGACTCTCTTGTATTAGGCACTATACAAATGTGAGAGAAGACCTATCAGTTCCTCAGGAAGGGTAATTATTACGATAAAAACCACTAGACTATACATGCCTAGCGACTTGTTTGGGATATAATTATAAAATGAACCATGAACTTAGTGAAAAAATAGAAAAAATAAGACACAGATATCCCTGTTGTAGACCTTTCCTGATCTCGCCAACACCCTGAATTGATTATTCTTCCACTCCAGGAACAGGATGGAAGAATACAGCTGTATTCTGTAACTTTCCCAGGCAAAATGAATACACAGCTATGATAAAGGAGAAGTAGTCCAGTCACAGAAGCAGCCTTAGCTTTGTAATGACAAGTGGTAAACAACAAAGGTATGTTCAAGTGGCATCACCTGAATGTTACACAGGATGCCCCAGATCAAAATGCCATGCAACTGAGGATAATATTCATACCATTCTGTGATACAATAACAGAAGATTTCTAGACAGGAAATTATTCCAGTCCACTCAGTGCTAGTAATGGTTCATTTTTATTACTTAAAATGTCACAGTCTGGTCCAGGAATTTTAAAAGTGAATAAAACATGTCTCACATGACAAAGATTATTTGAGATAGGTTGAGACAGGCAAGCAGGAAAAGCAAGTCATGAACTGGTGCTGGACAGTCCCCACTGCAGGAGCACAATCCCATCAGTTATCCCTGGGGAGTCTGTTGGACAGAGGACTTTGCACCATCCACCTATTCAGCTCCAGTTGCATTGCTGACTTTGGCTGTCTCATTTTTTCCCTACAGTCAGACTTGAGATCTTATCCATTATACTGACTGCACTTGACTCCACCTGACTTTTTTTGACAGTAACAGCCAGATAAGGAGTCTTAGCAACAGCAGCAGTGATAGCAGCTGGCACAACAAAAACAACTGAAGCAATAATTGAAATGAACATAAGCCAGAACCCTTGTGAGGCCAATAGGCAGCTTCACAGTCCATGTGGAACACTGTATTTACTACTTTTCCTGTTCTGGTCTAGTTAGTATCAGGAGTAACACAATATATTCACTAGTCACGATCACAGTTTTTAGTTTTCATAACATGTTTTCAAAACACAGAGAAATGGATATTGTATACACTTATGCAAGTACCAACTTATGGCAAAAAAGATTTCAAAAGGCATTGTAAACCTGTGAACATGTGACAGTAACACACTTCTGACATTTCCTTTATATTCATTTTGGGCTACACAAAACCAGCTCCACTGACCTGTGTATTGCAGTCCTCTGTACTCACTGATTGCTCCAGGGGGTTTTAAATTGGGCCAGTAGTGAAATAACATTTGTACTGCTGGAGGTTTAACTTGAGATGGTCCATAGGCTATCACATAGAGCAAATCCTAAAGAAAGACACGTACAAAATCTTTATTTTGCAAGGTAAACCCCCCCACAATTCATTACATACTACTTGTATTCAAAGATACCTGAATACAAAAATATGGATTGCATGCCTTACCAAACATTCTTTATATGCTCTTACAAACAGATTAGATTATTAACATCTAAGTGTACTAACATACAGCAAATGTAGCCATGGAGCAAAGAGATATGATAAAGATAAATAACTGGATCCAGATCAGATTCAGGCTAAGGCAATACTTAAAATAATGCTCATAAACATTCAATCCCACATGAACTGAGAATATTGGTCATTATTAAAATTTCTGCTAATTGGAGCCACAATCACATAGCACTAAGGAAACAGAGCTCTGTTTTACAAAACATGAAGCTGCTTCTGTAAACTAAAATCAGAGGGACCTTCATCTCCATAATCAAAAAGGATGATTGGATATAAAGATCATTTATAACTTCTTGGCACACAGTCAGTTCATTTTTCAAGCCATCTGGTTTTCATTACTGTCCCAACACAGTCATTTCCACAAAGCAAACATAATCATAAACTTACTTTCCATACTTCTTGCTTATATTTCATGAGGCACTCCAATAATTGGCAGTGATACACTAAGAGAAAGAGATAGTATAGACATAATACTGAAATGGAAACTCAAGTTACAGAAATGATGTCATTAGCTGATTGGCTTTGCTTTGTCCTTCCAAAACTCTATACCTCATTTAATTACTTTTTATTTTAAAGTGTTTCCTGAAGAATCATTGCTCTGAGAATCACCACAAAAGTTTAGAAAATAAATATTATTAACTTGTTTCAGTCAAGGAACACAGTAAGATAATGAGCATTTTGCACAGCAATGGAGATTGTTTTCAAACACATCTAGTTTAAGATGTGTTTAAGATAAGTTTATATACCTGCTAATTCATTTAATTAGCACAAAATAAAGCTGCAAATGAGTATCTTGTCGTTTATATGGAGGTGGTAATGGAAGTCACAAGTAACAATATATTACTTCCAGGTATACTAAGGTCTATAGGAGCCACTCTGCATCAGACATGAGATCTGAATGAACTACTTTATGTGTTTGACTTCCCAAACATTTTCCTCAGATGGCTGGAACATGGAATTCACACAGAAGAATAGAACATTTCATGAAAAAATCCCAACTTGTACAAGAAGCTTATAAAAGTGTGTTGCTTTTATTTAGCACCTGAACTACATTAGCATGACATGACACTTTTCACACACATAGTGCAGCATGGGGTTCCTCCACGCACCCATCTACATAAAAGGGGAGATAGTTGGCTATCAAGCAATGTAACAGCTCCCTCAAGTTGCACATTGTTTCCATTAGGTTATGTGATCCCACTGATTTAACTGGGTCTGCGTCAGTGAGAGAGAAAAGCCTGTGTTAGATGATTATAACTACATTTAAATTCATTATAGTTCTGTTGAGCCTGCAGCCAGCATTGTCTTCTCTAAAGAATAGTATAAGTTGTGAACTTGGTGGGATATGAATCTTGGTATGAGAGTGTTACTATGACACGTCTACAGTCAAAGTGGTGATTTCTCTCTAACACTGATGTTATATCAACACTATTTTCTGATGTCAAGCAAGAGTAGATCAGAGTGTCTAATGCTGGCTCAAATCCTATTTCTTCATCATAACGAGATATTTTATCTACATAGAATGGTTACTTCAAGCATGATGCTCAGGAATTACAGTTTTAACTAAACTACTTATTTTTCATTCTGTGTTGGATGATGAGAGTGAACTTTTCTGATTGCATCTGACCAGCAATCCATGACTCATGGCTTTAGAGAGAATGATACAACATTGCACATCTACACATACCCGGGTTTGATGTGTACTGCATTGCAATCATTAGCATTGATGATGCAGACAGATTGACATGTGCTGGAACACCTTCTCTTTTTGAGGATCCCACTTAAAAGGGAAGAAAAAAATTAGGAAGAATGAAAATTAGGCAAGAAAGCACAGGTAATTACAATTTATGTAAACAAAACTCCTAAGGGACCATGTAATTAAAAAAACCCCAACATAAAAACCTAAAAAAACCTAGAAACATTGTGTACTGAAGGGGGTGAAGCCCCGTTTCTACTGGAAGAGAAAAATGACTAAGAATACAGTATTGCTTCACAGAGCACACACCTAGTTTTTCAGATCAGTAGGATTTCAGGATTCTCAGACCTGCACTGACCACGGACAGTGCTCTTCTCAGGCACTCTCCTTCAGAACCCACAGACTGGTCAAAATAATCTCACTTGTACAGTCAAGTGCACCTAGGGCTCGGATTGTGTGAAAGGTAAGGAGGAAGTGGGCAGTAAAGAAACAAGAAAAAAATGGAAAGCCTGCTGTTGAGGTGTATTGATGAAGGGCTGGGGATGGTGGTAGCTGCTGGCTGGTGTATGGCACATATTACTTCTCAGGCAGACTGGCACACTGTAGGAGTCCAGTTTATAGTTGTGTACCAGAAGAGTTAGTCCCCCTTGTTGTGTGAACTGGCTGTGATAATGATAAACAGAAGTACCAAACTGTAAAGCAGTTGTAACACTGATGTTATTTATAAAGTAGCTAGAGTTCCTTCTGGTCTCCCACAAGTGGTTCCTACTGAATGGTATACTTGGAAAACCCCTGCAGAGTGTAGGTGTTTATTTGCTGAACTATAACATGGCAGTATGGCTCTGAAGGCAACCTCCCACGTGGAGATGTGGTCTGTACCTTCCCATCCTCACTCTCCGCACTTTCCCAAGCCCAGCTGCCAGACCTGAATACCAAGCCTTTGGGATAGAAGCAAAGAAATGTAGCTTCCCGTTCCGTGAGATGCTTTCATCCCCCCATTTGGCTCTCCAGCTGCTTACACAATCTCTTGCATCTTCCCTTTTGGTTTGATTCAGGGGCATATCATTCCCAGTGGGGAAAGACTAGGACACTAATTAAAAGAGCACTCAGCTGGACAAGAAGAAGGGAAGGGGAAAAATGGAGAATTTTTCTATTCTATCTGGTACTTCTTCACGTAACATTATTATGACTCTTTTCACTACACTTTCGTTCTTTTGTGAATCTCATCCACACACCTAAGAGCTCCCAAATTATTTCAGCGAGGTCTGTTTGTAAGGATTTAAATTCCAAAATACTCAGCAGCTGTAACGTGGCCATCAGTAGAAAAGTGGGACACAGCACTAGAAGCCAAGTTTAAAGAGAAGCAGACTGTTTCATACAGAGATTTAACGAAAACCATTAGAGGACAGGCACCATGACAAAGGTTGCTCCCATGCTCTGCACGTATGCAATCCCTGACAAAGGCAGCTGGGAATAGTATCTGTTTAAGTAAACCAAGGATTTGGCTCACACAGTTGGTTTGGTGAATAGTTTTACAGATCTGTAGACAGACAGGTCAGGATAGGTCACCTACATCTGCTGTTCTTTAACAGATAACAGCAATGGAAGAAAAAGGAGTTGAAGGCAACATTCTGGTTTTAACCCAGAAAGGACCTAACACCCATAGTATGTATGAAAACAGCATCTTCTACACACTTAAGTGACATCAGTGTTTATCTCTGTACAAAAGTTGTTCATATTTTTCCATAGAGGTCTGGAAGACAGATACGCAGGAGACATTCTCACATTCTCACAGGGTGGTTGATATTAGAAGGGACCTCTGGAGATTGTCTTGTCCAACCCCTCTGCTCAAAGATAAGGTCAACTAGAGCAGGTACTCAGGACCAGTTGTGCACCTGCTAGGATGGCCAATCTGCAGCCTCTCTGGCAGTTTCATCACCCTTAATGGTTAAAACTGACTTTTAATATTGATCCTAATGCTTCCATCTGCAGAACATGGTTAAATTTCTCCCTACTACTGAAATCCCAACAAGTTTTTTATTGGGTATATAGACAAGCATTCAGAACACACCTCAGGACTCATATTGTGCATGGATGATGAAATTATGTCATTGTAACACCTTTGAGAAGGGGAAGACAAAAGAAAGAAATAAAAAAGGCGGACACAGTCACTTCTGGATAGAAAACATTACAGGCACAACTATTTAGCACAGACCATCAAGAGAAAATGCCAAGAAAAGTGGAGGGAGAAAAATGAGAACTGCATCACAACACTGTTACATTGAGAGGATTCATTCTTGTGTATCCCAATATAGTCCACATGCAAAGATTACACACGTTGCTATTGCAGCTATAGTTTCAGGAGCAGTTTGCCCATTGATTCAGTATTCAAAACTACCACTGCTGGCACTGGAAGTTCTGCATCTGAAAACAGAGTATTTCTTAAATAGGCTAAACTTCATCCTTTAAAGGAATGAAGAATTCACACAGTAACACAACACAATAAATAAAAAATGTAATTATTTCCCTTGGAAAAATAGTTACATGGAATTATTTTACATATATACATACAGTATGTCCCATTACAATTCTATAACACATCAAACTTTGACTCCTACACTCTCTTACACTGTCACAGCCATGCACCATGGTTTCTGAGACACAGCAATACTAGAACGAGTTCTACTTACATATAGCCATAGGCAGAAAAGACGTGCTGAGATATTCTATAATATCCTTGTGCAGAAATGGAGGAAAGGTAGCTAGTGTTGAAATCATTGTATAGGGTAAAGTACTCAAAATATCATCATTGAGAAAAGGAAGTAAGCATGTAGTAGTGTAAAAAATTGATTGCCCAAGATCTGTTGAATAAAATGAAATACAGAATCATCATGATGAAAAAGTAATTATCACTATGTAGTTTTTACTTTACAGAATTATATTTAAAAAAAAAAACAAACAAACCACATTTAAATTCAAGTCTTCCCCTCAAAGTAATTTGGGAAGTTAGTAGCTATAGACGAGAGATTCCACCCACCATTTCAAAGTCCCTTCTACAATCCAGGAAAACAGCAGTTCAACAGTACTTAGAGTTGGAAGGGAATGTGAATACTAGAGCTAGTAAAAGAATTTATTAAAATCAATGTTGATTTTATTCATACAGTGATAAATGCACACTGGCCTGTATTTAAGCAGAGATATTAGAATCAGAACTTGATATGCAGTTTGGTATTGAAAGGCCTGCTTTTGCAAAAAGCATTCTAGTCTTTATCAGTCATAGAAAAATAAGATTTTGCTCTTAATTACCCTCCAGAAAGCTGCAAAGTACCACCCCCACAGCAACCACAGGATGCGTCACGGTATTTTTCAAACAGCATGTGGTTAAACTATGGATCTGGCTTCCCTAGGAAGCCACTGAGGCCAAAGATGGCCAAGGCTTAAAATGAAAGAAATATTTATCAAGAATTTCCATACTTATTCTAATGAATTATCCTATAATTCTTTGGAAGGGATACTTAAGAAACATGCAGCATCTCAAGACCCAAAGGGAAGGGATCGGTCATTGTGTATCTGGGTGCTGTGGTATCTTTGTGCCCTCTTACAAACGAGGGGCCAATAACCCTTTGGGAAAGGTTAGAGGACTCAGTGAACCCCAAGTTTGAACTTGTATGATGATCCCAGTACATCAGAAGGAATTTTCCCTGCATGAAGGAGTCCTTTCATTACTCTCTGTAATCTTAAGTATGTTAAGTATGTTATACAGGCCCTCAGTCTCATCTCTGCAGTTAGCATGATGCCAAACTGCATCTGTGAAGTGCTCAGAAATCTGTAGCTGTAAACATCATGAGTCATAGTAAGATTTAAAATTAGCACTCCATTTGAGTGGTTCTGGCAAGTCTTCAATGCAAGGGTCTAACCAGGCTCTTAGAGAGAGAGTGTTTCTTGCAATGCTATTTACCAGCTAAGCACTCAGTTTTGCATGATCTGACTAGACCAAAGCTCAGGACCACCTAGCCCACCACTTGTACTTACCCAAAATACATTGATTGTTCTGATATTAAAAAGAAAAAAAAAAAGAAAAAAGAAAAAAAAATCTTTCTTGTAGCCAAATGCTATGCTGAGGGAAAAATAAGTAACAAGTTGTATGGCAAAATTTAATTCTCCGTACACAGAACCATAAAAAATAGCAAGTGACCTCCCCTTGCCCCAAGCATGAGTTGACCAAATTATTCCTGGCAGATATTTATCTAAACTGTTCTTAAAAATCTGCAAGACAGTTCACTCCTCCTGCTGGCAATTTTTCCAAGTGCTTAAACATCACTATTATAAAATACCAACCAAACCAAACAAAAAACCACCCAACTTTCATTGCTGCAGTCTAAGCCTGTAATTTCTTATTCTCATCAACTATAACCACAAATTGGTTAATTCTCTTCATAGCAACCTTTACATATCTGTACACTGCAATAATGTCTCCCTTGTGCTAGGCAAAGTTCTTCCTGCTTTTCATCACTGTCCTCATTTTCTAGACCTCGAATCATTCTTGTTTTTTTCCCCAGACTCTTCTCAAATGGTCCTTGTCTTGAAAACAGGTGGACAGATCTGAGAATTTTACTCCAGCTGAGGCCTTGCTACAGCTGTTAGAATGATAAACACAATGTTTGGGGTGTCTCATACACCAAACACCTCTCCACAAATTGCTAGAATACTATTAACATCTTAGTGATTGTGGTCTGCCTCTGACCTACTGCAACAATCAGATGGCTCTGCAGTGTGCCTTTCAAGCTGGTATTTCCCCCATTTCATTTCTGCCTTTGATTTCTTTTGCTTAAACATAGTATTTTACATTTCTCCTTTCCAGAGGTTTTGAAACAGAATGCAATTTGCCAAGATTGTTTTGAACTGGGTGTCTTTCACAAAAAGGACACACTATTAGCCATCTTGATAACCCCTGCAAACCAAAGTGCTCTCTCACTTCTGTCAGACAAGTAAAAAAATTACAATATTTAGTAACACTAGACCCAGCACAGCCTCCTGTAAGATTCCCACTTGGTATACCCTTCCAGCTGACAAGAGTCACTGGTAATCACTCCTGGAGTGTTTTCCTAACTCAAGTAGGGACCATATGTCTCAGATTGCCTATTAGGATGTCAAGTGACACAGCAACAAAAGCCTGACTGAGGACAGGAAAACCCTGCCAGGAGAGCCATAAATAAATTACATTTGTTCAGCGTTATTTGTTCTTTAAAGGTCTCCATGGGTTGTTAATTATCACCATGCTATCTGTTTAGAAAAAAGATTGTTCTGAGGATTAACTCTATTTCCAGAAATTGAAGTTAAGTTGACAAGTCTGTAATTTGCTAGATCATGCCATATCCTAGGGCAGTAGTCTTTGGTTCAAAACATACTGCTGCCAACTCAGTAACAATTCAGCACTTAAGAGAAACAACTTTCCTCCAGAAGAATTTCAGCAGCGTATCAGACTGACAATTTTCCTATACTGAACTATGCAAGTCATACACCCTGATACCATGGTGAAAATTAATATTTGGCCTATGTAACATAGGGAGAACACTGGGCACCTGAATCCAAGGATGGAAAGCCACAGACAAACAAGCCAGGCATATGCAGAACTTGAGGGAAAACAATATAAATACAACACAGTCTCAATAAATAAATAAACTGCACACACAATAATCCTGTGATTAACTGATTCAAAAGACAAGAAAATATGGCTTCTGTAATTCAGACAGACATACTGCTCTTTTTACCCAATAATATTTTTAAGCCATCTCAAATCACCAGTATCATGGTTTTTCTTCCATTAAATGTATACTGTATTCTAATTAGAGATGGACCTTCACCAAAACACTCAATCTGCATATTCATTATAGCCCAGATACACATTTGCATGTAATTTATGCCTTTTTAAGGGAGCCACCCCAAAAAGGACAGTCTGAAGCTATCCCATCAGATTCAAATTCAAAATCCAGATTTTTTTTTAGACCCATATGTATTATTTTTGTTATGTACCATTGTATTTTAGTTACACACCACCAGCATAATACAAAAAACCAGACAACCTCAGAATTGAAACCCAAATCCACGGTCAGAAAAACAATAATCTTTTATTAAGTCAAACCAAGCACTTGGATATAAACGCATCCCAGGAGATTTGAATTCCAGATCCAGGTCAGTTTAGGCCCATCTCTTCTACTGCATTTATGCATCATTCATGGATTCACAGCACTGATGTTAAGCGTACTGGAATGGTTCAAGGGCCTGCTTACCATGTTGACCATGCTGTAGCAAGGGAACTAGATCCAGCAGTGTCACCAGTGTCACGTAAAGTCCTTGATAGTCCAAAGATGGGTAGTCTGATAACTGAGCATCACGACTTTGCTGGCCACGTTCAGATGGAGCATCTCGCAGGACGCTGTAAAGGAGGGAGCGAGTAACAGTAGGGTTGATGGAACTGACCTGT
Organism: Chloroceryle aenea; assembly: GCA_013399075.1. Classification (NCBI taxonomy): domain Eukaryota; kingdom Metazoa; phylum Chordata; class Aves; order Coraciiformes; family Cerylidae; genus Chloroceryle; species Chloroceryle aenea. Next base: position 397,731 of record VWZY01001959.1, read on the forward strand.
GGTCTTAGAGATGGGGTGAGTGGGAATGGCACAGGAAAAAGACACATGGTCATGGGCACTGTCAAATTGGAGGCATCTTGATTCTCCTTCTTCCCTGTGCGGGACAAAATGCTGTTGGGGGGACAAAGAAAAAAAAGAGACAACAAAGACACAAAGAACAGCACATTACATTGAAATGACACTATAAAACAAATAATAAAAGACCAGATACATCCCACATAAGATGCAATCGCTCCCAAAACCAGTGTGTCTACAAATCTAACAACCATTAACTTTCATGCTTCAAGATAAGAGAATTAAAAATTGACATCTAGGAAAATTTCATTGCATCTCATGTGTTATCTGGTTCATAAGGAGCAAAAATATAAAAATGCATGTTTCAGTGCCCTACCCATGTTTCACAGTTAAGAACAGTTCTGAGAATTAAAAGTGTTTGCTATGGAAAAATAGCTGTGTCAAAACAGGCTGGTATTTTGCTCTGAGATTTTGAGAGAATTATATCCCCTCCCCCCCTATAATCTTTTGAACCAACTGACTGAAAACGTGCAAAATATAGGTGTGGCACTCGCAGAAACATGTTTTAGCAAAGAATAAACATGTGTGTTTGTTAAGATAGTCTTAAAAATCACATGTTTATTGCATTAAAATAATGTCTGTATGTATTTTATGATACTGTTTCATGACCACTCATTCAGTATCATTTGAGATAATGAGGTTTAAACAGGCACATGGATTTAGAAATAATATAATATTTCTAAAATGTTAACTAAACTACATTTGGAAAAGTTGTAAAATAATATATAGTAGATGGTCTTTAGCATATGTTTGTGAGCTAATGATAATGGTTGTTTATGTGGGTTTTTAATTTTGCCCATGTTTAGGGAGGAAACATTTTACTTTATGAATACAAACACTCCTTGGGTAAATAGTTACCTTCAAAAAAATCTAAGGGCTAAGCAAGCAAGACCAGTTACGTAACTGCAGCTCAGACAGTATGTTACCATACATTCCTGCTGTTACTTACGTTATTATTCAACAAAACTCACTATAAACTAAAGGAGAGATAATTTCAAAGAATAGAAAGGATTTAGTGGGAATCAGAATAGAGGCTATACGTCAATCAGCTTGTTAGGTCTTTTGAAGAATGTTTTAAACATGGTTGTAGACATGTTAATTTAATTTATTAAAAAAGTAAACCCCACTATTTTAAATAGAAACAAATTGTCACTTAAGCAGTGTTATATTTTAGTTATCAGGCAATTATAGGGTTAGTTCATAATCTGCATATGTGCCTATAAAACACAATACACCTTTTAAATATATTAAACCATACACAATGCCTTTTCTTTTTTTAAATATCACATTTTACACCTCTCAGCTGTTGGGATTTCCGAAAGCTGTAGCTGTTGCTCTAACTCTGTTCCCAAAGTCAGTGTTAAAACTTACAAAAGACAAGCCAGTGGCATTTTTTCTGTATTCCGTATTTCCACTGACTAATGAAGAGCAGAGTTATGTCAAGAGGGAGCACTTCTGGAAACCTCTGTCCTCTTTTAACAGTACAGAAATCTCCGTTATGTAATCACCTTAGCAAAGGTCTATCTTACCTCACAAGGCAATTCAACAACTTACACTTGTGTAAGTTAAACTCTTGCTAAGGTGCTTGTAAGAGTTGTCAATCCATTTGCCATTTATATAAACCACTTCTACAAGAACAGTTCTATGCCAAGTGGCTACTACCACATCACACCTGCAGTCAGAGATAACAGACATGGTCTGTTTTAAGACACTACATACTTCCCCCCACCCCTTTTTATTGTGCCTTACATATGTGGCAGGTTATTTTGGTTTCTGTTACCCAATGTCCAGTACAAGAAACATGGTGACTGTCATGATAGCGTTTACAAAATCCTATCAGGAAATCACCTAAGATCTAGTATGACTTTAAAAACAAATGATCAGAGTGCTGATTCCTTTTAATTTGCTTGATGTTCATTTGCCATACTTTGCAGCTCACGTTTAGAGATATTAAGTTACTCCATTATATTCCTTCCCTGTCTACCAACAAACCATGCCAACAACCCCTGCCTTTACTTGCCAAGACATCACTTCAAGCACACTTATTTCCAGACAGGATACTACTGTGTTAATTAATCCTTGCTTTGCGAAGTGTAAGGCAATGACTGAGAGCTTACTCTACAGGCTTCCTTTCCTTTTAACATGGAGCTATGGCCCATCTATGGTCTAGAGGCCAAAACACACCATCTTGTGTCTTGATCAGGGCAACCCTCTGTTCACTTCAAGAATAGCAATGAGATTGTATCTAAATTCCAGCTGCAACTATGTCAAATGTGGGGGGGTTAAAAAAAACCTAACCAAAAAACCACACACCACAACTTTCAGACCAAGGCTTTTGCCTGACCCATATGTTTTACAAGTGATAAACAGAAAGGTCAAAACTGAAAATCTACGAGTCCCCTAAGACCAAGATACAATGATTGCAGTTTGCTCCCATTTCTGTTCAAACCAAGTACTGAGAACCTGGGAGTGTCTACAGATCATAGCTCCATACTGAGCTTGCTCCATGACAAGCAACAACTCTACCAGGGCTTGTTTCAAGATTAGTACATCCTTGCTGCAAATCTATCCCAAAATTACTGCTTCCAGGAAAAGAATCCTTAGATGCCTACAAGAGAATTGCATCTCACCAATGCAGCAAAACAAGCTTGACCATTGATTAGCCACTGGGAATTTATAACTACTCCTTATGTAAAATATTTAACCTAGAAATACATATGGAGAATTTTCTCCAAGAAAATGTGAAAGAATGAGCTGTTCTTTAAGATGTTTTTTAAGTCTTAGATCATTCCTCAAATGAGGGAGAAAACACTGAAAATGAGCAGGGCATGAAACAAATTCATGCTGTAATGTAAAGAAATGCTTTTGCCCAAAGAGAAAACTAAAGAAGAACTAAATGAATCAATGTGTTATGCATTGTGTATGGTGATTTTATGTGATGTTTGTCATAGATATAAGGAATTTAATTTTTTCAGCCATTACGCATCTGTTCCCCCCACCCCTGATCTTGTGATTTACTGGGGCTATGTACAGAGCAAAGGAGCAAATTAATCCCTTGGGGAATCCAACTCTAGCTAGCAAAATGACACCAGATATGAATGCGATCCAAAACAGTGGGCATAGCCCACTGAAAAGAACACAATGTGTCCATAACATGGAAAGGTAAAAAGTATATTAAACAGTAAAAGCTACACCTGGGAAACCCAATCATCATATGGAATTTCTCTGACTAATCACTATTCCTCCATTATCCCTATGCCTACACATGCTTATCAAATGTTTGCCCTGAGAAATTCAGCTGCAAGGAGAGTACCCATCAAACTGGGAGATATTTTAATTTACTGTAAAGCAGTGGATGATCACCAGCATCCTCTTCTGAAGACAAGGCCCAAAATCTCCAGAAATCAATGGGTATTTTTGCTTCTGTTTGATCAGTATTCTCTTAGCAGCCCAAATTCATTGCATATGCTCTGTGTCAAGCTACAAACATTGTTCTCCATCATGTACTCTATCACTGATGTTAAACCTTGCACAATGGAGTGTAGGAGGCAGAAAGAAGACTCAGCATGCAGAACATTCAGAGAAATTTCTTAGAGGGTCTTCAGAAAGGTTCTTAACCACTCTGTGCAGTTTTATGGTAAATCTTGCAGAGATCTCCACATGCTGGGTAGGAGTTTCCTTCTTTCCATCTGCTACACTAAATACAGGGTGTGTTCTGACTGGGTTTTTCATCCAGCTTCTCAGCATCAGCAAGTGTATAAACTTCTACCAGTTCAACCATAGCACTCAAGCTTTGTCCCACAGTTTAAATTCCCCAGTTACAGGAATTTAGAATATAAATTTAACCTTGCTGAGTATCAGAACTCAGACCACTTATATTTAGATCTGAGTCCTGGCTTCAATTTCTGGTGCCCTTTCAGCTCTGATGCCAATCAGATCCCCTGGAATGAAGGACAAAGCCATTTTTGTAGACCTGCACGCCAGGTATGAGCATCCCTTCTGTCCCATGAGGTTCAGCATTATCAGCAACAGGATTTTGGTTCAGTCCCATTCTGAACACGAAATAAGGAAACAGAGTTGCTTGGTTGTGTAATTGCTGCCCTGATTTCAGATCTGCTCTCACAGTCGCTAAGTTTAAAGCTTCTTCAGTAAGCCCAGAAACATCACTGCTCATGGAATAGGAAGAATTTATCACACAGGACATGTCAGCTGTACTGCTTAGAAAGATGAAGACAACGAAGTCATATAAGGACATTTGAGCAGCAGACTATAAATCCATCCTGTCCAATGAATGTGTGCCTCAAAAGAAACAGATGTCATTACTGCACTTGGTTTGTTAAGAAACAGCTCTTTAAGCAGAGGCCGCTTTGTTGTTCAGAACTCTACTTAAATGTGATTTAAGTGTGCGTGTTGTGCAACTAATCCATCAAAACAGCCTGATGTGGGAAGAGGGACACGTTTCAGAGGTGCTTTTAGTGACTTGTGAACACTTTTTTCTCACTGCTGCAATATAATGAGACAAAATTTAAGTTATTAATCTTTTTAAAAGCACTACTTAATAATTGTTAATAATGGTTAAATAATTCTATTCTTGACATTTTGAGAAGTAAACAGGAGGTTAAGTTTGCAGTGAGCAGGCATTCCACTGATCATGAGTATTTCTGTCTATGCATCTGTCCTGCTTAGAAACAGGATCAAGGATTTTTGATACATTCCATGCACTTCAAAGGAATTTTAGAACAAAATATTGTCGTTCTTTCAAGTTCAAATTCTCGCTTCTCAGCTTGTATACATCATAGGGATATGCACAACTATATGGGTTCATCAAACAAAGCAAACAGTTCTATTTCCAAACTAGCTTCTGACAGGAGGGACAAGCTTTCTGGATATAAATCAGCAAGCTAAGCATAGAAATGCAGCTTTAATTGATTTTTTTTTTCTGGATGTGAAAACTAGTGACAGCCAAAACCTGGGCAGACAAAAATCACTTTTTCCACTGTCAAAAGCCATTTTAGTAACAATTTGAAAATATGAATCTAGGCAGCACCATGGAACATAGGCCATTCCTAATTGAGTCTCAGAATTTCTCCTGTATTTTTAGGGAGAAAAGAGGTAGTACACCCACCTATTCAAAATGCATTCTGTAATCAGATGGTGTTTAGTACTATATACTATCATTAAATATTGGACTAAAGCAGAACCCTGGGTCAGAACAATCCTGACCTGTTGTTGCCATTCAATTCCAAATCTGTATACAAAGTTTCTTTCTCCCTGTAATGTTCCAAGGGACCGAACCAGAATCCAAACCTGACAACCAGCTGAACTGTGGCACAGTAAGAACCTTGTTCTGCTCATCTGGCTCATTGCTCTCCAATCCTGAGGCACCAGGACTGTCAAGGAGGTCATGAGTATACACATCTAAAACTCTATAGGTCACAAACTCCTTTCTTCACAAGTTCAGCACGTTTGTGCATTCAGCTAAGTCTTAGAAGGGCAAAGCAAATGTATAATCAACCAAGTTTATTTTAGAATCAGCCACTCAATAAGTAGCTCAACTGGGCAAATTGGGCAACAGCCATGGAAGAGTTTACTTCATACCATCATTTTCTTAAATTATGCTCTGACTCTTTTGGGCTGAGCACTGACCCATTAAATCTTGCAACCAAATAAGTCAATCAATACCCCCTATAGTTATTTAGCTCTTTTTTCTTCAAGAGCATTAGTTAAAACTTACCTCAATAACGTCTGAGAAAAGTATTTCAGAGTATTTGCAATGTCAGTTCCAGAGGGCACGGGGTAAATGTTGTGGAGAACTCTGTTGTGGTATTCTTGAAGGTAACGGATTTTGGAAGCAACTATGTAAAGGACAAGAAACAAACACAGAAACTTTCATTTAGTTGGTTGTTTTTTTTCAGAGAGAATCACATGTGTTTCTACCATTTCTGATTTTTTTTTTTATGTTAAGAATTACACTGTAAAAAGCAGGAAAATCTCCCCATTCCTTCCACTTTGACTGAATAAATTGAACACTCGAGTGCAAGAGTGCCAAGAGAAAAGCACGGAAGCAAATGCCTGCATCTGTATTAGACCAACTTAGTGCTAGCAAAATTAAAAACAAAACCAACGACAGAAAAATAAAACCACACCAAAACACACCTGTAAAACAATAACACAAAATCCAAAGAAACAAACAAAAACCAAACACAAAAACAAGCCTGCACTTTTTCCACGTCTCCAAGCATCTCAATATTACTTTAAAATCAGTGAGTCATTTGGATCACAGGAGGTTCATGTGAGATGGGAAAAGTATTTCTAGAGCCCAAGCAGAGATGCAAGCTAAGACAGGGAGAGCACTGAAGATACGACAAGATGTGTGCTGTTTAAGTGTCGTAGGAAGTCTGATCAAGCAGGTGAGGGGATTTCAAAGAGCAGTAGGAGCTCTACACCCTTAGTTTCTAATACAGATCCTTCCTCAGTATTGGAAAAAGTAATTACCCCCCATAGCTGCAGTGCCTTACTTTGCCTATACGGCACAAAACAGCCTCATGGACAGACACATGAGCACACTCCTTTCTGCTCTTCTCAGACTACTTAACTCTGCTGAGAGCCAGCACTGGCTGTGGCAGACGGATGCCCCAGCTCATCCGTGCTTCCAGCTACATGGCTCAGCAGTTTTTCATAGCATCACTCTGCAGACACAGCTTCAAGGTAAGCAGAGCTGGCTGGGAACTCTTACTCATGTTTAAAAGTGCACCAAGGCTGTGTAATAGGCAGTGAAAAGGGGAGATGCTTCTGAAAGACTTCAGCCCTTGAGCATATGGATTATGACAGTCTTTCACTACTCAAGCTATACCTTGTTCCCCTACAGGCCTCCTTCAGCATGGAAGATAAATTGTGCTTCATAAATGAGCAATTAGCCAATACTTTGTTTTATTCTCATTGTCAAATGGAATTTATTAAAGAAAGAATACCACCAAGGCCTCTGCTGAGCAGAAAGGGCACTAACGTCCTGAGAGACATCACTATGACTCTCACTGCTGCTGCATCTGAACATCTCATGAGCATTCTTATTCATTCAGGTACCCTTGACAAGCTGCATGAGAAGGGATGACATTGTATGCATATTACAGAAAAAGACAGGACAGACACAAAGATCAAAGTGTCTGCAACTGCTGCTGGAGGCTCACCTTGAGATACCGCGAGCCATTTTGCCAGTGTGGATAGCAGCAGGTACTGGACTTTCACATCACACAACAAATGAGGTTTGAGAATTTCAAGACAGCTACCCATAAAATGAGGAACACTCAAGTAATCATCAGGAAAAGAATACTATTTGCTTGAATCTCACCTCACAGTTCTGTTTCCCACAAGACTATCAATTTCAGCACAGCCTCCCAGAACACAAAGAACCTTCCGAGGGAAAGCCCTAGAGCAAACTTTTGCCAGCTTTCAAGATACAGAAGTGTGTGAAGATCCAATGTTCTGAGTTTCTGAGTACCCAGAGATACACTTAAAAAAGTGATGTCACTCTGTGGAATTACTCAGCCATTGTGACATGGCCACATAAAATAAATTATAAAAAAAAAAAGCAGGGGGAAGCAACATATTCCAGGATACTTTGATAGGCATCCCTCTAGGATCTACATGGACCTAACTGAACTCCCTAGCACCCTTGTAAACGTTTACTGAATGAAGGGTGGAACTGTTAGGACTCTTTAAAGATGGTTCTGGTTGCTCCACTGTCCTGGAGAAGAAAGAGTGGGCATCAGGCATTCCCAGAACATTACTTACCACAACTAAACACCAGCTACTGGCATTTCAGGTAAAAAAGAACTAATTTTCTTTGAATACAGTAAAACACCTCAAGCATGCCAGGGTGAGTCAAATGATGAAAGACATTGTCAATGTCACTGGTATGAGATACGAGATGCATGTGGTCACAAAAAAGGGAGTCTTCTCAAGATGATTTCCCAGATTGCCACCATTGTACCTGCTGTTCATACAACTTGCCAAAGAGCTGTGGGGTGGCCACAGATTCATGTTTAGACCAGCGCCTCTTCTATTCTATCTCTCTGCTTCCTCATTCGTAGTGTTCTGCTGCTGTTCTTGGTAAATTCAGATTCACTATGACTTGTGACTTGACTCCTTCCCAAGGTATTCTGATTCTTGCCTGTCAGTCAATGAGGGCAGAAGCAACAACAGCAACAGTTGGGGTTTGAAGGTTTGGCTGGCAGTGATGTATGCACATCAGTGTAATCCTTGTCAGAGTCCATCACCACTTGTCAAAAATTGCAGGTGAGGAAATCTTGAAGTTATGTAGATACAAAGACATTTGGTAATGCCATAAGAACTAGTCAGGGAACAGCCTTGGTAAACAAAATGCATTCCATAAGTTAGAACATACAGGATATATCCATTAACTGAATACTCGACCTGAAGCATCATGAAAATGAACATTAGAAGGCAGAAAGATCTGAAACCTGGACCCCAAGTAAATCTTAAAATAGAGAGCAACAGGGACATGGCAGGCTAAGATGCAGTGTCTTGAACAGGACAAGAGAATGAAAAAAAAAACAGCTAATACAAAAGAGAAGCTCAAGCAGAGCTGACCTAAAGCATTAGGAATGGGAACAGAAAAGGGAGAAAAGGAAGAAAAAGGCAATGTTGGGACAAAAGGCAGCAGAAATTCTTCCACATGCAAATGTGAAAGAAGCATAATTAATGTGTAAGTATCACAAGCAAGAGGAAACAATTACAGAAGTCAGATGGGGGTGAGGAAGGCAGAAAGAACAGAGTGGTACAGATTTGAACACTGCACACTTCAGGGCTGCTGACAAGTCAGAACATTGTGTTTCTACTTGAGGCCAGAAGTGCACCCCTACAGCAACAAATTAGCATCCACGCAATATTTCAATAGCAGCATCATCCATCACTGTAAATAAGCAATAAACCCTAAAGAAAAAAAATACAAATATTGTTTTCCTTAGATCAGTTCAGCTCAGCCATACATAAATACAAGACTTCTTCCCAGTGACCTGGAGGAAGGAGATGGCAAGTCTCAGCATGTGAGGTGTCAGATCATATCCTGTCATCATGACAAATATCAATCCAACTTACAGATCACAGCCTTTCTGGCTCCCAACCATAACACTATCAGGAGATAAAGTAGCTTTGATATGGGTAACAAGCTCAATAACCCGAGTATTTTCTTTAAACTTCACACTAGATCTCCCTGCAGACACACCAGTAACAACCGTGGGGGTGACCTGCATGGCTCAGTTGCTGACATTCCAGCCACCATGTCATCTAGTCTTGTTCCGATCGGATCTCTCCGAGATGGTGGTTAAAGCACCCGTGTGTGTGTGTGCACTCGCCCCGAGCGGGGGGATGTCAGCGCCGGGGGGGGAGTCCCGCTGGGAGACC
>VWZY01001959.1:410676-436103 GCA_013399075.1 Chloroceryle aenea
CCAGGCACTGCGGTACTATTGTCAGGGGCTGTTCGCGGGGTTGGGTCTGTCTACTCCGTTTTATTATTTGCTAAAACCAGGAATGTTGTTCCTTCGAGTGCTTCTCCTCACCTAGACCCCCCTAGGCTCCAGCTGTGTATCTCAGGAGGGAGCTCTTGGATTTCAGTTTGTGTCCATTGCCTCTGGTCCTATCCATAAAAAAAAGTCTGTCTCCATCTTCTTCCTTCCTCGTCTCAGGTATTTATGCACATTGACAAGACATCATCCCCAAGCCTCTTCTCCTCAAGGCTAAATGGTCACAGCTCTCTCAGCCTCTGCTTGTATGACAGGTGCTCTAGTCACTTCATCATCTAGCCCTTCCCTTGGCTTACTCCACTATCTTTGTGTCTGTCTTGGACTGGTGAACCCAAAGCAAGACACAGCACTCCAGATGGGCTCTCACCAGTGCTGCATAGAGGGGAACAATCACCTCCCTTGACCAGCCGGCCATGCTCTTCTTAATGCAGCCAAGGATCCTGTTGGCCACCTTGCTATAAAAGCTCCTTACTGACTCACAGTACCTTGGTGTCTACCAGGACCCACAGGTCCTTCTATGCAGAGATCCTTTCCAGCTGGTCAACACCTAACCTGTACTGATGTTTAGGTTATTCCTTCTGAGGTGCAGGACTCAAATTTTTATCTGTTGAACTTCATGAGACTCCTGTTGACCCTTGTCTTCAACCTCTCAAGATCCACCTGAATGGCAGCACAGCCATTTGTTGTATCAGCCACTCCTCCCAGTTTTGTGTCATCTGCATATTTGTAGAGGATGTTCCATCATCTGCGTCCCTGACAAAGATGTGAAACAGTACTGGACCAGTACTGACCCCTGCAGTACAGCACTAGTGACTGGTTTCCAGATGGACTTTGTGCCACCGATCACAACCATTTGAGCTTGGCAGTTTGTTTGGCCACTTTTCAGTTCACATCATTGTCAACTTATCTAGTCCATACTTCATCAGTTTGGCAATGCTGATGTTATGGGACACAGTTATGAAAGACTTGCTACAGTGAAGATAAACATCCTCTGATCTACTCTCATCCACCAAGCTAGTCATTTTGATGGCTATCAGGTTGGTCAGGGATGATTTTCCCCTTGTAAATCCACACTGAGTACTCCAAATCACCTTTTCATCCTTAATGAGTTTGGAATTTGTTTCCAGGATTATTTGCTCCATCATCTTCCCAAGGATCAAGGTAAAGCTAAATGGCCTATAGTTTCCTGCACTTTCACACTCGTCCTTCTTGAAAATAGGAGTGACATTTCCTTCCTTCTGTTTCTCTGGGCTCTCTCCCATTTGTCTTGGCCTTTTAAAGATAATCAGAATGATATTGGGCAAGTCCCTCAGTAATTGTGTGTGCATCCTACCATGTCCTGTGGACTTGTGTACGTCTGGGTTTTTTTCAAACATGCCATTATCTGCTTGTCTTCTACTGATGGCAAGTCTTCCTTGTTCCAGAATCTCCACTGACCACAGGGGCGTGGGATTCCTGAAGGCAGGTACTACCAGAAAAGACTAAAGTAAAGAAGACATTGAGGACATTGGCCTTTTTCATTTCATTCATCAATGGACCCACAGTTTCCCTAGCCTTTCTTTTGCTGCTGGTGTCCCTGTAGAAGTCCTTTGCTCTCATGTTCCCTCAACAGATTCAATTCCTGGTGGGCCTTGTTTTTCCTAACTCTATCCCTGCATACTCAGCCAATGTTTCTGTGTTCCTCATAGTGAGCAGGCCTGCTCCCACTTTCACCTCTTGTACGCTTCATTTTTATGTTTAACTTTCATCAGGAACACATTGTTCATCCATAAAAACCTCCTGTGACCTCTGCTTGACATCCTCCATGTTAGGAGGAACCCTCTGGCGCTTGAAGGAGGTGATTCTTGAAAATCAGTCAGCTGGGTGTCTGGATATTAAGGTAAAAAACTATATTCAAGAGAGCTACAAAATATACCTACCTCTTACAGTGGAGTTAGTTCTAAAACACATTCTCTGTTTCACTCACTGAAGTGACTTAATTCTCATATTTCCTTCTCCTGTGGCTTTTGCAGGATAAGGTAGATAAGGTCAATAATATTTGGAAGGGATGGGCAGCACACTGTTTGTGTGCTTTGTGATGATTTTTTTTACAGTGTTTGAAATAAATGAGGATTTCAATACCTAAATGAGAGGCAAGGACTTAAATGCTTTGCAATTTTGTCTAAATAACACAAAAGAAAGACAGCCAGTTAATTTTTTAAGCCAATGTATCAATATTTTGACACTTGCTCACAATTTGTGGCAGGAGGTTATCATCAACTGCCTTGTGATAGGGATATTAAAACCCACCACAGAGGTGAGGAAAAGTTTGGAATATTTTAAATTCTTTCTTTAATCACTGCATGGAAGAAAGGAAGCAAGGGAGAGCAGAGTCTGCCTGTTGAGCCAGTGGTAATCCCAACGAGAAAAGCCAAACATAAAGAGTCAACTGGAGCAGGAAAGCGCAAGCATCTCTGGCACTGAGAACCATTCAACCCACCTGGTGCTCTCTGGGTATTTCCCAGGCTAACCTAACCTGGATGCAAGGTGCTTGGTACAGAACTGGAGCCCCTGAACAGCTCCTCTGTAGGGACCCATCTCCTCCACGTCAGATTCAAACGGCAGATGGAGTCCCTCAGGCTCAGACATGTGCATTTTACAGTAATAGTTAGATCCCATTAAATTTAATTTGTCCCTAAAGCTTTGCTCTCTGTAAGCATTAATCCTCATGAATGATGATAAAATAGATAATTCCCTGAGGGAAAGGTCGATCTGGGATTAAACTGAACCATTAGGCTCAACTCAGATAGGCTACAGCACATATCCTGGCTGACACAGTATGACTTCTGGAGCTGCTCCTCAGGGCTGAGAAACCTGGGTTAACCAGCATCAGCCAAGAAACAGTGAACAGGAAAGGCACCTCTTCTTGCTCACAGAAAATCATGTCTATTCACAAAAATAACACAATATTACAAACAGCTTGTATAGTCTTGTGCAGAGAAATAATTTCTGAGGAGGAGGAGATACCCAGTTTTTTAGCCTCTGTGCTGAGATTCAAAAATGCAAGGAAGACTTCCTGTCTTGGAGGGGAGGAGAATAACAGAAGTTGGCGTTTGGCTATTTGGTTGTATTTATAAATCTGTAATTTTCTTATTCTGACAATTACTTTAGCTAACTCTGTGGATGTTAGCTTTATTATTACATTTGTCAGTATCTGTCACTGCAAAAGAAAATCTCTGATAAATGCCCTCAATTTCTCTGCTAGAGTAATCTCATTAGCTTCTCAGTGAACAAAATACTTAATTTGTTGCCATAGCAGTGGATTTTTGAGTAATAACATGGTGACCTGCATAAAGAACTAGCACAACTCCGACGAGCATGTGCTAGGACTACTCTAAAATCAGACTGGCTTTACTAGCTCTGAGAAACACAGTCTTTGTGAGAGCTACCATGCTGTGTTTCTGAAAATTAGCATCACCTTGGCTGAAATAGATCTCTCACCAGTAAAAGGAATTTTTTCTTACCTTTAATCTCAGACTTGTGTAGAATTGATTATACCACCTATGGCTAAAGTAATATGGCTAAAGCTGAGATCAGTAGTAGTGCTAGCAATGCTTTAGGAATTAGAATGATGTGTCAAAAAACTACCTTCTTAAACCTATTACAGCACCATTGCCCAAAGGCTAAGACATGAACATGGAAGACAAGAAACCCAGAAGTTTTTGTTTGGTTTAGTATTTCTACACTGAAGTAAAACTGTTTGGGAAAGGCCTGTGCTGGCCAACAACAGTGACAGGGAGGAAAAGAAGGTGTGAGATGTTCCATGTGGAGAAAGCACGTGACATTCAAAGGTGCTCAGGTCCTTGGTATTTTACTCTGTGTGTACCATGTTTGTGCTGCATGCCAGGGTGCAGGCCCTGGCTCAGTAACAACTAAAGTTGACTGACCTTGCTCATGTGTTTGACATCTACCTTCCTAGCAGCCAGTAAACTATCTCATCTCTCCTCCAGTTTGATTTGCTCCATGTACCTGCATGTCCAGGAGCTACATAAGCTGAACAGAAGCGTGGGCTACCAGAGACTACAGTCTTGGTGTGTGACACAAAGTGCACTAAACTGATAAAACTGGGGCACTCTTAGAGCAGTCCGTAGGAAAGCTGCTGCACTTTACATGGGAATATGGATATATTTCTCACCTCCAGACCCTTACAAATGGTCAAGAGGAGGTGTTGCCCTATCTACAGCCAGTTTAAGCCTACTGACAGTTAGTATTTCCCAGCTACTTTTGCAGACCCGGGGTGTTTATGGACCATAAGCTGAATACTACCAGGTCTCATAATTTGTGTGCTCATCCAGAGCATCCATTCTTGAGAAGAGGCAATATAGTGGCTGAAAGGCACCATGGCCACTTCTCCTTCTACTTACTCAGAACTATAATGAGTATTTTAATGAGTATTTATACTGCAGCTTCACTATAGTCACAAGCTATGTAAATATTCCAAAGTTTAATTAAATACAAGACTTTTTGCCTTAGCTGGAACAGCTGTTATTCATGTTCCTAAGCAAGGACAGGCTTCCACCAGTTAGGTATATATGTCTTAGTTGTGCTACTAACTGTAGCCAGCTTAAAGCCAGCTTTGGCACATTGGCCAGAAATGCAAGCCATTGATGAAGATAAACGATGAAGCACAGCAGGGAACCTTCCTCCAACTGTCTGTTTCCACCTCCTCCTAACCTGCTGCCTGATCTTGGGCTGAATTTATCAGCCCAATCCTGGCTGAACTTTGGCTGGCTTAGGCCAGAAAAAAACCCAAACTCTTGCACTTAAAGCTTATTAGCTCACTCATAGGATACTAACAGCAATAAAGGTGCCTGCAATGACCTGGCTTCCTTCCTTTTCATCTTGGTTTTCTGTGTACCACATTCCCCAGAGCTTCCAGTCTCAGGGCTGAAGATCCATTTGAAATCTATCAGTAAAGAGGGTTATATATCTTAGAACTTGTGTAAAATGTAATCAACATTAGTTTTAGGAAGAAATGCTTGAAGTGGACAGCAAATCTGAAAAAAAAAAAAAATTATATTTTAAATAGTCCTTTAGGTAAATTGTTTCTGAAAATCATCCCTGCTTCAATATAAACTTTGCTAGGTATCTATATTGGCAGATACTTAACACTGGCTTACTTTTTTACTGCATTTCATCTAGTGCAATTCTCAGTGATTCACTCACATACTCTGAGTATGCATCATAACCAAGCAATCTTATTATTAATTACTATCATTTTAAAGGACAAGTACAATGACTGAATCATCACATCTTACTGATTTATTTAGTTACTACTAGGTAAGAGATGGATGGCAAAGTCAGACACATCACAAGCAGGCACACTGAAATGTCCAAGACAGTTCTTTACAAAAGATTCTGCAAAATAGTCTCACTGATTTCACTGGGTACACTCGTGGTATGCAGGAGCAGACCACAAACTGCTTGCCCAGCTATATTTCAGTTATGGGTATGGGTTTTCTCTGGACCCCAGGAATGTAGGCACCTATCCAAAAAACATTAAAATCTGTGGGAAACTTTCCATACACAAAACTGGTTTTCAGATCAGGCTGCTTGATTCAGTGACAGACCTGAAAAAATAAACCAGTACTACTTTATTTAAACAATCAGAGCATCTCTGTTCTCACTCACAAAACTTCTGTTGTGGAGCCTGAACAATTTATTTGAAAATCATTCTTTAGAATCACAGCAAGAATGTACATCTTTACACATGCACAGCCCTACTTTCAAAATCTGTTTTTATACTATACACTATAAATGTCTTAATGGAATAATAAATTATATTCTGCTAATACTTAAGCATCACAAAAGGTTATTACTCTGTATTTTTTGCAAGACAGACATGAAATCATTAGAAGACATTCTTTTATAACACATATAACATGGCATAACAAATATTATTTATTGCACTTATTTCAGATAGTCTAGACTTCAGAGTATTTATCATAGCATTCACCAGAAATGACAAACATGGGAAAAGCTCTCAAATGTCACAAATTTTAATCTAAAAATTGAAAATGAAGTATCTGACAACCACAATCTGCATAAAAACATGTGTTCTGGTTGAAAAGCAGATCGGTTGGGGTAATACACCAAAAGGACACATCTAAAGTTTACAGATAAACTTTCAAAAAAATAATCTTAAATTCACAGAGGGTTTTTTTCTGAGATCAGTATAAATAAAAGTACTGTCAAAATAATTTATCTCTCCTTTGTTTCGTTTAAACTTCTGTTGGTACCTGCTGACAGATTCAGACTGGTCCATGCATACTGGTCCAACTGCAGCAGAAGACAGAAGAGTAGACCTACTCTTATTTTGCATTGCTGTACCATTTTATATCTGGGTCCAGTGCTACAGCACCTGCAAAAGCTTTCTGACCTGGGACCTGTCCCACAGGACTGGAGTAAGCATGTGAACTGAGACTTTAGTTAGTCATATTCTCTATCAAAACATCTGGGTTTTTTCCACAGGGAAGCAACTTAACATACATAAAACCTAAACTCATGTTTCAAACGTTTTGTTTTAAATTGGCACTCAAGTCCCTGTGTTCTCCCTTTCAATGGAATCCAGGTTAGGAGTATTACAGTTTACTGCAGCCTCCAGATCTTAATTTTGAAGGGATGTTTCCTATTTCTTTCTATAGCTTGGAAGGTGGCACAGGAACCATCCGGCCGGTCCAAGAACTGCCAGTGAAAATGCTGAGAATCCAATGACTGTCTCCTAAATTAGAGGAAATAAGGTTAAATAAAGCCAAACAAACTGGAATGCTCCCAGGGTAAGCATTCTATTGCCAACCAAATTATGTGATATTATTGAACTCCTGTAGCTATAATCCCAGAAACATGACAGATTCTAAAGGCAAAATAATCCAGAGAGGATTATTTTACATTTGGACTGGAAGCACTACTAATCCATGGAAGCTGAGAAAAAAATTATCTTACTCCATGCCACGCACAGACATCTTTAAAAGCATAAAAGCCACATGAAAAGAGATGGAAATTTTTTTATTTTCCTACAGTAAGTACATTTTGTGCCTCTTTCTTAAGCTTTTTTATGTTTTTACTGTTTCTTTACAGAAACAGTATTATTTGCTTAATAGTTACAGTAGTGCAGCTCACAACTAATCATATACGAGAACTTCAGGTCTCTAACCAGCACTAGGAGTTGATATAATAGGGGAGAGAGTTGCTGCTAAAAAGTTAGTCATGTGTTTTCTATAATCACATATTAGAGTAGCTGTGCTGGGGAGTATAATCACAGGTCATTAAAAGGGCACTCCACAGAAAGAGGAATTTGTGACACATGTCTCTGTAGGATGCTGTGAGAGCATTCTCTCCTCTCAAGAACAAATTTGTCATGTTCTGTGAGGAGTGGAGGGGGAATTCCTGGGGAAAACTGGCTTATAGATGGGGTGAAGTAAACCTACATTGTCTATATGGGGACAAAAAAAACCCTATATTGTCTATATGAGAAAGAATAGCAAGAGGAAGTTCTTCCTGAGAAGACTGGGCCCTACACCCAAACTGTGGGTGAGGAGAGGAAAAGTGAAGGCACAAAGATACAACTCACCACCAGTCCTACTTTTTCCTCAGGTGGAGAGCTGTGGATGCAGCGGCTGCTCCAGCTGGCAAACCTGACGCAGAAGAGTCGGGGTCCATGGTGCATTATAGGGCCCATTGCTTCATCCCAGTGAGGGAAGAGCACAGCTGGGATACCCCGAGCAGCCTGTAACTAATGCTGCCAGGAGTTTCCCAGTCCTTTTCTGTTTTCAAGTGCTCAAAGCCTGTCGGATGCTGAGCTCCTTTCAGTGAAGGCAAGGAGTCCTTCTTGACAGTCAGGTCCCTTCATTTTTATGTTAGGTGAAAGAAGCACCTGCACAAACCAAAATACACTGGGTTGCTGCCATCCTTGGGTAGCACCAGCAAGAATGTGAATGTGCCTGTTCTCTGGGGAAGGAGCACCTTGGGATGATGCAGCCACCTCACGGCCTCCCAGGGCTCACTGAATGATGCTGCTGAGCACAGCAGATGGGAGGAGTCTGTCTCTGCTGATGATGCTGTGGGGCAAAATGGAGAAAACTGTCCTCCCATCTGACAGAGCTTTGTCTTTTTTTTCCCTATGTTCATATTCATGTGCCCTCCACACTTGTTATTTGTATCCTCACAATCTGGAACTCCCTTTTGCCCACACTTGCTGCTGACACCACCCCCAAATTGACAAGTACCTCAAGCAAAATACTTCCTGCCCCCCACTGCAGAGAGTATCTCCTTCCTCTACATCTTACCCAAAACGTGACTAGTCCAGGTGTACAAAGAAGCTGTGAAGCAGCTTGCTAGGAAAGCAGCCACCCACCACAGGGACAGAGGACCAGGTAAGGTCAAGCCACCTGCCTGGGTCCAGCATCAAAGCAAAATGTGTCACAGGGTTACAAAAGAAGAAAAGTGTTATCAGCATTACTGGTGGTAGATGATCTAAGAACAGCAGTAGCTGTACAGACATAGAGGGGGATGTGTCTACTCCTCCACGTGCAGAGCTGGATGGGTGCTGGAGGTTTACCATACCGTGGCACTAGGCACAAACAGAAGCTGTTAGCCATTACCCCAGGAGCACCATGCTAACTTGGCAACTTAACTTGCAAACTGGGGCTGGTTTCTAGCTAGTCAGCTTTCACCAACACCAGTCAGACATCTGGCAGCTATTTTATTATTTCTTCTGTGCTTTCTCATGCCTTCAATTACCTAAAGCCTGAAGGAGATAGCTATGACATCATTCTCTATGCTTCTCATCAGAGTACGTCCTCCAAAGTCACTTTCAAGACAGCTTGCAACACAGTGGTGGTGGTGAGAGCCTCAGCTTGGGGTTTTTTGACACTGTGCAGAATATGTTAGCAAGGTGTGAAGAGTTAGCAGTCTACACAAACAAACAATAGTGGAGCAGTGATTATGCAGACATGTCTGGCATATATTTTACCAGTTCTGTGGTTTCGCTATCTTGGTAAATTTAGTTGCTCAGTTTTATGATGAGACAAGTTTTTTTTATACTGGGATACTACTCCTTTTACCTTCCAGCTATCTCCTGCACAGAATTTGTTAACATTAATTCCTGTATTAAAATGAAATCAGACACTGCCCTGCAAGAGCACCAATGGCTCTCATTAATCTTACCAGGCTGCACAATTATTTTCCATCATTCTGCACATTCATGAGAAAATGAGACATCATTTGTTTTTCTAGCAAACCTTCCAACTATGCAGCTGTAAAGTCCAAAACACTCTTTGCTATAGACATAGCCCCCTGCCCACAGCAGTGCTGCACCCTGGCATTTATACATAGCAGTGACCAGTAGGGGTCAAAATCTCCCCCAAAAGGCTCAGCTCTTCTTGGCTTAGCTTGGACTTCTTTGTTCCTCACTCAATCTGTGTCTCACTTGTTTAGTGCCTGGGGATGTTCAGCCTTCTCCAGCCTCACCTATGCTCATGTTGCCTCTCCTCCTGCCACTCCTTATATACTGCTTCTGAACACTAGGAGTTTTCTCACATTAGATTTAGATTTGAAAAGCTTTTTGAGGTCACTAAGCTTGGTAATGGTCCCCTTAGGGTGGCAGGGGTACTTCAAATGCTAACTTAAAAATACATGCTGTATTTTTCCCAACATACCTGATCCTATGGGATGATTTCTTGTTCTTTCTTCCTGTCAGGGCCCTGCTTCTAGAAGTACTTGCTCTTCAGACTGATACCACTGGAATAATTTCTTTCTGAGTTACTGAGGTCCCTTCTCCTATGTTCATTAGCCAGTACCATTTCCTCCCTCCTTAGCTGAGAGGACAGCTTCTCCAGCCACTGCTGCAGTGACACAGGTTATAACATCCCCATCAGTGCCAGTGCAAAGCACCTGGAATTACTGTGCAGAGACAGCACCAACCCTCTGATGTCGTAGTCAGTTTTCTTCCACATCTGCTTCTGGGGAGCAATTGCAGAGAAGAGTGTAAGGCCATTTCAGGAGTTTTATTTCAACGTGAGACTCCGTGTTTGTTTTATTTTAAAAGCTGAAACAGATGTGCAGGAGGTTAACACTGGTCTGTGCTTTCCATGGCACTCAGTTTCAGAATATCACCTGCTGCACAGAGAACCATTACTTTCCTTGGGCACTGAAATTTAAATCTTTATTTTAAAGATAATGGAATGTACAGATCCACAACACATGTTGAAACTCCTCTGAAGTTCATCGCTTATCATCACTACAGATCTGCAGTTTCTTCAGTCCTGATAAAAATATTCCACTGACATTATTGGAGATAGAATGTTAACCACTTTTTTCCTTCTAATCTATCTTTAGTAATACTCCCACAAATAAAACTCCTGATATTATCTTTGAAAGACTATTTCTGATTGTCTTTGCTTTTTCACAGCTGAAAACATTTCAGTCGGAGTGAACTAGTTTCTGAACTATCACTGTCAGATTAAAGATGCATCAAGATACAGAGGAATTCAAAACAAATGTCTTACACCAATGGAAATTTAGGACAGTTGCACTGATGCTGGAAATTTAGCTACCTAATTTGAAAAAGAAGTAACCACAATTACCTCGGTGGGTTGGTTTTTCTTGTTTGTTTCGTTTCGTTTTGTTTTTAACTTGTGTTATTTTGTCCCAGAAAAATGAGAGCAGTGCCAGTTTCTGTTACTGTTACTTTCTTGCCATAGGTTTTATATTGGGAAGAAAACCAATCCTATTTCTACTGCTTGGAATCATAAAAAAATCTGCCTACCATAAAGTGAAATATTCTTCATCTTTATAAATGGGAGCTGGACTAGATGACCTTTAAAGGTGCCATCTGATTTATGATTCTAAATGTGTCTGATATGAGGAATATTTTATTTTTTCCATAAATTTCCGATCAACAGCAAGTATAGTAGAAGAGAGAGGATGTGGTGACCATTCTTATCTTAGCCACTTCTTCAGATATAAAACAACACACTTTCCAGTTTTGCAGATAGAAATTATTCCAATGTCTATTTCTAGGACAGGCTAAATCTAGATGTGTTTTAACATAAAACCCTGATCTTTTTATTCTGAACCTCACTGGAATGCTTGTTTAAGATGCGCAGGCTCTTAGAAGCACTTGAGGGAAAAAGGCTGGAAGTGGTTTTTCTGAAGGAAGCAACGGAACTTGACCAAACTGACACCCAGCATAACCCTAAACATGAACACAGTCCCCACACCCAGGATAAGCTCTCTCTCTTCCAGCCACGACCTGGGCTTTCTGTGTCTCGACAGTGCAAACACTGCCATCTGGGGACTGCAGAGCTGGACCTGACGTCGAGGTTAAAGTGGAAAAGCTCCGTAACTCCAGCAAAGTTACTCCTGAATTACAAGAGTATAACAGGGAAAGGAACCAACCACTGCAATCAGATGCTGCATGTTTCTAATCCAGAACAGATGTCACTCAAGAGCATTGCCA
The DNA here is from genome assembly GCA_013399075.1 of Chloroceryle aenea. NCBI lineage: Eukaryota > Metazoa > Chordata > Aves > Coraciiformes > Cerylidae > Chloroceryle > Chloroceryle aenea. Next base: position 422,249 of record VWZY01001959.1, read on the forward strand.
AAGCAGCCTTCATAAAACTCAGGTCACTGTTGCATTTTGAATAAACAAACCATGATACAAGCTAATTACAGGTAGTTTTGCCTTGAGCATTTACTCAGTATTTGATATTCTACAGATTGTTCCTGTGCAGAAGAAAAATTGAAGGCAGGAACTTCTTTAAAATAATCCTTCTGTTAAGAAAAGCATCAGAATAATTCTTGTGTCCTTGAACACAGACATGACAAATTTCTTCTTCATAATTCTACAACTCTCTTTATTTGGAAAAAAAAGATTAAATTGTCCTTCCTCTCAACTCCAGTGAATTCATCCCCCAGACTTCAATGAAGTATCTATGTTAGGAACGTGGACACCATAGATTCCTTCTGTAGTTGTTTTTGTCTTCTTCATTTTATAGATCTTCCTACCAATGTGCACCTAAGATGTGAGTCTACCATTCAGATGCCTTCTGCTGCTGCTGACTTGAAGCGTGACTGTGCTCCTACCAAAGGTACCTTGGCTAAGTGCTGATGTTTGATGGGAAGGATCTATGCCTGACTGCTGCCAGGCTCAGAAAACCAATGAGTCTTTCACAGTTGGTGTGGGCTCTCAGCATGGACCTAGCAATATCTCTACTAATACATGAAATCTGGTATTTCTAATTATTTGTGAATTTACCAGAAAGAAAGGCTGGCACATGATGTTGCTGGAAGTATTGCTTCAAGATTTAACAAGGCTGCTCTGCACAGTGTGTATATACAGGGAGAAAAAAATGGGTTTGATTTTGTCAGTGTGTTACCCTAAGAATAATAAACATAAGAAAACAGTGGACCTAATGGCAAAGACATAAATACTGGGGAGGAATACAAGCAAAGAAGAGGAAAGGAGAGACTGGAGAGCAGTAAGGAAGGTTGTGAGGGATCTGAGATCAGAGCTGCTGCTTCACTTCCTATTTATTTTCAGAAATATCATTAGTGGTAAACGGAGAAGTTTCTGTCAGCACCTCTCAGAGATCACTATTAGAGGTTTCACTTGGGCACTCAGGTGCTGCAGAAATTGGGAAGATGTCCTTGCAGTGATTCAGAGCCCAAATGCCAATTTATATAACAGTTTAGGATGAGTCCACATCCAATTGTCATAAGCTCATTTTCCATCCCAAATTGTGTTTATGATACATAAAGACTGGAAGAGCAACTAGGCTCAGACCTCTCATAGTGAGACTATACAAGGGGAGAAAGAAGTGAACCATTCAGTTTATCAGCATGTGGGGAAAAAAAACAAAACAAAACAAAACAAAAAAAAAAAAAACACAAAAAAACCACAATTTCTGATTTACTGCCTGAACAGAGCACACAAGAAAAAAAGATAAATGTGGAGAACTTTCTAGGTGAATGAATTATGGGCAATAAAATGTTCAAGTACTTTGGTCAGGAGCACAGCACTCCAAAAAGGGAGACATTCCCATCATATTTGAATGACTGCACTAACAAGGCAAACTCCACAAAGTGTAATTTACTTAGCAGAGGCCTGGCTCTCTCCTTCTGAAGCCTAGGTAAGTCGTACTGATGACACCAGAGGACACAGAGAAGGTTTGGGTTGCTGTTGCATAAACCTTACAAAGAAGAGCACCAGGTGACTTTTAAATGTCATTTAATTCAGGCTCAGTTTAATCAACAATAGCAAAAAATAAACGAGCTCATAAAAAAAATCCCATCATATCTGAATATATTGGTCTACTTTGGAATCAGACATACTCAGAAGCACAAATCCTATTAAGCAACATTTAATCTTCTGCTGCCATTTTAATACATACCAAGCTTTCAATTAATTTATTCTGCCTTCCTATCATGTCTGTCTTTCTCTTAAAAATCATAAAGTAATTTTTTGTGCCTGTTGTTTCTTTCTTTGCATGCAATTTAAACCTCTTACAGCTTTTGATCTTCATCACCCATTTCAGACTGCAGATGGCACCAAATCATCGTGCAACACAAAGCAGACTCAACGTTGCCTGCATCTGGTTGGATATACAATGACTTTCCTCTGGTTTTGTTCTCCTTAGGGATAAGATTTTGATCCACCTAAGTAAGTAGCAGGAAAAACAGTTTAAAACTTGCTTGCAACCTGGGACATTCTCTGCTATGCTTTTGACTGACGTATACAGTGTGTGACATTTCTGTTCTGTAAACTCAGATGATAGAGTCAACTGGGGGAAGAGCTGGAATACAGAGTTTTCTTGAAGTGATTCTCTGCTAGGATTCCTCCAGCTGTCCTGGCACAGCTAAATGCCAGCAAAGTCCCTTTGAATGGTACTGGCCTTAGGCATGCTGGCAACCTGGCAGGCAGTCTCTCCGACTGGACACTGAACGTGGCTTCCTAGGCAGTGCAAGGGCAACAGCAGAGGACACTGCTTTCTGTTTCTGGCCACAGCTGCTCCAGTACAGAGCAGTTGCTTTTGGGAAAGGCTGAGTATTTTGCAAGTTCTTTCAACAGATCTGTCTATATATGGTAAGGACCCAAACTGGTTGCTGCCTTTATTTACAATCACAGAAATAATCAATGTATTGCTAACACTGGTAGAAGCAATGAAATTATTAAATCCTCTGAAGACTATTCTACTTCCATAAAGGGCCTTTATCTGAATTTGGGGATTCATCCTACATCTACCAGTCAGTGATAATGTTCCTAGCAGTTTTAGTGGGACAACATCATCTTTTTGTCCTTTTAATTGAAACACCCACTTTTCAAGACTTTAACAATATGTGACTTTTCCCTTCTGTTTAAATGCAGATGAGACTCCCCAGTTTTTCTGTAGGGAGCAGTAAGAGAGCTAAGTACTACATATATTTTTCCCTTGGCATCTGATATATAAGCAAATTATGGAGTCCCAGCTGTTATGAGCTGGCAGTGTACAACTGAAGACAGTGGCACTGGGCCAGCCCAGACAGAGGGAGGAGACTGCCCATGGCATGATTGTTCAGTGCGTTGTGTTTTGGACAGGACACAAAACTGATCCTAACGGCTGGTAGTCATTAGCTGGAGGTGTTCTTGCCAAAGCAAGGAAGTCTTAGTACCCTCATTTGTCCAGTTTTGATAAATACACTGTGCCTACTTTAAAAATCACTGCACTTGTTGCTTTTTCCAGCAGATCCCAAGAACACATAACCTTCTGGCTTTTTCTTTTGTTGTGGATAGGCATCACAAAGTAATTGCCATGTTCAACTCTAGAGGGTGATGCAATCCTAGAGCCCAGTCCAGAGCCAGGTTTTACATTTCAGTGGGTGACCGTTGACATCTTCATCTTTGCCTGCAACACTCTATTTATGTACAAAGTTTGCTCACAGAGAATTACAGACTGAAAGTGAATTCTGCCCACAGGAATCTAAGAGCACATCTCTGTTGTGCAACAAAGAAATGCTCAGCACCTCGATAAATCTCTGTACTACTTTTGGATATCCCTTAGCAGTGATACGTGGATGTAACAGCTCAGTTGCACCAGCTCCACTGCTCTGAGAGAAGACTTTTGGTCAGAGGCCTAACCCTCTCTTGGTCTCTCCAGAGCACAGGTTTAATTCAGCCAGGTATGGCCTGCCAATAGATACTGTACCACAGGACTATGTGCTATCCATGTATCCACGTACAAACTACCACGTGGGCTATGCTATAGTCTAAACTGGCCAAAAAGCACAACTCTTCAGAAAGTAAAGTACAGAGAGAATCAGGCACCAAGGGGGGAAACTATCAGGATCTGACATCAATTTGTTTTTGTTTTCCAATATTATAAAAGGACTTTGCGGAGTGACTGTCCCAGCAGAGCCTCAGAGGCCGATCTTTACCCTGAGACAACACTTACACAAGCAGCTTCTGCTTTGACATCCTCAGGCAGCTGCAAAGGCCTACAGAAGCAAAGCTGGTCTTACCAAGATAACACCTTCTGGCACATCAGGCTCCCTCATTTTTAAAGGGCAGAGCTTGAGCCAAAAATAAATGTACATGTGGTGGGCATAGCAAGGAGTAACAAGGCAGATGCCATATGCAGCACAGCAAGCAGTAGCAGCATACCACTGCTCCTGAGATTCATAGCAGAAGGTAATTTTAAGGAGGAATTTGAAAAAAGCCTTTTTCAGAGATCTGCTCCCATGTACAAGGGATAGCCTGAGGCAGGGGATGAAAGCACACAGGAGAAAACAAAGATCAGTGTACAATGAATGTTAACTTCAAAGGCAAAAAGGGAGGCAGAGTCAAAGGCTTGAAACATAAGCAAAACCAGATTTTCAACAAATTATTAATTGAAACCACTGTGATGTTCTATCCAGTTCAGTTTAGTGCATTCAGGGTTGACTTTACTAAGATCTACAGGTATGCTCTGCATCCAAAGACCCTTGAATCATCAGGCAACATAGAACTACATCTGACACAACTTAAACCTACTTCTATTTAAAAGAGGCTTCCAAGGCAACTGTCTCCTTCAGGTAATTGCTGTTTACTCCTTCTGAGTCCTTTGCATAGGATATTTGCATGCTACACGTTCTACACATACGTGGCAAACCAGTGCAGTGAATTCTAATCCTTGGTTTTGGCAACCTGGGATCAGAGTCCCTCAGCCCCAGCAGTTATACTGTGAAAATAATAGGAACCCATTACAGTGTATAATAGCTCGTACATGACCTCTTCAGACCCTGCCTTCCTAGTTAAAACTCATCAGAACCTGAGTGTCAATATTTGTGTGATTTTACATCCACTCTTCCTCCTTTTTCTCTCCCAAGAGGAAACTTTGCTAACACTCAAACCATTTTGCTAACCCTCTCAAACCATTTAATAAGGTCAGCATGCAGAGAAGGAAAGCTAGCCAGCTGGAGTGGTCTACAGAAGCATCAGCAGCTGGGGGTGAGTGATGCTTTTGAAGTCAAAGAGCCAGGGTCCAGGCAGAAAGCAAGGATTTAGTGCTGCAGGTGAAAGAAGAGAAGTTACATAACCCAAAAAACTAAGACTCACAAGCTCCCTGGAGGGAACAAAAAGTGACATCAAGCTTTCCTGAACTGGGCAGACCCATACAATATCCTGTTCTGCTGTTCCAAGAAAAGTGCATTCAAACTCCTAGAAAGAGATGAGGAAGCCCCCCAGCTACACTGATATTTTCCTCAACCGTAGGAGTGACAAAGATACTTCTAGGAGACAGCTCAATCGATCAGAAGTAACTGCAAGGTGTAAAGAGCAAGGGTGAAGCAGCAGGGGATTCAGCTTGTCCTTTTTCTTTCTTCCTGTTATTGAATTGAGGGCAAGAAAGTAAGAGACACGTATGGGAAATGAACATTTGACATAAATGGTAGCAGCAGAACAACCCGGGTTCTCTGAAACTGTGTTCTACAAATTACTGGGTAGGTGTTCAGTCCACCCTGTCAAGAAGTGGAAACAGCATCTCTGCCTTGTGTTCATAAGGGTCATAAGGGGGCCATGCAGGAGGGTGAGTCAATTCCCTGAACATCTCTGGTATCTGTATATTAATGCAAAAAAACAAGGGAAATAAAGAAGAAATGCTGAGAATCTTATATATAATAACCCCATTACAACTGGATTTGCACAACCGAGAGTGGGATAATCTAAGGTCCTGTAATATTAAAATATGGACAATGCTAAAGAAGGAAATGCACAGTGGTGGTGTCACAGGGCAGATCATGCAGACAAGGCCTTTTGAGAGCAGCTAGCAGAAGCAGCCAAAGCTTCTCGTTTGGAAATAATGGAGACTTTGTCATCTGCAAGTATATTAGTCAAAAAAAAAATTCAAATACAGAACAGATTGTCCAGCAACCTCTTGGCAGGCATTGGTGATGTGTTTGTTCATATTACAGCTAGAAGGGAGCTCACTTTCCATTTGATTGCAAGCAGTATGGAGGAACTGGTTGAGAATGTAAAGAAGAAAGGTAGCTGAGATTGTGCAGGAAGAGAGCTCCTTGTTTTCATGAAGGGAGTGAGGAAGAATGGTAAAATAAAGATGAACTTCACTTTCTGTGGAATTCAGTAAACTCAATGATCCTGAGGAAAATATGCCCAAGGAGAAAAAGAGTCTCAGAAAATCAGTACTTCCTGAGAAAAATAGGAATGGCAGAGCTGCAAAGTAACCCAAAGTGAAGATGTAACAGGGGGTGTGTGTAACAAGAAGCCAACTGGTCTCAGTCGCAGGCTGTTCAGCATAAGTAAGGGTAAATTTAGACAAATAACAGGACAGAATATTCTGCACCTTGGAGAACTGATAGCACAAAACACAGGACAATAAAAAATTGTCTTACTCATTTTTGCAGAAGGCGACGTCAGAGATGCACTAACTGACAAAAGCCTGGGTGGGGATTACACTGCTGAGAAAAAGGTGCTTGTGTTGGGAGATACAGACAGAAGCATCCTCTATGAAGTGTTTGAAGGAGTCCCCCTGAGCACATGCTACTGGTAAAACCTGTTCTGCAATGTGGCTTCCAGTGTGGGACCTGTACTTCAAGAAAGATGTGAACTAATCACAGAGACAACAAAGAAGTGTGAGGAGAATGATCAAGAACTACAAAACACATTCATGGGCAGACGCTGAAGAAACTGGAATTGTTTAGTCTAAAAAGGGAAGTAGGGGAGAAGGGGATTGACTGGTCTTCCAGACCTGTTCTAAAAAAGTAGTTGCAAAGACTAAGAGAATCATCTGTTCTCTGTGTCTGCTGTTGACAGGACAAAATGCAGCGGACTTAAATTGCAGTAAGTCAGTCAGATTTAGATCTGACACTAGGAAAATGTTGCTGATTGAGAGCAATCCTTTACAGTGCTCAGCAATCTTTAGGTAGGTCAGGAGACCTCCACCATCTTGACTGCTTCTTTCCATGTTACTTCTCCCTCTGACTGCTGGCTACACTGCCTGTTGCTCTTACTTGGCACTCCAGAAGCTTTCAGCATCTGAAGGTGTTGTTAGCATTGCTCCGTCACTGACAATGATTGATTGCTCCAATTTGTTTCTAACCTTGCCTCTTTCAGAAACCACACTCACTCGGTCTTGTCAGACACTACTCAGCTTGACAAGAGCTTCATCATCCAGATTTCTTTATTAAGACAGTAGAGCAAGTAGCAGTAATAACATTGCAAGATTAGTCCACCTTAGATCAAGCAATACCTCAGGAGGATTACCAGTTCAGCAGCTTGAATACAAAGAACAGGCTTTATATGCATGGCATTGGTTCTTGTGCCATGTATTCTCCCACTGATCATCTACTATAATCTTTCTAACATGAACTGCCTAATCAGTCAGTTAGTTAGTTTATCCACACATTAAGCACACCAACAAATTCCACTCAGTGCTGCAAATTCAGCTGACACTATGTAATTTCTAAAGCTGTGTCTAGATTCCAACTGATACCTCTTTTTAACATCAGTAACTCATTTTATGACATCCAGATCCAACTGGGTCGTAGCAGGGACTAACCAGATAGATAAATTACAGGATCGACCTGTTCTGGTTATAAATTATGGATGTACATTAAAAAAATTGTGCTGTCCATATGTTGACCTTTCCTCAGTATGTTGCAGAACTTGGAAGGTGCAGATGGCACGAGGCAAGAAATTCTGGGAAGAGAAAGGACTGTATCTCAGCTAAGTGCTCTCCTGGGAGTCCAACCTTGCCTCTGCCAAAGAATTACAATGTAATAATCAGCTGATCACTTACACTTTTCCTAAGCTGTGGTGGTTAGCTGCTTGCTCTTCGTGTTCTGACTGCTTCACTGGAAATCTTGGTGCCAGATTTGCAAAAGGGCAGACTCCCAGCTGCAACCCAACGGAACAGGAAACATGCACTGGACTCAGCACGTGCTATGTAATGGTTAAGTAGTAAGAGCCATACCCTAAATGAGCCCCCACAACATGCACGTTCTCCACCTGGATTATTCGCAACCTGCAGGGTGGATATAACTGTTTCTTCAAAATTCATTAGCATTTGCAAAGCATTCAGATGCCATAGAAGGGGCATTAGGAAGGTAATAACTGCATTTAGAGGTTGAAGTGTGCAGCACAGTAGGTGTGGTGCTGTTCTGAACTGCAAGGAGAGATGGATATATTAGTAACTGCTCCTTCAGTGACCATCTTACATTGTGCACATCGCTCACAGAGATGTGTCTGGGGCAGGGGGGAAGGATTGTCTGCTAAAGTTCCAAGTGGCAGAAAAAGACCAGCAGTGCAGGTATCCACACCCAAGACAAGCAACTGCCATCATCTGTAGGGGCGAGGTTTGAGCATCTTCCTCTACCTGCCAAACCACAAAGAGCATTTACCAAGGAATGGTGCTTATACCCTCACCAAAGGCATGACACGGTACTGTCAGTAACAGCAAACAAACTCCTTTTAAGGACCCAACTAAAGGTTAATCCAATTTGATTTACAAGGAGGTAATATTCCTCTTAGGATATGCCTTGGTGATCAGAGTGAGAGACTTTCCCTGTGGGTGGGTACAGGTTAGCTACATAAAGGTCACACAGTCCAAACAATTAATTCTGTGTGCTTCAATTTGAGATCTTAATTGTGTCTCCCAATGGAAGTTTCTGTAAATATAACGGCCATGGACTTCCCAGCATTATCAGCCCATGGACTTCACAGGTTGTTAGTTTCGTGGAAGTCTAACCTCCTGGCATAAATCCCACCAACCTTGTCTTCATTTCTTGAGGTGCCCATCTGTCCCACAAACAGACATCTGCCCCCAGGCCTCTCCACCTTAATGGGTGTATAATGTCACTTCTTTTCCTCATGCTTCTTCAAAGGACCCTGATGTACATTTATTTTCTGCCACCTGGCCCATGCAGGGCCTGTTTAACACCTCCTTCAATGTCACAGGTTGTACTTTGTTCCTGCTGGGTGCAACTATTTCACCTCACCAAACTCACCAAGCTTCCCAGAAGCATGGGGTGGCCACATGCCCTCACCTTTCCCCCACACGTGCTGGTGGGGAATTCGCTTCATCACAAAATAGGCAGAGATCCCACAGCAGCCAGTTACATGGCACTCCCCATTGCAGCTGTCCCGGGGCAGCCTCCTCTTCTCCTGCTAGCAGCAAACAAAATCATCTACCTTCACCTCCCTCCCCCTCTTGCCAGAACACAGGGCTTTCCTCCTATCTGAGGGAAGATCTGGTGACTCAAGGAACAAACAAAATGAGAGCAGAAATAGCATGTCACTGTCATTGCTGTGCCTCCATGCCACCTATTTCATGCAAGGAAGCACATCTCTTGCTCTGCTGTCCCTGGTTATAGAAATCCAGTCACTGTGGCTTGTCTATCAACCTCAGTCTGTTCTCTGAGGGGCTGTTGGATGGTGTATAACAAGCAATGTCTACATGCATACTGCAAATACCCTTCCACAAAATTTTAGAGTAGCTTTAGGTAGCGAGACAAGCTCAGATAGTGAGAAAGACAACAAACAAAGAATAAAATTAAAGAGGTAGTAATAATCCAGATCTCTGTATTTGCAGAATCTTATCGTTATCACTGATAAGAATGAAGTCTGTTTAGCATAAGCATCTGTCTTCCACCTCTTTTTCAGCCCTTGAGGATTCAGTTAGTGTGGATTAGTCGCCAATAAGCAGATAATGCTTTATTCTGTGCTTTTCTTTATCAGTGATTTACTGCCCTAAGTGCCATAAAATTGAACTGAAATGCACACACCAAAAAAAAAAGTTGGGATAAATTTGATTTTAAGGATTTAATTTGTAATGCTAGAAAGTCACACTTCAGATGGTCATGAATAAAAAGATGTTGCTTACAGCAAAATAGAATTGCATTCTCTAAGGAAGGCAGCTGACATTATTTCTGTGGTAGGCACTCAGAAGCACCTTCTGCAACATGTGGTGTGACTGTCACTCTCACTGTTACAAACAGCCAGTTTTCTCACTGGTTTGCAAGAGGCTTTCTGTACCTTGCCTGATCACACCTCCCAGTTCATTTGTAAGATTTCTAAAGAGCACACAGTGATTGGAGTTTGGCAGCCATCCAGCACAGCAGGACCTCAGTTGTGACTGGGTCCTCTGCACAACACAGCAGTACAAGTACACCAGTAATAATAATAAACACTACACATTTGGAATGAAAACCAAATGAAACATCCAAAAGACTAAGAAATGAATCATGGACCAAAAAGTGAACCAGTAGAAGTGGACTGTTGGTTTGGGTTTTTCTTCAAGTGTAGTTTCTTTTCAATAAGCTGGGCTAAATAGAAGGCATTTCAAAGCTTGAGCTTCCTCGCACAAACGAAGGGTAAACAAACTATAATAGACATCTAGGTTGGTTTTACTTTTAATAAGCAGTGGCACGTAATCAATTTTTCCACTAACACTCTTGAATTCAGAGATAAAATGTAATGTGTATGGACGGTGACTGTTAGCATTTCACAGAAGTCCCTGCAAAAGCATGAACAAAGCATTACATCACTCTGCACGAGCAGAGGTACCGAGGAGCGTGTGTGCCTCAGGCAGCATCTCATTCAGCATTTTGTTTGCTCTAAAGGGGAGATGGCATTGTACAATGTTTAAGGCATAGGTAAGATTTTGCTCATTAGGACATCAAGAGATTTTTTAAATCAATCAAACCAAACATATCTCAGTCCTGCTAAAAATGGAATTTATTTCTGCGAGCATGGTGTGAGGATTATAATCAGTCAACCAGGGAAGTGATGTGTGTGCACATGCTCCGGGGGTGGTTGTCAGATGGTGAGAATCTCCTTTCCTCTCACCTCCAAAAACATGTTCACCTGCATGTAAATGCAACTAGCATCCATTTCCCACTCCTCCGNTTCTCCTAGCAGATATATTGAAATTACCAATTCCATGTGCATTAAAGCTACTGCAGTCTGGTTTCCTATAGGTTTGTGTCTGTTGGTTGCTTGACTTTGATGGGTGTGACAAACGAAGCCTTTTCTGTAGTTACAGCATCTGTGAGGACCCAGGTGAGAAACAGATCACAGACTCAGAATTGGCAGGGTTGGAAGGGACCATAAAGATCATGTAGTTCCAACCCCCCTGCCATGGNAGCGTGTGTGCCTCAGGCAGCATCTCATTCAGCATTTTGTTTGCTCTAAAGGGGAGATGGCATTGTACAATGTTTAAGGCATAGGTAAGATTTTGCTCATTAGGACATCAAGAGATTTTTTAAATCAATCAAACCAAACATATCTCAGTCCTGCTAAAAATGGAATTTATTTCTGCAAGCAGGGTGTGAGGATTATAATTAGTCAACCAGGGGAGTGATGTGTGTGCACATGCTCCGGGGGTGGTTGTCAGATGGCGAGAATCTCCTTTCCTCTCACCTCCAAAAACATGTTCACCTGCATGTAAATGCAACTAGCATCCATTTCCCACTCCTCCACAGCGTTTTATAACCCATCTCCTGCACCAAGGTCCCATGTGGCAAAAGGAGCTGGTCACCTTACTTCTGGTGCACTCCCAGCTGTCTAGCCCATGGGACCCCATGAGAGCCCACAGTCCACTGACATAATGAAACTGCAACGGAGTCAAGGGGTGAGCTTTAAAATGTGTAAAGTGAAAGCACATGGCAGCCTTCCTCGCTTCCAGCTTGCCAGATATCTCCCCAGGTTGTTACCCAACACACCATTTGCCTCTGAGTCATAAGAAAGAAGGTTTATTTTAGCTACTGAAAAGATTATTATTGCAGGGCAAGATCTTGGTGCTTCGATCTAACCATCCATTTTGACTACACTCCAGTTCATTAGAGTATTAAAAAACACTAATAAAGCAAACATTCAGCCCTCAAGACCTTTTTTCCCTCCTTCTAATTTTCACTACCTGTTAGACTATGAGCCAGGCTTGCTCGAGGGAAGAACAGATTTTTTCATCTACCTACAGAACTTTGGCAACAGATTCATAACTGGTTCCTGCCTCCTGAAAACCAAGGCAGCCTATTTCCCCTCGGTCTAAGAGCTCTGTGGCTGAGTCTTACTCCCTGAACTTGAACTGGTTCTTATTTCTGTGCTGGTCTCAGCAAGCCACTGCTAAAATTATAACAATGGTATTATAAACCATGAATGACAGACACGTGTTTCACACACCTGGTATTTAAGCACCCTGAGTGCAACCATTTCTCCTAACAGATATATTGAAATTACCAATTCCATGTGCATTAAAGCTACTGCAGTCTGGTTTCCTATAGGTTTGTGTCTGTTGGTTGCTTGACTTTGATGGGTGTGACAAACGAAGCCTTTTCTGTAGTTACAGCATCTGTGAGGACCCAGGTGAGAAACAGATCACAGACTCAGAATTGGCAGGGTTGGAAGGGACCATAAAGATCATGTAGTTCCAACCCCCCTGCCATGGCAGGGACACCTCCCACTAGGATCAATGAGTTAAAACAATTTTTGCACAGCAGTCAGAGATTTAAAACTAGATTAGCACAGGCGGGCAGTATGATGATATATACTGCATTCAGACAGAAAAACAGTAAAATAAAACTAAGCTGAGCGCTGGGGGTGTGGTTTTCCATGATTGTGGCTCCTAATAGCAGGGAATGGAAAGCGGGTTAGGGCAGGCACAAGATAAAAGACAGGAACAGGAGATGGGAAGGCTTTAGCAATAGCTCAATAGATCAGAGAAGCTGAGCTCTGCCTGCCAGTCAGTTTTATTTGTTCTCCTGACAGCAGCAACAACAGCTGGCAAAGACATAATATTTACAGACCATAGTTCCCCTTAAACAGATACAAGTATAACCCTGACAGCACTGACTTCATCTATTAAATTGCAATTATAAAAGTTCCCTCATCTCACTCTGGTACTGTGGGGATATGGAAGCCAGAGGCTGTGGTTCTCTCAGATACCACAATATTGGAGACCGTATAAATAACAAAGATGGTTAAACGCCCAGGGTGCACAAGATACTGTCCATCAGCCCAACTGACTCTGTTTCTCCGTTTTTTTTTTCCTGAAACCAGTAAGAAAACAGTCTACAGCATGGGCAGATATATTAGAGGTTGGTTTTCCCTACCTTCTTGGTAAGCTGCTCAGCATTATGGGATGTTACTCCAAGTGGTAGTTAGGGAGATCTGCTGCATTCAGACACGTTAATTACAGAGATGTAAAGCAGGATGCCAAGTGGGAGGAAGGCTTCCCTCCAGAAATGGAATGTCAGCAAAGTCAGGAGGGGATATAATCCATCATAGCTTGCCTTTACCAACCAAGAATGATCAGATGTGGCTTTCAGCTTGCTGAATATTATCTGCCACGTGAATTCATCAGATTTTTGGCCTTCGCCTGAAACTCTGTTCTTGGATCCTCTGGTATATAGACACGTGGTGCTTATTTTGCTCACTTTCTCTGCTTTAGAAAATAGTGATCATACAAACACGGTGGCAGGTATGCTCTATCCTGACTGTATCGAAATGCACCTGTCTTTGAAGAAAGTCTAGCAGGAGCGGTCCCAGCAGCCATGGGAAAAGCTACAGGCACTTTTACTGCTGGCACTTTTTTCCAGCGAGATGTGTGAAATACTGAGAGGTTGGGGAAGGTGGTGGGAGCTTTTTGTCCAGGTGAACAGTGCATATTCCAAGCACAAGCAACAGAACTGGAATCTGCCTGTGGCCTGTGCACAACAAGCTCAGTTTGGCAAAGCCAGGAGCTAAACATATGCTTAATATAAGCAGCTTAAGGAAGTCTCAAGGACAAAGAACGTGTGCTGGCAATCGCAGACGCCTCTGTACCTGGGTGTAACAAGCCTGTTGGGTCTGTCATACCGAGCAAGCAGAACGCGCACGTGTGGGCAGGGGCCGATGCCAGGGGCACAGCCGGCGAGCGGTCTCCTCAGGCCCGGCCTTAGCTCTGCCTCACGACAGCAGGCCTAAGGGTCGGCGCCTCTCCGCGCTCGGGCAA